>JAOANR010000008.1:2943313-3277480 GCA_030278955.1 Hygrophila difformis | reverse complement strand
CTGATATTTTTTTTCAATTATGATCCATGGGTGCATTTGCTGAGGTTGACGAGTCACCATGTTTTTCCTTTACTTTTGTGCGCATGTGTGTGTCCACTTGTTGCCTGTAAGCATTTTAAGACATTTACATAAATTCCTTCTGTGACGTGGCTTACCTCTTTGGTTTCGCAGTTGTTTCTGACCCAACAGTGTTGCAGCTATCCCCAAGTTTGTTGGTTGAAAAATCTCCGGGTTCTAAGCCAGGAACTAAAGTGAAATGTGAGAGAATTCTTATTCATGGTGTGCCAAGAATTAAACATTTAGTCAGGTATGCCAATTCGGTGAAGGTTAAGGTTTCATGTTCAAAACCAAGTGGTTGCCTTCCACATATCGAGGTCTGTTTCCACAGGTGAGTTGATACAATGACACCAAGTTACATAACTTTGAATAAACCTGATTTTTTTTTTTCTTTTTACTGTACAGAAGCTGCAGTCTTGTGTAAAATGTGAACACATAGATAGTTATTACATTTACATAACATTGTCCAATTTTTTCCCAGCTAATTTCTTCTTGAAAGATTCAGGTACCCATAAAATCTACTCTGCAGTTTTCAGTAGCCACTACAGTTATGATTTTTAGTTGGAACAACTTCTTTACAGAAATTCAACTTCTTTGATATCGATAAGTAGACTTGGTCATGATTCATGCAAACTTGCTTGTAATTACGTCTAGGGCCTAAGATCTTTTCATTCTTGGATGTTTCTGCTGTTGTTGCTTGTGACAATTTTGGAAGGAGCAGTTTTTGAAGTACACATCTAATGAAATTATTAGATTCTGTTAGTTTTGTCCTTATCATTTGTTTCAATGCTGATATGCTTGGAAATTTATGTGTGTGAATACACAGTAACAACTGTTCTTCTCTATTCAGGAATGCTTCTATTGGGATTGGGTTTTGCCCTCAGGATCAATGGGAAAGGATTTCTAAAGGAATTTGGGTTAAATCAATGTCGCCTTTTGACCACAAAATCTTAGACATTAGGATGGCGGCATCTTACTCAGAGGTGCTTCAAGTATCTCTTGATGAAGGTTGTTCTTCATGCCACTTCTTCTTCAATGATGGCACTGCCATCTAGCTTCACTTTCACGTTTTTAGCAGTAATTTCTGTACTTATATGATTAATATATCAAAGAGTGTATGTACCCTTTTGAGTTATCGTTACCTTGTGTTTGGTTGTTCTTTTGCAGAATTTTTTATGTACAGGATATTGTTCCTGGTATTGGGAATTGTGATGCTGAGTCTGGCTGCATGGCTTAGCAAATCTTTAGTTTTCTACTACAGTGGTGCTATGGCAATTGGTGTTTTGCTTGTGGTATTAATGGTGCTTTTTCAGGTGAGTACGTTAATGTTTTGGCTGTCAGTTTTTTAGTTATTGTCATGAAGTCAAACACTAGGAAAGACCTCTGCCCATTTTTGGAGTAATTAATTGAACATTTGGCTGTTTTAAGTTCAGGAATTTAATCCACACATATTTACACATATAGAAGAACTGCATAGTGTAGAAAGCAACACATTTTAGCACCTACCTCACAGTGTTTCAATGTATCGAATGATTCTTGTTTGTTGGGCTTGGTCACTAATTTCCTTTTAAATACATTTCAGGGAATGAAGCTTCTCCCAACTGGGCGGACTAGCTCAATTGCAATATTTTTATACTCATGTTTTGTATGTTTTTTTTCATCTACCTCCACATTCTAGTCCTATATTTTTCAATAGTTTTCCATGATAGTGATCATTCGTCCATTTATGTTCAGATTGGCTTGGGATCTTTTCTTCTTAGCTATGTGCCAAAGTTGTTGCAAGCACTACTTGTTGAGATTGGACTTTCTGAAGACATGTACAATCCTGTATGTAAGTTTCGGATAGCAAATTGTTATAGTTTATCTGAGTGTTCGAACAATGACAAAATTCCACCAAAAGTTGCAGGCTTCCTTTCTTCATTATATGCCGCTGAATTACATTTAAAATACCCAGATTGCTGAGATATCAGCTTGTTTCAAAATTAATAAAGAAAATATATCAAGATAATAGATTTTCTTTTAACTTGATTTACATTCTGCAGCAATTAACTCTCAGTATGGACTGAGAGTAAATATGCGATTTTGATTCTCCTCTTTGCTCAGTCAATCAAATAAACACTATTTTTGTGATGCAGCTTGCAATATTTCTGCTGGTTTTCCTTGTAATTTTTGGAGCTTGGCTTGGTTTTTGGGTTGTACGCAAACTTGTACTGACTGATGATGGATCCATTGACTCTGGTGTATCTCACTTTGTCATGTGGTCTATCCGGATAGTTGCATTTGTGTTGATCCTTCAGGTCTCGATTCTTTCCATTAGTGATAATATAATTGCACCACTCCTGGGTGCTATAATATGTTTTGTCTTCAAGTGGGAGTAATCATAAACTTCATATGTACCATGCTCAGAGTTCGGTAGATCCTTTATTGGCAGCGGAGGCATTGATTGCAGGAGTAGTTGTTTCTTCAGTGTTGAGGCGATTTGGCCGCTCTAAGGTTGCACGGCGTGTCTACAAGTGAGTGCAATTCATACTTTAACGCAATACTCTCAGTACGGCTTGTGTTTGAACTTTTCTTGGCATACTTTCAGTACCTCTCTGCTGACTCCATTTTTGTTCCAACTTATTCTTGAAAAATGTTGCAGAAAGGCACGTGAACTGAACAAGATTAATCTGAAGGAATTTCGTACTTCTCCAGTGCCCTTCTCTACTCTGAGGCCTTCAAGCAAATCTCCACGTACTCCAATACGCGGTAAGCTTGGGTTAAATTATATCCCCAAATGTAATCATCACAATTACTTTATACACATCATGCCACCCTTTTCAGGTGCAACGAGTAATTCACCCACAATATCGTTGAATTCAGAGGCTTTCCTTTCAACCTTCCACACCACTCCCAATCGAAGAAAATTCACGAAGAGTGAATGGGAGTCTTTCACTAGAGAGTCCACTCGCAATGCTCTGCAAGATTTGGTCTCTACGCCTGATTTTAACAAGTGGGCTGTCGACCATGCTGACAGGATAACATTAGCTCCGGAAAACGAAACTGCGAACAAACGCAAGAGATGGTTTCACTGGCTTTTTAGATCATCCTGATCTAACCCTGTTAGGTTTCTGTATGATTAGCGGTGTTCAGTTTAGGCCTTAGGATTGATTTTGCCTCGATCCGCATAGATGTATTTCAACTAACACTAGGCTTTGTTGATGAATTGATACTGCAACCTGTTAGAATGTTTAGTGAGACTCCACATTGGTAAAGCTTTAGGGGTGATATTGGACAGCTTCCTCTCTTTTTTGTTGTAACATTCACTGTCGGCAACACAACGATTTTTCCCTGGGTACCATTATTGTGCATATTAAGCAAATTAACACCGAATCAATCACGTTTTGGCTCAAGATAAAGATGTATTATTAATGTTTAAATTTGACTTCTCCATGCTTGTTCTCTGGACGAAATGATATTTGTAGCTTTATATTGGAGTTGAGACATCGGCAAGGATCTCGAACTCGACTGATTTAAGGATTTTGGTTAGGGGTTTGCTATGTTCTGTTTGTGTTTATTATTGTGGTATTCTCTACTCGTTTTGTTCAGAAGAAAAGGAAAGGGTTTATGCAGATAGGGACTTGGGATCGGGTGATAATTGCAGTACATTCAAAGGCTAATTCAAGAAGTATATTTATGTTAAGCAAAGCAGAATAAATGAGTAAACGTGTGAAAACTGAAATGCGTTGAATGATTTGTTCATTCACCACCCATTTGTGGGTTTTTAGAAAGTTCTGAATTTTTCATTGAGATGGGCATGACAATTGTGCCAGACCCATAGGGAATATAAGACTTCTTCGTAGGCTCGGGGCTTCTAATGTTGTGTATTATTTCCATTGGTAATTTGACATTCAAGAAGTGTTCTTCTATTAACTATGCTTTTGTGAGTCGAATGGAACGATGGGAAAAACTTCGTTGTTCTTACTCACCCCACCTCTTAAGACCCCTGTTGGGACATCATCCTAGAATCAATAGGATGGAAGTGATCCAACATTTCTTCCAAATCAAATTGAACCAAACATTGTGTTCGTTTATAAACACTTTTAACATTGCTTTTGGAATTTTGGAAAATTAAACTATTGTTTTGGCTGTCTTCAACTCATTTATGAAAATTGTGAAGATAAAAACCAAATACACACTCAAGTGCAATGACAGATTTTCAAAATAATCGAGACAAGAAAAGTTCCTCATATTATGCCCTCATTTTTGTTTCCTCCTCCTATGTTAGAAGGAATACAAATGTCTAAAACAGATTCACGAACAACTTCAATTGCATCACCATATTCATCACGGACACCCAAAACTATAGGTAACAACAACAAATAACATTATAGAACATTGTAAGACATAAACATAAGCTTCAAACCTCAAAGTATGCCAAAAATTCCACTAGAACATAATCAAACTTGTTACACCCAAATAATCCAAACTTTACAATGAGCATAGACATAATGTCACACCAAAAACTCACAATAATCTATCCTTGCACTTCTTTCTTTTACGCTTGTCTGCTGCTCTCATGGTGCAGATGCAATCATAAACTTCTTTCTTTTATGCTTGTATGATACTCCCGTGGTGCACTCATGGTACAAATGCCATCAGACTACTTTATTTTATGCTTATTTCATACTCCCCTATATATCTTACTTTATAATAGACTAACCAAAATAAGTTGTAATGAGTATTAGCAATCTGGTTTTAAGCCATCAACTTATATATCTTACTTTATACTAGACTAACCAAAATAAGTTGTAATGAGTATTAGCAATCTGGTTTTAAGCCATCAACTTACAACTCATCGATGACTTTTTTATGATTATACCATTGGCCTTGCAAACAATAACCATGTATTCATTCAAGTAACCCTCTTTGATAGACTTATAGCATATAAGCCAAAAATCAAAGAGCTACCCGAATTCAAAAGGCCAATGCAAACATTTTATCTTTACATAAACCATCAATAGAGATCTCATTGGACAAAGCAGACGTCCATGTACCGAGCCCATCAATCACACATCCACACAAAACAGCATCCAAGTCGCACAACCCTGTGCTAACCATCATTAAACAATTGATCCTCAGTATTACCATTTCCTCCGTACAAACCCCTCGATAAAGTACTGAAAGTAAACAGGCCAGGTGCATAACCTAAAATGGAAACACAGAAAATTAGACTAATCAGATACATATCAAACTTGACAGGAAATAGCAGTTAAAAGTACATAAAGCATGCTCATTAATTGGAATCCCCTGACTGGAAATATCCTTAAAAGGTGAGATGGCAGTCAAATAGTACTCCACCTTGACTAGAAACAAAAGCAACTTTTGTTCCAAAGTACCGAGTATGGTATTAGAAAAAAGCCCTCATATATGAGATACTTTCAAGAAGCCTCATCTAGCGATTCTAACAAATCAATATCCGCAAATACTGCACTTTTCCGACTAAAAGATTGCGATTTTACGAAACATGTACAAAGAAATGCTACAATAGAAGGGTCCAAAGAGCACGACAATTACCTGAGCCATAAAATCTGGTGGAGAAACTAGAAGCGCTCCCGAGATTCAATAGACTGACCTCGATCTTGCAATGGCGGCTGTCGCCACAGGAACAAGACCATGAGGAGGAGGCGGGGACAGTGCCCTGGTGGAGACTTGTGAAACCCTAAATAGAGGTGCAATACGAAGAAGCGAGTTTATGTGTCGTATTTATAGAAGAAGGGTTGCTTATCTGCACGTCCCTAATTATTTTTAATTATTTTTAATTGAATAATAGTAATTGCAACCCTAATCCTACTTTGCTAATCACGCCGGTTCATTCGTATAATTAGTTTTACAATCGTTCCTTAGGTTCAATCTTACTCTGGGCCTCTCTTATACTATAGGCCCAACAAATCTATCTATCTATCATTCTATCTATTGATTTAGAAAATAAAAAAATAAAATAATAATTGTATAAAGAATAATAATAACCCAACCCAAAATCATCATTTACATACATAAAAGAGTAATTCCTAGCAGTGGCGGACCCAGGATTTTTTCGGAGGTAGGGCCGGAGTCTATTTTTTCTTAATCTTAAGTAAAAAAAAAATTAAAAAAAATTTGGTAAAAAAAAAATAATAGAATTTTTTTTTTTTTTTAATTTGAGGTGGGGCCGAGGCCCCACCGGGCCTTAATGTACATCCGCCCCTGATTCCTAGTATTTCCTACCCAAAAGGATTTACATTCGGTATATCTGTATGTATATATGTGTTCGCGAACGAGTCTAGAGCTGCAGTTAATTCTTTGGGATCAAGAAAACAGCATCGGAGGCCAATACAAGAACTAGAGCGCCTCAATTGTACGTTTCTTTTCTTTTCTCCAATCCACTCTTCTCCAGGCTTTTAATCATTCTCAATTGCCCCAATTTTCCTTGTGAATTTCGGTTCCCCTCACAATTTCTGCAGATTTACTTCCCTTCGTGTTTCGGTATGGCTACTGAAAGCACCCGCAGACACATTCATCATTTCATTAGATTATATTTTGTGGAGTAGCCTTCCACATATTTTCATCCGTTTATTTGCTTCATTTTCTCGTGAAAGAAAATTCAGTCTTGATAAATTCGCCATTTTTACTTTATTTTATTTGTTTATTTTTTTTTTTTAAGATGGGGAAGAAGCAGAAGCCACTTCGTCTGAGCCGAAGAAAGTTCCAGACATAAGTATTTTGTTAGATTAAATGGCAATTTTGGACAATCTTATTATTAGCGTTCACTTTAGAGTAAATTCCTTGATATTCTGATGTCAATTTATTTTGAAATTAGACTTTCATGAAATGGGCTTACGATTAATTTATTCCTTTAAATTTAGATCTTGACCAATAGCTTCTTGCGTTTATTAGAAATTAAAAAACATTGGTCTGATTTATTGAAGATGGGTAGTGGTTATTTATGTTCATTTTTAAAATGAATGAATGGATTGCTGTGACATTCCTCTTGCTAGTGAATCAGTGGATGAAATTCATTTCACTTCGGCAATATCATCTTTATGGGAATTGACTCATCGTGTATTTTAGCTTTTCGCGAGATAGCCTTCGGTTTATGGATTGATATTAGATTGAGTGCTTCTTTCAGTTTTGATTCTCAGTTTTTTATTGTGTTATAGTATTGTGCATGACATTTTCTTGATCTGTAGAATTCACAATATACAATGTGTACTCTTGGTTAGTTGGTGGTTGTCATCTTAGCATATTAAAGTATCATGACTGATATTCCACATGCAATGTATCCCTGGCACTTTTGAAACTGATTTGAGAAGGTGATTGAGGGTTAGGGATGTAAACGGGTAGGGTAGGGTACGGGTAGGCCACCTCCACTCACTACCCGAAATATAATTATCCTACCTTTACCCTACCCTATTACCCTAAAATTAAATATCGGGTAGGATTCGGGTAATACCCGTCGGGTATGCGGATTATCCGCGGGTAAACGGGTACCCGAAATCTTAAATTTTACATAGTTAACCGACTCTACCCGACCCAACTTTAATAAAGAAAAAACTTATTTTTCACCATAAAAAATAAATAAAACCTTCATTATTGCACGAGAACAAAATTTAAAAGAATATTTAAAAGAAACCGCTAAAGCAACAAAAATAAATACTGTAATATTTAAGAATATTCAGTAAAAAATTCATAAATCTTTTTTACTGGCAAATCTCAAAGTTAATAATTTGAAATATAAAAATAAATAAATAAATAAACAAATATATAAATATATCTCAATATATAATATAAATTAAATATATATAAGTATATATAGATAAATAAATATATATATATATATTTAATCGGGTAATCGGGTAGGGTAATCGGGTAATATATGAAATCCGTACCCTACCCGCACCCGATATGATTTATTTCGGTTTCGGGTAATACCCTACCCGATTACCCGATTATCTCTACCCTACCCTACCCGATACCCGATTACCCGACGGGCTACCCGACCCTACGGGTAAAGTTGACATCCCTATTGAGGGTTTTTTTTTTATTTTTTATTTTTTTTAAAAATTTTTTAAACCTGATTTTTGCTTTGATGCAATTCATGAAATCATGAAATGCTGAGATTTCTCTTGAGCCAATTCTGATTTGCCACACTGCCATTGTATTGTAACTATTTTTTAGTATTGCAATGAATATGACACATTGAGTTGACTGCTATATATATTGGTTTTGCTTTACTGTGAATTAGTGCAATTCTTCAGTGTTAAATGCTGTGATATATATATCTTGTCAAAAGATAGACAGTGTCCACATATTTATATTTGGGCTTTTGATTTTCTCAGTTCATTATATACCATTGCAAATTAATTAGTGCCTGTTTTTGACATATTTTAATGGCTTGAAATGAGTGGTGCTGTGTTGTCTATCCATTTTTGCAGGAATTGCGTCAGCACACCTATAATCGACTGACATTCTCTGTGAAGGCTTTGGAGTTTGAGAATATGGGTGCTCCTAAACAGAAATGGACAGCAGAAGAAGAAGCTGCTCTAAAAGCTGGCATCCACAAATATGGGACAGGGAAATGGAGTACCATTCTAAAAGATCCAGAATTTAGCACAGTATTGCGTGCACGCTCTAATGTAGACCTTAAGGTATTATGTTCTAACTCAACATCCTATTATTCAGTGCATGCCATGCTAATTGATATTAATGTTGTGATTGTATTATTGGGTGAATTAATTCTTTTCCTTTTTCTGGGTTAGGATAAATGGAGGAATTTGAATTGCATGGCCAATGGCTTGGGATCTAGGAATAGGGCTCGTATTGCAACTAAAAGTTCTCAGCCATCTGCCAAGCAAGATGATGATATGATTGAGAAAGATTCTGATGTTAATGATGGAACTTCTCGTGCATCATCTAGTGAAATGTCTCAAGATGTAGGCTTGAAAAAACAAATCCCAAGGTTAGACGATCGCTCTACATAAGTGTATATATGCATGCATTGTACTTCTGGAAATTGTTCCTGTCAACATTGTATTACTCTATTTGCCATTGTGGGAATTGTTTAGCCAGTCATCAGTGCTGCAATGTTTAAGTTCAAAATGAAATCCATCTGTTAAAAGGTATCTATTGAATTTCACATGTCCCACTTCTATGGGCCTTTTGAGTAATGATTTCACTATTTCTCATCTTCATTTCACAGCTAACAATGATATATGCAAGATGGATAAGATGCATAGTTGATTTAGGCTTTCTGTATATTCTTTATGACTGAATTGAAGTATTTCATACGGGCATTAGCCATTCTTTCTGGTTATGTAGGAATGAATTGGTATTTAGTGGCCGAGAGAAAGGGGTGTCTGTTGCTCAATATGCCTGAGCATAGCTATGATTTGACATCAGTCATTCGACCTTAATGCAATGCAAAATTGAATAAATGTGTTGCCACTATCTTAAAATGCTAAATTTTGACTTAGAGGGGGAAGATAGTATCTTATACTTGAAAGTATACTAATCTGTTTTACATCATCTTATCATGAAATTTGAGTCTTGGGTGAATAATTATAGGCTGGATGATCTTATACTGGAGGCTATATCAAAGTTGAAGGAACCTCGAGGATCCAATCGGCTTGCAATTGCACAATTCATAGAGGTATTATAACATAAATATTTTGTCAAATTCAGTGTACCTATTTTTTGGAATTTTGGGCACTTCCATGGGACAAGTTGCAAAAATGGGTGTCTTAACCATTTGTGGTTTTATTGCAGGAGCATCACTCGCCACCACCAGATTTTGAAAGGACTTTGGCCTCAAATTTGAAGATGTTGACTGAAAGTGGACGATTAATTAAGGTTTTCTGATTGTTCACAGTCCAATCTCCACTTCCCCTTTTGGAAAGTATTTGTGTTCAAAATGATAAAAGAATGAGACTTAGTTCTTATGACAACATAAAATGTATCTTAGAGGAAATTTTGGAGGGTCATGATGATCAAAATCATAGATGCAAATCTGGTATGCCACAGTGTGCTGAGGCATATCCCTTCAGTCTGGAGACGTAGGGCATTGAAAAAATTGCTTTATTCCCTGGACATTCAGATGGAAGATTGTTTTATGTTCCTAGTTCTAGGATAACAACAATTTTTTATTGAAGGAGAGACTTTTCTTTCATGTTCATCTTCGTCGTCTCACAGTAGGAAAGCCTAATTCTGTTAAAAAGGGCCTTGAAAACATTGCCCTTCTTTCCTTTTGTTTTGCAGTTATTTTTAGGTTTTAACATGTGTATTTTTATCCCCCCCGTTCCTATTGGACTATTGTCTACACATTTCCTTGCTTGCATTTCTCTCTCTCTCTCTCTCTCTCTCTCTCTCTCTCTCTCTCGCGTGTTTCTACTATTTTGAATTTTTCTTGGCCCTCTATGATTATAGTATATATAAATCATAAATCATTGGTCGAATCATATTCAGATTGTCTTTATAGATTAGACTTTTCTCACAACATAAACAACTAAAAATTGTTTAAAATTCAATATCAAATTATTTTAGAGCTTTGGCTCAAGTGCTCAACATCACATCATTCAGCATTACTTCTAATGTTATATGCAATAGTTACATTTCATCAGCTGTGTTGCCTTGGTGTTTCCTAATTATTCTGGCATCTTCCATGATAAGGCCCATAACTTTTCCGTGCCACTTTACGTATTCTTTTCTATGTTTCACTGCATTTGTAGTTTGGTAGATCACTGGGAAATGGGAACGAGTCGAAAGTATGCTGTTTGTATGCTTTGAGAATGATGTGATGGAATCTTTTAGGAAATCGGAAAATATGTTATTGTGGTGCTGGTGTGTTAAGAGACTGGTAAATCAACTTTTGAGCTTATTTTGGGATATGAACTTCAGTGATAGAGTATGGTTACCCCTGAAACTGTAATATCCAATTGCTGTGTTTTATTTGGCTTGTATTCCGATTCTTATTATTTCTTACATACTTCTATATTGTTGGAAATGCTTGAACTATATACTTATGATGTACTGGATTTGCTTTGACAGGTGAAAAATCAGTACAGGATTGCACCGAAGTCGATATCTTTCTCTGCAGTGAAAGAGCCACTGTTAATTTCTGCAAATGAAGCAAAGGATCCTTCGGAAATGAAGACCAATGGGATCCATCCGCTTACTAAAGCTGAGATTGATGCTGAGCTAGAGAAGATGAAGAGCATGACGGCAGCCGAGGCTGCAGCTGTAGCTGCAAAAGCTGTGGCGGAGGCTGAGGCTGCTATTGCGGAAGCTGAAGCAGCAGCAAGAGAAGCAGAGGAGGCTGAGGCTGAAGCAGAGGCTGCACGCTGCTTCGCTGATGCAGCTCAGAAAGCCCTGAATTGTCAAACCATCCGTGTCTGGTAAAAACTTGAAATTGGACTTACTCGGATTTGAACTCACGAATCATATAGTATTTAACTGGAGAAATTAAATCTAACCGACACTCACTCCATTAAGTAATTTCTATACCGTGTGTTGTGTGTTCATCTTTCAGCCAATTGCTATACTGAATGTGGCAATCATTCTTTTCTTTCCTGTTCTATTTAGCACAATCATGGATGATGATATTGTGACATCTTTGGTTCATGTTTGTGCAGAATAATGCATATCCAAACACACCGGGGGAGGCTTATTTATGGTGCTCATCTAATGCCAGCATGTCTATAAATTGTGTAGATAAAGTTGCAGAGTTGTAAATCTATGAATTTTGTCGATATCAATAGCATGCTTTTGATGATCAACTGTGTGGTCAAGCATACTATATTGAAAGTAGTATAGTAGTATCTGCCTATCTGAAACTTGGGTGGTGTTGAGCAGCCAAATGTCACTAAGCACAGTTTCATTTCGAATCTATGACCCTACCTACTACTACTATTTTGCAGCAGCTGTGTAAGAAGATACTGAGGGTTGGTTGTCCTGGTTGAATATTACTCCATATATTTAGTTATGACTTATGATGAGTTTACCATTTTGTACTGTCTTTCAACGTGTCTAATGTTGAAAGTTACATGCGCTTAAAAGAACATACATTGCATGGTGTAATAAGATGTATGTTGTGATAGAACATACAAATTGATCCATCAGACTACCATTATCCATGACTATCCCAATCACCCAACCATCCAACCATCTCATTATTTTATTAATTTCTCTCTCCTCCAACTCATCAATATTCATCCCAACCCAACCATCCAAATTTTACATACTTTATCAATAACCACCCAACCATCCAACAACTATATTATATATAATTATTTTAATTTATACAATTTTAAATTATGTTGAAATATAAAAGAAATTAATGTATCAAAAATATAAATATTTTAGTCTTACTTGAAAGAATAAAAAAATCTAAAATTTTAATACATGGTTTATTTATTTTTATTTTTTGTAAATTTTTAAATGGGTTAAATATATCAAAATTGATATATTATGTATTTAAAAAAAATATAGCAAGAGTGGTCTCTATTTGTAGATAATGAAAAATTATAAAATTTGGTATATTTTTTATTTATTTTTATTTTCATATATAAAAAATATAATGATTTTAATGAAATTTGATTAAAATTTTAGTTGACCAATGGGAAGGAGACAAATGTCCCCATCCCATTGGCCAAATGATATAAGACCAAGTGGTCTATTTTTCATTTTGGTCGACCACCATGTGGAGACCATCTCCCATTTTAGCTTTTTTTTTTAAAAAATAGTAATGACGTGGCGGTTGGGTTGGGTGTATTGTGGTCAGACTACCATTATCCATGACCACCCCAACCACCCAACCATCCAACCATCTCATTATTTTATTAATTTCTCTCTCCTCCAACTCATCAATATCCATCCCAACCCAACCACCCAAATTTTACATACTTTATCAATAACCACCCAACCATCCAACCACAATATTATAAATAATTATTTTGATTTATACAATTTTAGATTAGTTTGAAATATAAAAAAAATAATGTATCAAAAATATAAATATTTTAGTCTTACTTGTAAAGAATAAAAAATCTAAAATAATAATATATTTTTTATTTATTTTTATTTTCTGTAAATTTTAAAATGGGTTAAATATATCAAAATTGATATATTATATATTTAACAAAAATATAGCAAGAGTGGTCTCTATTTGTAGAGAATGAAAAATTATAAAATTTGGTACATTTTTTATTATATTTATTTATTTATATAAAAGATATAATTATTTTATTGTATAAAATTAAAAGAATCACTTGACCAATGGGATGGAGACAAGTGTCTCAATCCCATTGGCCAAAATTAAGAGACCTAGTGGTCTCATGGTTGGGAAGGGTCGACCCCTCCAATGCAACCACCACCTTTTTTTTTTTTTTTTTAATTAATGCTTAGACCATCTCTATCCATGATCCCACAATTGGGAGACCCAACCGCCACGTCATTTTGGGAATTAAAAAAAAAAAGAAAAATATGAGTTGGTCCCCAACCCTTGGTCGACCAAATCATAAATGAGACCACTTGGTCTCCATCATATTGGCCAATGGGATTGAGCCATTTGTCTCAATTCCATTGGTTAACTAAAATTTTCAAACACTAAATTTAAAATCATTATATTTTTTATATATTAAAATAAAAATAAATAAAAAGTATACCAAATTTTATAATTTTTCATTCTCTACAAATAGAGACCACTCTTGCTATATTTTTGTTAAATATATAATATATCAATTTTGATATATTTAACCCATTTTAAAATTTACAGAAAATAAAAATAAATAAAAAATATATTATTATTTTAGATTTTTTATTCTTTACAAGTAAGACTAAAATATTTATATTTTTGATACATTATTTTTTTTATATTTCAAAGTAATCTAAAATTGTATAAATTAAAATAATTATATATAATATTGTGGTTGGATGGTTGGGTGGTTATTGATAAAGTATGTAAAATTATGGTGGTTGGGTTGGGATGGATATTGATGAGTTGGAGGAGAGAGAAATTAATAAAATAATGAGATGGTTGGATGGTTGGGTGGTTGGGGTGGTCATGGATAATGGTAGTCTTACGTGGCGGAGACCGGTTGGAGACCGGATCATGGATAAACATGGTCTCATGGATATAGTTGGTCTCAGAAGCATAACAAGTTTTTCGAATTTGAGAAGAGATTCCTGCAGCTGCAGGGCTCTGATATGGAGGTTGCAGCTTCAGACAATTGTTATCAATGGGGGGCGGGGCTACCAAAATACTACTCCATAAACCTCCTGCATCCTTCTCAACCATCAACAATTAAACAATGGAATTTCAAAATGGGTGATTACGTGATCCATCAACCAAATGTGAACATATTTAACTAAAAAAAATTATTTATTTTTTTTGGTTAAAAATAAAAACAAGATTTATATTAGCAATAATTTAAATCTAATTATTATCAAATATAGATCATTATAAATTCATTTTATCCGTTGTTCATTTTGCTTATTTGTTTCGATAATAATCTCTTCATTATAATTGCATTTAAGGATAATACTTACTTTTTACTACAAAAATATTGTTGTTAAATAAGTACTTGAGGAACTAATAGCAAAAAAGTTTGAACTGGTCAAAAGTGATGGCTTCCCCAATGCTCTCGGATAGCTCTCCCCTCGGCCCTGTCTTCGGTCCTACTGCCTCCCTTCCGGCCAAACCTGGTACGCCGCCTCCGCCAGATCCCTATTTCTTTGCTGGTGAAGTCCCTGCCACCCCCATCTCCTTTCGAGACAAAGTCCTCGAAGGAAGGTCTCCCCCTCCCTGCCCCCTTGCGGATGATCCAAAGCTTGCTCATATGGTAACTTTGGACTTCCTCCAGGGTGATCGACTGAAACCACGTATTACCGTGGATCCCCGGATCAAAGCACGCCTATGCAAACCCTTTGAAGATGGATTGATCATTTCTGTGTTGGGAAAGAAAGTGGGGTACCTCGCCCTCCTTGACAGGATCTCTCGGCTTTGGAACATCCAAGATCGGTTTGAAATGATCGACATGAACGCGGGATTCTTTCTCATCAAATTTGAAAGGATAGATGACAGAGCCAAGGTGCTCAATGAAGGTCCTTGGATGGTGTTCGACTCTTACTTAACGGTCTGCCCTTGGAGGCCCGATTTCGTGGCTGACTCAGAGACAACTAAGAAGACGGTGGTTTGGGCGCGGTTTCCTGGGCTATGTCTGGAGTACTTTGATGAGTTCTTCCTTACTAAGATGGCAGCGGCGCTTGGCAAGCCTGTCCGGGTTGATGCCATTTCGAAGGGAGTCAATAGAGGGAGATACGCTAGGGTTTGCGTGGAGATAGATTTGAGCTTACCGGTTGTTTCTTGTATCTTGATAGGGGAAAGATGGCAGAAGGTAGCTTATGAGGGCCTTCATTTACTTTGCTCGGTCTGCCAAAAATATGGCCATGCCCACCACAACTGTAATCTTCAGTCGGTTGAGAGGGTGGCGGTGGCTCCAGAGCCGGTGCTGGGACCGGTGCCCATTGGAGAAGATGAACTGAATAAGACAAATGGTGAGGCCTCTGAGGTGGTTGGCAATGAGACAGTGGAGATTTCTTCTTCTAGCAAGAAAAAAGAGAGTAAAAAGTCTCCCATGGGAAATAGCCCAAACCTAGTCACCAAATTGGTACCTGCATGCAAAGAAACAAAAAGAGCGGCTACAGGAGTTGACCCTAAAGCACAACAGACAACTCCTGCCATGGGATCAGAATCTGCTGCGCACAGTGGACCATCCAAAATGTCCATAGAAACTGATCACGTGCCCCCCTCCTCGATTCCGACTCAGCCGGAGCTGGGTGAATGGATTAAGGTGGCAAAGCGCAGGCCCAACAAACCCAAGAAGCCCACCCCTCTTGTTGTTTCTTCCCCTCTCCCTCTGAGGGCCCTCAAATCTAATGCCCAGCCCACCAACAGAAAAGGTTCAAAGCCCAAAGGCCCCAACCCTCCCTCTGTTAAGAAGCAGAATACTAAGGCACATACGAAAGCTCCTTCCCCGACCTTGGGAGACAACCCAACCCTCCAGAAGCGTCCCAGAACATCTTCTTCATCGGAGTTTACTACTGATCATGCCTTGGCATCAAATAGTAAACTGGGGGACTTAGTTGCTAAGAGCATGGGAAATATGAAAGAGTACGAGAGGCCTGTGGCTGACCTGAGCGTGGGCAAGTCTGCGGATGAACCCCCTGATGAGGTTAGTGCAATGCACTTCTAAGGGCTACGGCTCTTCCTCCACTCCCCCCAATAATTGTTTTATGGATTTTAAGACCTTCAAATTAATGTCTTGGAATGTTGGAGGTGTCATGGGTAAAACCACTAGACGTGGTATTAGTGATGTTCTTCTTCGGGCCTCGCCTGACATCTTGATTATTTTGGAACCGCAATCTGCCTTTTCAAACTCGGAAGTCTTCTTTCACAATATGGGATTCATGCCTTTTTGTGTTCAAGAAGCTGTAGGTAGATCTGGAGGTATTTGGATTTTGGCCCGGATTAATCTGGGGCTCCAGCTGGATATTTGTGATCATAGGGATCGAATGATCACGTTGAAACTTTCTAATGGGGACAGTCACTGGTATCTTACTGCACTATATGCCTCGCCAAATTATAGTGTTCGGAAGGAGAACTGGGCCAGACTCATAGAGCTTGCTACCTCTATGGATGGTGCGTGGACGGCAATCGGTGACTGGAACCAAATTCTAAAATCAGAAGAGGTCCGAGGGGGTCTATACAATGCTGCCCGAGCAGAGGAGTTTGGCGAGGTTCTTAACACATGTGGCCTGTCGACCATCAATACACAAGGTGGGCTTTACACATGGTCGAGACCAATTGGCAACACTCAAGCAATTCATAAACGCCTTGACCGCTGCGTGTGCAATTTGGAATGGCTGTCTCAGTTTCCTAATGGTTTTGCTCAAGTCCTTACACACGTTGGGTCTGATCACAATCCTATCTTGCTCAGATGTGGTAAACCCCCCCCGGCCACTGGAGTCCGCCCCTTTCGTTGGGAAGCGCTTTGGACGGTGGATAAGAGTTATGGCCAGCTTGTGGAACAAGGATGGACTGTTCCCGCCTCCTCCATCATGCAGCAACTCAGTTCAGTTAGACAAGCCTCCTTAGATTTCCACAAATCTAATGGGGGTAACTTAAAGTGGAAAAAACTCAAACTTGTTAAACGTCTGGAGGGGATCGCCAGATCAATGGAGCGTGTTGACTCCATGCGCCTTAACATCCTGGAAGGTCAGTTGAGGAGAGAGCTTGAAGCCGTCCTTCTTCAAGAAGAAATTTACTGGAAACAAAGAGCAAGAGACAAATGGATTCGAGCCGGGGATAGGAATACCTCTTACTTCCATGCCCGTGTTAAATCTAAGCGGAACCATGGGAAAATCCATGGGCTTTTCCTCGAGTCCGGGGAGTGGTGCGAAGATGACTTGCAACTGAGGGATCACGCAGTGTGTTTCTTTCAGGATCTCTTCAATAAAAGGGCTTCTGTTCCGGAGCAGAACGATGAAATCCCGAATGGGGGTAGCATTTTGCCCCGTCTTATTCCTGCAGCAGGGGAGGAGACTTCCAGATTGGGCGCTGAGCCTTCCTTTGATGAGGTTAAAGCTGCAGCTATGGGGCTTAGTGGAGATGCGGCTCCGGGTCCAGACGGGTTTCCAGGTCTATTTTTCCAAACTTATTGGCCTACTCTTGGTAAATCGGTCTTCAAATTTGTTAGGGATGCCTTCCAAGCTCACTCATTCCCAACTGAGATTGCCAAAGCATCTATCTGCCTCATCCCTAAGATCTCCCCCCCCACCAACTTCAACCACTTCCGGCCTATCACTCTTTGCAACTTCTTGTATAAGGTGCTTACGAAGACGTTGGTGGAGAGGTTAAGACCTATTTTGCAAAAGACCATCTCTAGCAACCAATCGGCTTTCTTGCCTGGTCGAGGATCGGCTGATAACGCCATCACCATCCAAGAGATTATGGCCCATATGGGGGGAACTCGAGCTCGGCTGAATGGTGTTATCCTAAAAATAGATATTGCCAAGGCCTATGACAACGTGCTTTGGAGCTTCTTGGAGGATTGCTTGTGGGAAATGCACTTGCCTGGAGGCCTCATTAATCTCATCATGTTTTGCGTTACATCCCCCACATACTCCATCCTGTGGCATGGCCGGACTTCCGGGGACTTTACACCAAGCAAAGGCCTCCGCCAAGGTGATCCAATTTCTCCGTATCTTTTCCTTATAGTTATGGAGAAACTTTCCCTATTAATTCATCAGTCGGTTACTCAGAGTAAATGGAAACCCATTAAATTGACAGAGGCAGGTGTGGGCATCTCCCACCTCCTCTTTGCAGACGATTTGCTTCTTTGTTCTCAGGTGGACCGGGAAAGTATTATCACTGTTGCTGCCACCCTCAGGACTTTCGCCTCTGTCTCTGGTTTAAGCTTGAACCCCTCTAAATCCTCTTTCCTGGCTTCCCAGGAGGTCTCTCAGAATGACAAGAACTGGATGATGGATACTCTCAATATCAAGGCAGTTAATGGTTTTGATCGGTACCTGGGATTCCCTCTAACCCTCGGACGTCAGAGGAACAGGGACTTTGATTTTATCATCGACAAGATTGACACTAAGCTTGAGGGATGGGCCAACCAATTTCTCAACAAAGCTGGGAGGCTCACCCTGTGCAAGGCGGTACTGGCAGCTATCCCCTCTTATTTCATGCAAATCCATTGGTTCCCCGAAGCGATTTGTAATGCGATTGATAGGAGAATTAATCGTTTCCTTTGGAAAGGTGGCCAGGGAAAGGGCATCCACCTCGTCAAGTGGGACACGGTTGCCTCCCCACTCTGCTCTGGTGGTCTTGGGCTGAGGAAAGCGCGTCCTATGAATATCGCTCTCTTGGGGAAGCTCGCTTGGGGCACCATTCACACCCCGAATAAGGACTGGGTGAAACTGATCCGCAGCAGTAACGGTGGCTCTGATCACCCTTTTTTCCTCCCTCCCCCTGGCCTTTCTCATGTGATTAAAATCCTTCATAAAATCTCTCCTTTCTTGGGCAAAGGTTTCCAGTTTAGGATTGGTAATGGGGAGACGTCTTTGTGGTTCTCGGAATGGTGGAAAGGCCAACAATTGGGATCTCTTATCCCATATGTTAACTTTCGAGACGTTGAATTAAAATGTAAAGATGTCATTCGTGATGGCAAGTGGTACTGGGAAGATATATTTTCTTGCATCCCGCCTCCTCTCTTGCATGATATTTGTGCTACCCCTCCACCTTCCTTACACCCCTTGGTGTCGGACTCGTGGATTTGGAAGGAAGCTCCCTCAGGCAAGTACACTGTCGCTTCGGCTTACAACCTACTCATGGATACTGGATTGAATGAGGGCAGCTGGAATTGGATTTGGAAATCCCACTTTCCTGCTAAATATTGTTTCCTTCTGTGGCTTCTATGTCAAGGTGCGCTCCCTGTCAACTCTACCCGATTCCATAGGCATATGGCCTCGAATCCGATGTGTTCCCTGTGTGGTGGTGCTGTAGAAAGCTGGGATCATTGTCTCTTCTATTGTGATTGGGTTCGACCTCTCTGGAAATCCCTTCGCATCCCTATCCCAATAGACTGCAATCTTATTCCTGGAGCCGATGTTAAATCCTTCTTACAGCAGATGCTTTATTGTTTTGGAACGGTCTTCCTGGTAGCGGTTTGGATGATATGGGTTGAGCGCAACAATAGAATCTTTCGAGCCAAAGAAAGACCATGTTGGTTGCTGCTTCGGGAAATTTTTCATACAGCAAAAGAGATTGATGCGGTCAAGTCTTCCAGGATATCGATTTCTAAACCTATGAGGCTTGTCCACTGGAACTCTACTGGGAGGAGAGATTACATTCTACACGTGGATGGAAGCTCTCTAGGTAATCCCGGACGGTCGGGGTTCGGTTTCGTCATTCGTCAAGGGGATGGCCAATGGTTTAAGGGCGGATGCGGTTATCTCGGCCACAACACGAATATGTTTGCGGAGCTCTCCGCTATGGCAGCTGGCCTGGAAGCAGCAGTGCACTCTGGGATTACATCTCTTTGCTGCTACTCAGACTCTCTCATGGCCATCTGTGCAGTTGCTTCAGCTGACACTTCCCACCCCTATGCTTCCACCATTCTTAAAATCCGTGACTTGCGAAATGGTTTTGAGGAGTGTGTGTTTCACCACGTGTTGAGAGAAGGCAACCAAGTGGCGGACCGGCTTGCCAAACATGGAGCCTCGGTGGAGGATTTCTACACGACGTGGGCGTTCCCCCCGGACTTTATCAAGAAGGAGTTAGCGGCGGATGCCATGGGGACTTGCTTCCCGCGGTTCTAGTTGTGTTTCATTTTGTGTTTCGTCCCTCTTTTGTGCTGTCTCTCCCCCCCTGTGATGTGGCTCTCTTGTAGTGTTTTTTTGCCTTGTTGTTTTGTTTTGCTTCTTTGCTGGCCCTCGGGCTTACCCAAAAAAAAAAATAAGTACTTGAGAGATAGCGTAACTAATAGTGAAACAACAGTGCTTAATTAGCTCGCTTACAACAATTGTCTTCAAGCTTCCCAGCTTAAGTTGGGTTATCCAAATTTTCATTTTCTTAACCGAAAACAATAATGGAAAATTAGTAGTAGTCATGTACTCATGTAATGAAGATGAAGGCCCATGATATTATTTATTGCTACTATTATTAGTACTCCCTCCATCCCTCACATCTAACTTGATTTGATTTTTGCACACAATCCAATGCATATTTTCAACCGTTAATATATCAAAATACATAATAAAAAATTATGTAAAAAACATATTCCAAAACTACAATTTTTGCACAGAATCCAATGCATATCTTCAACCGTTAATATATCAAAATATATAATAAAAAATATGTAAAAAACATATTCCAAAACTACAATTTTTGTACAGAATTCAATGCATATCTTCAACCGTTTATATCTCAAAATATATAATAAAAAATTATGTGAAAAATATATTCTAAAACTACATAATCATACGATTCTAACAAGATCTAATTTAATTATTTTTTTCAAATATATACTTACAATAATATTGAGTGAAAGTTATATAATGAACAAACAATTGGTACAATTTTTTGGTGTTGGTGGGACGGAAGGAGTATTATATAGCAAAGGAAAGTTTGGTAGGTACTTGGTAGCAATTGGTAATCCAAAATAAACTACTTTTAAGGTAAACAAAATTAAGACAAACAAATGAATGAAAGCTCGTATGCGTCATCAAGTGAAGGAGATCTAGCCCCTACCATTTCGTGACATTCTTCCCACGCCCGCTCCACCACTCGCCACCGCGCTCCCTGCTCTTGCCGCCGTCTCCATATTTTTTTCCAGCCACGGTCACCAAAACTATCGTTCTCATTTAATCGAGGTTCGTCGTGTGTATCAGGGCCCAATTCCTTCCACTTTTTATTCCTTATGCTAAGTTTCCGATTTTACTTTGCTTGTCAATTTTGTTTGAATTGTTAATCGTTAGTATTCTTCCATGTCTAAGAACCCTCAAATTAGGTCGAACTGCATTCAATTTGGATTGATTACGGATAATCGAAAACAAAATCAAGATTCTTGCTTGCTCCTTGCAGTTCGATTTTTATTTATACTTTCATGATGCATTTGTTTTGTTTTTTTAATTCTCTCAACCGAGTTCTGTCGTTTCAAGACATCAGCTATTTTTCCTAGTTAGGTTGGCCGCTTAATAATGTTTCAGCTGCCATTTTATGTATTGTGAATAAAGAATTTATTTTCATTTTTATTATTTTTATTATTATTTATGATATGGCGTAAGGCTTCTCGATTCCCGCCATAATTATCATAATTGTTTATTTTAGCTTTGAGATTGAACTAATTTCTTTTCACCGATTGTTTCTCCATGTTATTTTGCTTCAGACAAAGCAATCGTTTTTAGTTTCTTGACCAGGGGCCATAGGTAGTTGCTATGAAGGTATCATTAAGAATCTGACATCTGTTGGTCGACAAATGAAGGGGAAATATAAACATTGAAGTGCGCAAAAGTTTTAAATTCCAAAATAGAAGAGTACTAATAAACATTGTAGTACGTACTGTCTTTTTTTTTTTTTTTTTTTTTCCCGCTTTCCATTCTTAACTGTACTGGTGATAGTAAATAGGATCAGTGGCACCCAATGGCCAAGCTAAAAACATCCCCCTCTGAATTGGATTTGGATCGTCCAAATATTGAAGATTATCTTCCTTCTGGATCCATTCAAGAGCCTCATGGCACGCTCCGACTGTAAATCTCATTATGCCTTCCTTATCCATTTTCATCTATTCATATATCTCTATCTTCAGTTTTTGAGGGGTTAATTAATGTAATGGTTCGCTGATGTTTAGCCGTGATTTGCTTGATATCTCACCAACTCTAAGAGAGGCAGCTGGTGCCATTGTTGATGTAAGCGCTCTTATACCTCTCTCGTGAGCAAGGAAACTCTGTTTATTTTTGAGTTTAGAGTTCCCATTCTTTTAAATTAGGTTGAACAATTGTTTGTATTGCCCTAATCCATTTCTTGTTTGCTTTCTCCATTTTGGCTATATTAACCATGAAGTGTTGACTTGTTAGCTAATTGCATCTCTTTATACTTATTATTAGAGCAGTAATTTAATATTTCGCTGCATGCTTCGTACTTCCATATTTTCATCCTAGTTCATTGGTGTATGCTTCATTCCCTGAACCTATGATGATGGTCATCATATTCATTTTTTTCCCCTGACAGGACTCTTTCACAAGATGCTTTAAGTCAAATCCTCCAGAGCCCTGGAACTGGAACATATACTTGTTTCCTTTATGGTGCTTGGGAGTTTTTGTAAGATATGGTTTTCTTTTCCCATTAAGGTGAGCTTTCATTTTATGGGTTGTGCATGCTTTGATAGTCTGATTATCACAAAGTATAGGAGCATCCTGTATTGACAACTCATTGACTTTTTCAACCTCAGACTACCTAGGAATCTTATTTGCTATCCCAATTTGCATTTTTGCCTATATTAATATCCTTTTTTTTAAAATATCTAAAAGGAGAAATCCTTACTATATACATTTTTAATATTCTGTTGGAGGAATTAATAGTTCTATATATAAACTGATGCATTTTCTTATGTGACTTAAGCATTAGGAAGATGGCCATTCAAATAATGTTGAGTGAATTCCTGCCGTCACCTATTTGTGAAAAGAAAAAGAGAAGTGTTTAGCATTTAAGATCCCATGGGTGCAAAATCACTAGAGAACCTTTATGAAAAGAATCCTGCCTATACACGAGGGGGTATGTTAGAGGAATTCATGGTAATAAATATAGCGCAACACATCTCCCTACCCACTCAAGCTTGTTGGTGAAATTTAGTTCAACATATTCATTATTGGGTAAAATTTTAGACTTTGATTGATAATTGCATGTACTGCCAGTCTGCCACTGGCTGTCTGTTTTAGTTCTTGATAAAAATTTCCAGAAACACCTAGTTTTACATTCCTTGTGTTCCAGGCAATCATTGCAACCCATGATTTTGCCCAAATTCTGATGGAAGTTCACCTTAAATGCAGGGTCTTGGTGTTGACAATAGGATGGATTATATTTCTCTCATGCTACTTTCCCGTGCATTTCCTTTTGAAAGGGCATGACAAATTGAGAAAAAAATTAGAGGTATGATTATTCAATTCACTTCAATCCCCTTTTTGTTATAATTCTAATTGGTACAAACCATATGCATGTTTCATGCTTCATGCTTCTCTGAATGTAGGCTTAACTTTGTGTAAATTTTTATTTTCTGGTGTGACGACATATATAATGCAACAGATTTAATCTTATATTTCTGTCTAATTCCAGGGAATTCATGATTAAAAAGAGTAACTATTAGATAATAAATTAATAATTGACCATGTGGGAAAGGGGTATGCAGTGATTAGATAATGCTGCTATAAGAGGCATTGTTTTGCTAACTATTGAGTTTATGTTGTATATGTGATTGATTGACCTTTTCACACGTTCTCATGTTTGTTTTCTTTTCAGAGAGGTCTGGTGGAGTTGATTTGCAGCTTCTTTGTTGCATCTTGGACTGGGGTTGTCAAATATCATGGTCCACGGCCCAGCATGCGGCCTAAGCAGGTACATTTGATGAGTTAGTTCAGATTATCCAAGTGGTCTGTGCACTTCACTGAGATGAGCTTGTATATATGCTCAGATTCATTGTTTATTTATTTGTTATGTGTTGTTCAGGTGTTTGTGGCTAATCATACGTCAATGATTGATTTCATTGTTTTGGAACAAATGACGGCATTTGCTGTGATCATGCAGAAGCATCCTGGGTGGGTTGGTACGTTTCTTTTATAGGCATAATGCTTTTGTGGAACCAGTTATGTATATATATATATATATATACACACTCATGCATGACGTTTCACACTATTATTATGAGTGTTTTGGGAGTCAATATGTAGCTGGCTCTTTAAATTTGTAGTTAGCTTTTTCCACGTTTATGAAATTTATTATTCACATCAGTTGTTCATGATGAGACCTTAATATTTCATGAGTTCAAAGAAAAGTACAGTGAAGTAATTAAATATTATTTCAGCATGTTTGCATGTGTATGTTCTTGGACATGAATCATGTTTTCATTAATTTAACATTGTTTGAAGAATTTAATTTTACCCTGAGCTGCCACATTGAATAGGATGATGTTAAATTAATCTTGAACTACTTGTTGGATCAATATGTGATTGTTGGAAGTGTATTATTTCTTTCGGGGGTTCTTTTCCAATTGAAATTCTCAATGGAGTTTGGATATTATAATAATAATTAACTTTGTTGAAATTGGGGATGCATTGGATGAATTCTATATTTCAGTTGGGTTGATTTTCTATCTTGGCCTCGCATAGGATTATTGCAAAGCACTATCTTGGAAAGTCTAGGATGTATCTGGTTCAACCGCTCAGAGTCCAAGGACCGTGAAATTGTGGCAAGAAAGTGTGTATTACTAAACTACTACAGGGCATTAGTATTTCACATTCTATCATTTTTCTTATCCCAGCTTTTCATCACTTTGCAGGTTAAGAGAGCATGTTAATGGGTTGGATAATAATCCTCTTCTTATATTTCCTGAAGGAACCTGTGTAAATAATCACTACACTGTGATGTTTAAGAAGGTTGTCATTATGCTTATGCCACTTTACAGTTTATTATATACCCTTCTAACCTCCCCCCATGACCCATGTAGATACCTGTTTATCTGCCATCTCCTATATTGTTGCCTGCTACTGAATGAAAAATTACCCCACACTCTGGCAGTCATTATATATTTTCCTTCCTGGTTTTTAGGGTGCATTTGAACTTGACTGCACTGTATGTCCAATTGCAATAAAGTATAACAAGATTTTCGTTGATGCCTTCTGGAACAGCAAAAAGTAAGTTTCTTTTTCTAATGGTGCTTTTCTTTTTGTTGATAGTTCTACTGCGGCTCATTGCATGAGCTCTCTTAAGATTTTGGTAACTCTTCCCATTGTGTGCTCTGAAATACTTTTTGATATAATTGCAATTGCTTGTATTAGGTAAGATGGATCCATTAACATGAACAACAAACAAAATTAACACAACTTGATACAGGCCATTTATTGAAAATCAACGCACCCAAGTGCCCAACAATTTGTTTCATACAAGATTAATGTTGTAACGAGGTGGGTGTTAAAACACCCTTTCAAAAGCATACTAAAAATCTATTGTGCAGGCAATCCTTCACAACACACTTGTTGCAGCTTATGACTTCTTGGGCCGTTGTCTGTGATGTGTGGTACCTGGAACCCCAAAATCTGAAACCTGGGGAAACCCCAATTGAATTTGCAGAAAGGTATGACATTTTGGCAGTACATAGTTGCTCATCTGTTTATCATCATTTTCCGGGTAGATGTAACAAAATTAATATTGTTGCTCTTGTTGTGGTGGCTTTTTAAGGGTAAGGGACATCATTTCTGTTCGGGCAGGCCTAAAAAAGGTGCCTTGGGATGGTTACTTAAAATACTCTCAGCCCAGCCCAAAGCACCGCGAGCGCAAGTAAGGATTTTCGTTTAGCAATTAGATTGTGACAATTATCTGCTTAGAGACTTAGAGTTGGTTGAGTTACTGATACTACTATGGTCCTGTGCAATTTTGCAGGCAACAAAGCTTTGCAGAGTCGGTTCTCCGCCGCCTGGAAGAAAATAGATAGATCCATATTATGGTTGTTTACCATTTGTTATACTAGGATAGTTAGGGGTTGTTTATTTAGAAATGGATTGTTATATAACTTCTACATTTTTAGTACTGCAGTTCATTGTCGAAATATGACTACTGATTGCTCCACTACCCTTGGAATCTGAATGGCAGGAATGCAGGATGAAGGTATACTACAATCAGATGGCAACCTGTCCTGCCTCATTTTTGTTTTGTTTTTATCTCATCTTTTTGGTTTTCGTAATAATATATAATGGGCATTCAGGAACCGGGTTCTTATTCCGTTATTTCCAGACGTCTGATGTGACTAAAAGAGAAACAAGACCCTTTAGAGTTCCATTTCTTGGGTGTTCAAAGTTTGACCAGAAAAATTGTCTGATGTACTACAGATGTCATCCGTAATACTATTGTGTAATTAGATAAAACCATGAAGTATGTTCAGTTCAACATGAAGTTAAAAGTCATGCTCTGTAGTTACAGATGGGTTAGAATTTCATTCAAATGAGCTAGGAAAATTTCCACCTTCCCAACAAATCGTCCATCAATGGTTGCTCAATTTTGTACACCACGAGAGCATTATCACTTAGTATGAAAGCCTTGCCAAAACCACATGAAAAGATGAATTAAGTAAACAAACACAGCTAACCAGCTAACTCTACCGTGGCATAAACAAACACACACACTCCGCAAAAATTTGCTCCTAGAATAGTAGAGGAAGGAGCATTCTCAAATATTAAAAAATAACCTCTCAAACTTTCAACGGGGGAACAACATAAGGCGCTAGCTAATCCAATTGGCAATGAAATCTAACCTCCACACCTAGGATATTATGAGAAGAAACTAGTTTCATCGCCATTTGGTGATTAACTAATTTCAAGCCATATGTCCATCCAAAAGGAATTGAACAAAGTGCAGCTGGCTTTGAAATAATCCATTCCATAGGTGGCCAAACACACTCCCTAGGCATGCCACCATCTCTGACTCTGAGAAGCTATACGTTCTATACCAGCTTGTGTTTCATACAAGAAAACAATGCCCACATCACGAAATAAGGATTATGAATAATTTACTTCCACTCATGTGATACTAGCCACACTTGGATGATGCCTGCAATTTACAAACCGGCAAGAAAAAAGAATATCTCTGACTTCCCTCTCTTTCAACTTTAGGTAACATATGTTGCACCTTGCTCTCTAACAAGCTGACTGTGTCTCAACAAATGCTATTATAAAAACACAATAAAGGGACAACTGTTTCATGGAATGGAATATGTATAAAAACTGCCCTGGAAGCTACACCAAAAGAAAACAATGAATTGGGATTTCATCCCAAAGAACACAATCATATTCAGGTTGCTGACTAACAACTAGCACTGAATAAAGTTCAATGGCACCATTACACATGCTCCCAAAAAGAAAATTTCATGATAAGAGCAAAGTCACCAAAATTGGATTCACTAAACATCACAATCTGATATGGTCTAAACCATCATCAATGTAGAAAGTAACATTACTAAAAATTCCAAGACTCAACTTTTGTGAGGAACAAAGCAAGTTTTATGCTCTCATTTCAAATCACTCATATCTATAACCGAAAACAAAGAACTCGGAAAAGCATCATTTGATTTCACTTCATGAAATTTCAAGGAGAAAAAAACAATTGATAGGCTGGATTGTCCCCCAACTCCGAATTCATTCCAGCACAACAGTGGCACCCACAGCCTTGAGCTTCTCCATAATCTTCTCAGCCTCCTCCTTCGAAATCCCCTTCTTCACTACGGCGGGTGTTTTCTCCACCAAATCCTTGGCCTCCTTGAGACCTAAATCGGTGAATGCCCTAATCTCTTTAATCACCTTAAGCTTTGCAGAGGCATCGAATTTCTCCAATTTCACATCGAACGCTGTTTTCTCCTTGGCTGGAGCAGCCGCCGCGGATGATGCGCCTCCGGCAGCCGATGAAGACGATTGGAGGCCGGATACCGAGGCGGCAGCGCCGAATCGATTCAGCCCCATTTTGTGGCGTAATAGGATGGCGTAATCATAACGCTCAAGCTTGTTAAGGTCGAGGAGCTCGTCAGCTATTCGTTCGAGTTTCTGGGTTCGGGTTTCGGTGGCGGTACAGAGAGCCCTGCGGAAGACCGATCGAGCGAAAGGCCATAGTTTCGAAATCATGGAGGAGAGTTACTGTAAGGGTTTCCAGATTTTATTGGGAACAAAATAGGGTTTCCAGATTTTAAGTGGCCCACGTCTGAGACGACTTCAAGGTTACTGTAAAACCTTGAGTTAGGTTTTACTCCTTTATTAACTAGGGGTTTAATCCTGCCCACTACTGTAAATAGGGAGTATAATTTGTAGTAATAAAAATATTAAAAAAAAAAAAGAAGAAGAAAAAAAAAACTATGCCTCCTATAATAAAGGCCAAAGGAAACACCATGACATTCAATTTTCAATTTTTACTGCAAGTCTTATTCCTCCTTAAAATTTGTAATTTTTCGACCTTTTTATAAAACTTGGACTTGGATTTCATTCATAATCATTTATTTGGGGGAGTTCACTATTGATACTTGCAAGTGCAACCATAATTTTCTCATATTTGACTTGAGGATTTGATTTTAAATTTACTGGATTTACTTCCTTAAGCTATAATCAGTCGTTTTTAGTACCAGTATTAATTTTCGATTTGAATATGTTCAAGGGACGGATTTAATAGTAGCATATAAAGGCAAATGAATTTCAACTGTGTTTCCAACTATGCAGTATTTCATATGCTGAAGGAGTACAAGATTCTGGTTCCTCCTCCTCCTCCTCCTCCTCCTCATTTCTAGAAATAATATCCTCCAAGTTGAGTTCATCACCATCAGCATCGCTGTCTTCTTCAATCTCAGAATCATCCAAATATGATGCTGAAATCATCGACGCCACCTTTTGGTTGAAACGCCCAGCGATTCGGGAAATAATACCCTCAACATTTTCTTCGCCAGGATCCGCTCTGCAATCATCATTCCTGTCCTTCAGTGAACTGCCCTCATATGTGCTGCAACTCCATTTTAAGTCGGAGACAATTTCATTAGTGCCATTGATGGTGCCAGATTCTTCATCAGAATTATCTCCAGAAACTTCTTCCTTTCGCGCTCTGATGGAAGCTGTTGAAGTTAGTGTGTTCTTTTCACAAGATCCGCAGAGGAATTCCAACGCTCTGGATAGATTGAGGACAGTAGCTTCATTTGCTGAATCGTTGGTGATGATTTTCTCGTGCAGTTTACACAGACTGTCCTGATTGATTCTGTCCCTGTTGCTCTCAAACAGGTTGACCCAATCCTGGAAACTCACTTGAAATGGAGCAAGAGCCATTGTGTTCACAATATTCACTGCTCTATCATAGTTGTGTCGAATAACAGCTTGACATGCCATTTCAGTGAAAAACGATACAGAAGGTACCTCACCAACTTCCAGAATACCATCAAATGCATGTTCCAGTAAATGCCCCTACATAAAAATAGACAACATCATCGTTAATGGCAACCGATGTAAGAATCCAACAGGTAGCACAAGAAAGACAAAATGATCAATTTCTTCAAATGAATACAAATACGGTAACCTGCAACAAATGCAGGTAAACCATAGCACTACCTTCCCACTCTTGGATGCTTCAACTAACAGAGTGGAGTTCCTCCTATGATCCACTGGATAACCGGAGAGGATCATCTCCTTGTACACATATTCAAAGTAATCCCACTGATGAGCATTTGCAGATGCCTCGAGCATGGATCTGAAAGTATACACATCAGCTTGCGGGAAAGAACTATGTTTCTGTTCTCCAATTTCAGGCCCAGGAATATTTTTTCTGGTCTCCTCGAATAATTGTTTAGCTTTAAGGAACATGTCATTTCGACCATAAACTTTCAGCATGGCATTTATTAGACCAATATCAGGGGTCAATAGGGTTTTGCTGTGTTCAAACAGTAATACACAATCGTGGACATGCCCACCATCCATTGTAGACATTATCATTCCAGTAAAGGCCACTGCCAGAGGCCTTGTTGGATGAAGGTGTCTCATCTTCTCAATCTGCATTAATTTTGTATTCCAATTGTATCACAAATACGCTTGAATGTAAAGGAAGTAAACATAGGCAAAAGCAGTTTATTTCGTCACAGAAACTTGAACATATGCCTATCAAATCCATCCGTCAATTGGAGCAGTTTCAATTCACAACTGTAAACATACATTTGAAATTTCAAATTTCAGTTCTAAGGTTATTTATTAGACCTACATCGGCATTTGAGAAAGGTTCAATAGCATGAAACTATTAGAGAAAAAACTGCGAGTAAACAAAGATAACACCCTTCGACATATTGGTTTGAGTAAATTGTAATAAGCTACAATAGCATCTTAGTTGACTAAAATCACCCCCACTATTGTGCCTCCAACAAAGGCACTGAATATGGCAAAACTATCTCCATCCCATTATTGACTGTCATGAAATGAGTTGCCACAGCCCTAATGTGTATAACAAGAATACTGACCTCCAAAACAGCCTCTTGTGTTCTGCCGTAGAAGCAAAGGCAACGAGCTAATTCATAATAAACACTAGCTGTCCCTATCACTCCCCTTGTCTCCATGTCCCTGACTGCTTCCACAGCTTCATTTGGTTTACCTTCTTCCCAAAAGGTTCTGACAAGAACTATGCAGTGAAGAGAATATACGATCAATTTCAGCAACAATGAAACATGCCATTGGATGAGAAATAAATGTACCTTTGTACGTCAGGGCTTTTAGAGCTTCCCCGTTTCTTTTCATTTTCGCAAAGAGCTCATGAACAAGGTTGTACTTTCCAGATTTGAGCATTACCTTTAAAAAAAAACACTTGTAAGACTCGAGCAATATGCTCAGATTATAATAGCAAGTTTAAACAAAGTATGTAAGCTGACTTCAGAAGCATCACCTCCATTGCCAGCCCATAACTTGCTCCATTAGGTCTGAGACCATACTTTCTCATCTCCTGGAAAACCCAAGATACTCCCTTCCACTGGCACTTAGGAACACACGCATTGAGAACCTAAAGAACGACAAACTATAACGCAAACTACACAAAAATAATCAACAAGATAATAATAGCTTGAATCCCCAAACTCTCTTACTGCGTTAAATACAACAATGTCCGGTTGAAGTTCAGGATTCCAGTTTTTGCGCTTCGTATTTCTGAAACGTTTTGGCTTTTCCTTCATGGATGCAATAACATTCAACAGTTCTTTCAGATAACCAGCTTGACCTAATGTAACAGCCAAACTATGATATGCTGCCATATCGGGATATATATGTGCATCACCCTGCAAACAATTCAAGATCAATTTTTCACCAAATAAAGGGAAAAAAACAGCCATGGAATATGCAAGAAAACTGTTACCTGCATCAGTTTGAAGATTCGAAGAGCTTCACAAGGCCTTCTGGCTTTCCCAAGCACTGTCAATAGTTTCGTGTACACGAACCTAAATTTACAGCCAAAAAGCATATGAATACTTCAACATACATATTCAGTGATCAATGCTTGTTTACCTGCTTTTGAAATGCCTGTGCTCTTTCGAGGTGTACACCCATTCGACAACGGATAATGCATCTCTCCACTGTCCCCTTCTCCCAAGCCCCTCAACTATCTTCATCATTTGCACTTCTGTAAACTCCAATCCAGAGTATCTCATCATCCGCACAAACTTCCAATTCTTCACAGTCAGCTCTGATGCACTTAATCTGAAAATCAACACAATAGGCCATGGAAGAACACCAAAAAATGAGGGGATCAAAAATTAGGGAACGCTGCCCGCATACCTATCGATAAGGAGCTTAATCGCATCAGATTCACGGCGCTTGGGCTTATCCAATCTACCCCTATCGTTTTCAAACCAGCCTTCCCCAATCTCAATATCGTCATCCAAAAGCCAAGAAAATTTATCCCTTTCGCATTCAATTATATCGCCCAGCTCCCTCAAATGCTCGGAATTCAACTTCTCGCCATCGTACTCGGAATTCTGACCGGAAATCTCCTTCAATCGAAGCCTCTCCAAGCCCTCCCAAGGCACTCCCACAAGCTTCTTGTTCTCTACATTACCGAGGGATTTCGTGAATTCCTTGTACTCGTACTTAATCAATTGGAAATTAGCTTCCTCGTCGAGGGCTTTCTGCTGAGAATCGGTGAGGGGCGGGGGCAGCTTGGAATTCCGTTTGGCGAGACGGCGATTGTACTTCTGCAGCTCCTTCTTGCGGAGAGTGTGGAGGATTTTGGGGGTTGGGGTAACGCCGTATTTCAATAGGTGACGCTTAATCTTGTCGAGGTCGGGCTTGAAAGGGGGGTTGGGAAGGCTTAAGGGCCCCATTGAAGCCTCCATGGACGAGCGGGAGGGAAGCAGCGAATGTGGCTTTTCTGTAACAGGAGCGGCAACGGTTTGTTTGGTTGTAATTTGTACGGTCGCAGGGAAACTATGAACTATCTACTTACCACTGGACAGACATCTTTTTGTTCGTAGGCACTAGGCAGTAGCTAAGGATAAAATTTTAAAAGAAAAAAAAAATGAAAATGAAAAATAGGGGATTAGGGAAAAAAAAAAAAAAAAAAAAAGGAATACTTAGCACTTAGGCATAAAAAAAAAAAAAAAACACTCCGATATAGGCACTAGAGTCCTAGACCACTACATAATACTAATACTCCTTCCGATTTTTTATAACTTTTCCATATCTATTCTACACACAATTCAATACGCATTTTTAATTATTAATAATTTAAAATATATACAAGTAAAAATTATAAAACTTTCATATTCTAAAACTACGCGATTTGACGAATCCAACAACATCTCACTTGACTATGTTTCATCTTATATAACTGTGTTTAAAAGTTGAATTAAAGTCTCTTGATGAATAGTGTCCACTATTCAAAGGATAATGTAAAAAAACAATATAATTTGCATTCACCCCACTTCCCCACCCCCTATTTTCAGCACCTCCTCCAAATTTTCTTCTCCAATTTCAACAATCATATATTTACTAAATCTCTAATATATATATATATATATATATAAAATTTAACTACCCAATCATATATACTCCATAAATCTATAATCTATATCTATATCTATATATCTAATAAAAACAATATACTCCAAATTCCCCTACTTTCCCACCTATTTTTTCAACACTCCATCCAACTTTTCTCCCCCAATTTCAACAATCTCATTCATATATATTATATTTATATCTACATTATCCTAACAAATTCTTAATAAAATATTATAATATTTTTAATTAATTTATATTATTATATATTTTTAGAAGATCATGTCAAATCCGATGCCATTCCTCCAAAGATTTGCATATCTCCACCAAACCTCATCATATTTCTTTATAAATACTCCACTCATTTATCTAATCTCATGGTTGTCTTGAAATTTTCACCATCTCACAATTTTTCATTCTTATTCTTCATTATTTCTTTATGTTTTCTCAACTTTGATTTTATCTTTAAACAATGTCTTTTGTTTCTTCTTCTCATGTATTACAACGTTTCTCACGCTAATGTTTTCCTAATATTTTTTGTTATAGGTTAATTTTTCTCTCTCTATATATATATATATATATAAAAGTAATATAGTCAAGTTTCCCCCCACTTCCCCACCCCATTTTTTCAACAATCACATTTAATTCATCCAACAATGTTTAAACTTAAAATTTTAATATTCTATATTGAAATATCCATAAATATTTATTCATATCCAATATTAATTACTATACATTTAATATAATTTTTTTTATCAATATTCATTAATATATGTACAAATAATGTCTAAGATTTGAAAACATAAAATTCATTCGGATAAGGACCACATATATATATATATATATTATATTATATTATATATTCATATCTATTAATTCTTTAATATATCTATTATCAATATATACATATCTATCTATATATATAAAAAAACAATATAATTTGCATTCCCCCCACTTCCCCACCCCCTATTTTCAGCACCTCCTCCAAATTTTCTGCTCCAATTTCAACAATCATATATTTACTAAATCTCTAATATATATACATATATATATATATAATTTAACTACCCAATCATATATACTCCCTAAATCTATAATCTATATCTATATCTATATCTATATATATAAAAGTAATATAGTCTAATTTCCCCCCACTTCCCCACCCCCCGTTTTCAACATCTCATCCGACTTTTTTCTTCAATTTCAACAATCATATATATTCACTAAATCTAATATATATATGATCTAATTCAACTACATCAATCATATATACTTCCCAAATCTATAATATATATAAAATCTAATATTTAATTTCAACAAACTCAATCATATCATATATACTCCATAAATCTATAATCTATAATACTCTTAAAATTTTAAATTATTTTCAACAACCACATTCACATAATTAAAATAAAAAATCTAGAAAAAAATCTAATATATATTTGAATAACGTATAATATCACTAATTAATATATACAATTACCGATTTTCCCTTATTTCCCATTGATAACACATATAATTTATATCTATATATATCTATATAAGTAATATAGTCTAATTTCCCCCCACTTCCCCACCCCATTTCTTCAACAACTCATCCACCTATTCTCACCATTTTTCAACAACCTAAATCACATATGAAAATAATTAAAATAAAAATTCTAAATCTAAAATCTTATATTTAATTTATTAGTCTAAATAGAAGAAAAAAATATATTATCCTGATATATATATTTTGGGATTTTGATTTAAATCCAATATTCAATTTCTTAATCTAAAAGAAAAATCTAATACTATTTACTTTCTTATATATTTTATATCTATATTATCCTAATAAAATATTTTTATATATTTAAATTTAATATATTATCTAATTTAAAATTAAAAGTATTTTTGAAAAAAATAAAATGTTTTTTCATATTCTTTTTTAAGAAATTAGCTTTAAACTAATATAGAAAGTAATTGTTTTTTTGTGGAACTATAAAAAGTAATATAAATAACCCAATAGATATGTACCGACCAAAAAATTGTTTTAGTTTAATTTAGTTAGCATCAAGTCAATTTCATAATTCTTTAGTAGTATTTTACAAAAATAATGTATAAAATTAAATTATATATTATCAAATTAACGTTATATGATTTAAATAACATATAACCAACAAACATTAATATAATCATCATGTTATTTAACTTTCATAGCAAACTTAAAAAATTTTTAAAAAAAATAGCTTGACCCGCAAGCTGACCCGCACCCGCCGCGTGCTTGCCCTAGCGACGACATGTTTAGACCGGCTTCCAAACGAGCATCTATTTGTTCAACCCAACACAACAATTAGGGAAGGTGGGGTGGGCTGGCCAACGGGCCCAACCAATTTTGACATCTTTATGTAAAAGTAGGTATCATATATTTATATGAGTTATTACTTAATATTAAAGGTATAATAACACTCCAAAAATAAGAGAAAAAACTAATTTGATATTCAACTATTTTTAACTTCGTTTAATTGAATAAATATAATATGAGAATTATGAATTAATTATTAAATGTATATTAGTCACTGCACGTTTATGTTCACAATGTTATAAGATTATATTTTTTTTCTTTTTTTCTTTTCTTTTTTTCCATCTATATTACCATTATTCATGATTATAATTTTGCTATGTTTCTTTGCATTACTTTAAGTTCACATAAAGTTGAAGAACACCATTGATTTGGAAAAAATTGGGAAAATAAATCTAATAAACCGAAAGACGAATGTACTACATGATGACATTTATAAATTAGATTAAGTAATGATTACAAATATATCTAGCAAAATGATATATTAAAAATGCAAAATCAAATATATTACAAAAAAAATTATTGTAAATTTAAAAATTAAGTAATGTAAAATATTTATGCATGGGCTAAATCAATCAAATAAGAAGATTATGAAAATAGCTTGACTGTCAAAGTTACTAAACCACTTTGTCATATTTTTACTTACAAACCACTTTGTCATATTTTTCTCAATAATGTGGTTAGAAAATTGACATAACCCAAAATTACGTAATAAAATATTTAAAAACTGAAAATATTATGTTATTTCTTTTTTCAATGTAAATTTTACTTCCCGCGCATTGCGCGGGCGGGTATGCTAGTTTATCATCAAAATTTAGTTATCAAACTTTGTAAATTTTAGTGATTTATTAATATAGTTTGATGAAGTAATTTATGATTGGGTAGATTTTCATTCTTCATAAGAATACTCAAAGACATATATATAAAAGGCCTGAATTTATGAAAGGTTTGCCGATTATACAAAAATTATATATACAACACAAAGTCTTGCTATTTTTAGTCAATTCATATCTTTTATATATTTGCATATATATATATATATATATATATATATATATATATATATATGCACATAGTAGTTTATTCATCTTCAATTGGCACTACTTTTGTATATTTTTTAACAATATTTGGTTGTTAAATTTTGTGTATTTCATTATTTCCTCGACATAGAGTTTGTGGAAATTTTTCTAATTATATACATTTGTCATTGAATAAAAGAATTCTTAAATGCATGCATATAATTTCATCATGTAAAGGCATGTATTCATCATATTGTTATGACTTATGACACAATTCAACAATTGGAATATTATATTATTCATTATATCAATATTGTAATATGGAAACTACTTATGTGATGGGTAATATTGTACAAAATTAGTACACAATCACCTTGTCATCCAGCTCCAGAGTGAAAGCTGACCCCACAAACCAAAATGAGCTATTTCCAGTCCAGCTCCATAGTGAAGGCTGACCCCACAAACCAAAATAAGCTATTTTCAGTTCGTTTTGACCTCACTCACGTACACCCTGAGAGACTTCCCAGAACGTCACTCATTCTAAAATTACTCAAAGGCAAGCACGCTTAACTTTGAAGTTCTTATAAGATGATTACCAAGAAAAAAGGTACATTGTTGGTATGAGTAGTTTATTTCACTCCATCTAAACCATTATATTCTCTAGATTTTTTTTATTTTTTTGAGAAATGAAAATGTAGGGATTAATGAGATTATGTCTGATAATTGAATGGTGATGTGGTTTAGTGTTTCTTTTTTTTTTTTCCAATTTTTAACGAATAATTTAAATTTGTTTAATTAGTATGATATGAAATTTTTTCCGTTTTATCTTTTTTATAGCCATCGTTCAATATTTTTAATGTTAATGGATTGATTATATTTAAATATTTTTTAGAAAGAAAGAATTAAATTAAATCTAAAAATGACAACATAGTCCGTACATATCAAAATTCAAAAGAAACAATAATTTATTATATATAGATTAAATCATTAGAAATATTAAAATACTAATATTAATAATTCAACCGAAAATATTTCCGAAAAATATGTTAATTAAAAAATATTTAATTTTTGTCTTTCTATTAAAAAATATTTAAAAAATAATTATAATCATATCTATCTATAATTAAAAAAATTATATTTAATTTTTGTCTTTCTATTATACAGCTTATTAAATATTTTTTTAATGATATTAAAGTTTATAGTTAAACCTACTAAAAATTAGGTTTAAAATTTGATTAAATCTTACTATAGCGGATTAGAATTTTTTTATTAAATATAATTTATGATAGAATAACTAAGGTATAGTTATCTATATAATATGACTAATAAAAAATATATTGAAAATAATATATTAAATAAAAGAATTTATAATATATACATTTAACATATATTTACTAAAGTTCAGCTATAAAACTAAATATTTACTAAACATTAAATAGATTATAATTTTTTGAGCATTTATATCTTTTGAAAATATATAGAAAGATTTTTTGAAGATTTATTTGTAATATATAGATTTATGATCTAAATATATATAATATAAAAAGTTGATGACATGGCACAAATAGAATTAATCAGCGCTGAGGTGTACCTTCATGATTAATCAGCGATGACGTAGATTAATTAGGTTCGTTGATCTTAAAATAAACATATAATGACTGACTAACCCCTTAAAATTAAGAATGATACATTAAAATTAATAAGGACAATAGAGTCTGCACAGGCAAAAAAATATTCAGGATTTACTATATAGATTAACTTTTACGTAAAGTTTTATTATAGTTATATAAATTAAAATATAGTCAAATGAGATATTGTTATATTCATCTCATTGTGTAGTTTTTTAATATGAAATTTTTAGAATTTATACTTATACCGAACTTGAATTATTGATAATTTAAAATGTACAATAAACTGCGTGATATGTGAGTCCGTAGGAAAATTTCAATACGGAGGAAGTACTAAATTCTGAACCATTATTTACGTCCGCAGTTGTTAAATCAGCCTAATTGAGTAATTAGCGTATTGTGACTTTTGCTGTGCTCTTTTCAGTTCAACCTCGGTTAGTTTAATTTTTTGAATACCAAAAATTACAATCAAAACTTGCCTTTGCTGAAAATTACTAAAATTTAAGTTACAGCACATAATAATGATGAGTTGATTGTCCCATAGATGGCAAGCAAAAATGTCAAGCAACACTCTGTTAAGCACTTAAGCTCTCTCTGTATATTCAAGAAAACACCTCATAGACATCACACATACTTCAAAATTGGTGCTAAAACAAACAAAATTTTGTTTTCCTTTCCTTGACTGTGCGCTTAAGTCTAGAGTGATTTTTTTCTAATACCAGACAGCTATTTAAAAACTGTTAATAGCCAGAAAGTATTTATAAAGCAACTCTAAAAAGTAAATACCGAAATCCAACATAGCATCAAACAATCAGCAGATTTTGTCCACATTACCCAAATGCCAATGTCAGACAAGCAACACAGCATGAGGCATGAGCCTAACGCCCTAATCCAAGGTCCAAAGCCAGAGCCCCACTTCATCCAACAGCCCATGTGTTTTACAACATAAGAAGAATTAGATAAATATGCAACTAGAAAACTCCTAGGCATAACCATAAGTTTTGTTTTGTTTTGGTTTTTTGGGTAGTAATAGTCAGGAATACCAGTTGCTCAATAGAGACAAATACACATAATACTGCTTCAAACAAAGCACCAGGCCCATCGGCCAAAAAGAAGAATGCACAATCCAGTGACACGAACAAAACATTCAAATCAATCTCATAGGAGAAAAAAGGAAAAAAGAAAGGATCAAATCTATGACACAACAGAGCAAAGTACAGGGCATAGTTATGTTCAGCTCTTCGATTTGGAGTGTTTAACTAGCCAATCAATGACCTGATCAATGTTGGTAGAATTCTTGCAGGAGATCATAAAGCAGCAAACCTCTCTATCAGTGATTGATTTCAAATCCCTGCACATAGGAAAATGCAATTTCAGATCAACAAATGCAGAATGCAAACCAACGTGAGAGCAATTCACATTAAAATAATGTTTCATTTTCCAGGGAGAGGGGACAGAAGGTTATTTATTTATTTATTTTGTTTCACATACATCTGTTCAGTTAATGCCTGCTTAGATAGAGCTTGGGGCTTGTCAATCTTGTTTCCCAACACCAGCAAGGGAATGCCGCTTAGTGTTGGTTTGCTAAAAAGATCATGAAGTTCACTCCTAGAGATACTGATGTTGTCGTGATCAGCAGCATCAACAACATACCTGCACAAATTATTGTATAACACATACCCCATAAGATTCCAAGAGTACATCAGATCATGTAATGCAGATATAACTACTTGCATAAACAGAAATTGTAGGTCAGAGTTCTGTGTAAGGCTTGACAAATTTACAAGCGAAAAGTGAACTCAATTTTTCAACTCATGCTCAATCACAACAATTTTGTGGCCTTATGGCCCATATAAGCAAGGTCTAGCAAGTTCTAGGGATGAATCCACAGAGGAAATATGAAAAGTATTAAGACACATTGACTGCACACTTGATCAGAGATTTTTGGACAAAAATATTAATGACACATCTTGTCGAGCATAAAAGCAAATAAATTTTAAAACCAACCATCCCTTCTAAATCAGAAAAGTTCCAAATTGGTGGTGGACTTTACTATGATTACAGACTCCCGAGTTGATAGGATGTCATTTATATTATCAAGCTCGGAAATGCAGTCAAGCTCTGACCCGATTTTCTAGAATTTATACTGCTTGAAAAGGGCAGAGATGTCATATAAGATCCATTAGTGAACACCTTTACCATTAATCCAAGCAACAAAAACTTAAACCCATTGTGGTAGTTGTGGCCTGACTAGTTAATAGATGCAGTTTCAGAAATAAAGAGGCTATATTTGTTGAAATTTTGTAAAGGAAAGCTCCTAAAAATATAAAGCACATAACATATTTGCATATATTGTAAGTATCAACAAAGACCACCATAGCTAAACTAAACTATCTGTCAGAAAATGTGTGCAAAGACACACAAGCCCAAGGGAGAAATAATTGGCATACACAATGGCGGAAACAGCACGACAGTATCGCTCCCACATACTCCTGAACCTAGGTTGACCTCCAAGATCCCACAACTTTATGGTGACATTCCCCTTAGTGACTTTCCGCATATTAAACCCTACCTGAAGGATGAGATATTCTCTTAATTTGGCAATCTCATGGTAATCTTGAATGATTCAAAATAGCCAATAACCAAATATGGGAAGAATTTGAAAGAAGAAGAAAAAGAACTAACCGTAGGGATCATATCTTCGCTGTATCCACCAGTCTATAAGTGAAAAGCCAAAAAAATAGAACCACAAAGTAAATTCACATATTTTAAGCATGAAAAGATAAACAGCAACAGTGCTTGTTTGTATTTACTCACAGCAACAACATTTACAAGCGACGTTTTCCCAGCATTCTGAAGACCTATAAGAGACAACTCCATTTCTTGCTTGAAGAAAAGGCTGCAACCATTAAGTTGTAATTTAAAGGCAATAGCATTAAAGCGATTTCGCATCAAACAAGAGGCTATAATATTACAATCATCTTATAGGGAATTAATTCCAAGATAATTATTCTTTTCCTACTACACATGAAGACAGCTTTAAAAGAAATCAATTCGTAATTACTTTTGTAAAATTATTTCCAAATATAAATAAAAAATGAATGCTAAATTTTGTGAAGCTTTCGTATGCATGCCACGTGGGTTCGCCTAATCGCAACCAACTAAAAGCAACATTCCCCAACAAAATATCAGTTTTGTTGTCATCAGGGACAAAAATGATCAACCCTACTACCATAACAGTTTTCCAGCTTCAAAAAACACATGCCTAACACATAACTTACACAAAAGAGACCCTACGCTACCCTTCAATAGTCAATACAAGAAAATCCTTAATGCCAAAGCAGCTTAACCAAAAACATGACAGAAATTTTATTCTTTTCCCTTGCAATGCATTGTGTATTTTTATGCCATGCACCCATCAAAATTCCAATTCTATGTGAATCCAAAACAACATTACAACAGGAAGACAAGCAGATGATTTCTCAAAATAAATAAATCAAATTCATGAAATTGATAGATCAAACCACAATTCCCAAAAAAAAAAAAAAAAAAAAAGCATCGAACATCAATCATGAATCCCTCATTGCCGAAAACAATATACCTCCCCCAAATTAGGAAATAAACAAAACACAGAATATACATAACAACACTAACAAAATTACACTAAATACAGAAACAAAAATTCAGATTCATTCACCCATAGCATATCCCAGAATCATACCAAAACAGCAGCAACAACAGATTCATCCATTATTCCGAGTATTCGCAAAACAAAAACATAAAACCAAACCTTCTAAGCCAATTGAGAAAAGCTTCCCAGAGACCCATTGCTTTGCGACGAACCGATTTCCGAGTAGATCTCCCTTCCGCCTTCTCTCAATTGACCCTTCCCAAATTCCCTTTAGGCTTTTTCTCCTCAACAGTCCTTTGTGTCGTCCACCGTGGATTGAATTCGATTCGCGGCGATCTGTATCCTCTATATCGTGAGTAGGCAAAAGGCCAAAAAAGCCAATGAGGTTTTTTATATGCACCAGAAATAAAATCAAATTACCCAGGAAGAAGAAGAAACAAATTTAAGAAAGTGAAACTCTAATTTTTGACCCTGTACTTCGACAAAAATTACAACTTCTGCCCTCCCGCATGATTCGCAGCTAATTTTCGCTGTATGATTGATTGTGGTTCGGACCAATCATGATTCGGGCGGCGAAACAGGGGCCACTCGCGCGTAGATACGCGTGAATCTGACGTTGGATGAAACGGGTCTGTGGACGGCGGGATACGGACGTGATTGCAACGCGTACCGTTTGGGGGACGTGGGAGGCTTGTTTGATGGATAGCTCACGTGTATTACGTGCCTGGTTGGCTAAACCTCATTGGTTACGGCATTTATTCCATTACACAGTGTGGCCCACGTTGTCTTTTTTTGGCTGAGGAATGCGTTAGGAAATCTAAAAAAATATATATATATATATATATTCCAGTCAATTCTACACTATTTTTCATGTCAGTTTACAGTTTTTCACTTTTTATCTACAACAATCAACTCTAAATTTTCTTCTATTTAAGAATATTCCATTTTGATTCAGTTTATTATTCATTTAATTTTTTTCTATCAAATTAACATTTTCGGCATATAAGTGTACATTTTGTCAAATAAATTTGTAATTTTTTTTTTGAGAAACCATTGAATTTCTGAAAAATGATGGTGAGAGCCTATATCACACAATTATAAAAGGAACTGAGAGGAGTGATAGATGGTCGGGTAGGATTCGAACCCCCAACCTCAAGTCGGGGAAGTTACCACTTGGGTAAGTCCCCAATCCCAAATAAATTTGTATTTGGGTATATAATTTGATTAAATATTTATAAACTTTTCTTAAAAAAAGAACTTTCATAAATAATTCAGAACTTAAACATTATTTAATAATAAAAATATGCACTTATAATTTAATTATTCCCATCTAACGTGTCTTATTTGACTTTTTAACACTGTTCATTGTTCTACTTTGACTCGATTTTATTGCATGTATATATTTCGAAAAAAATATCGAGTTTGGTCTTGTTAGAATCGTATATTCATGTAGTTTTAGAATATATTTTTATATAATTTTTTGTTGTACACATTTTGAGATATTACCGGTTGAAAAAATACATTGGATTGTGTGCAAAAAGTGAAACAAGACAAGTTAAGTGGGACGGATGGAGTAATATGTAAAAAAAAGAAGAAGGAAAAAGGGGGAAAAAACAAAAAATATCGTTCCTGCTACAGCGCCCGCTATTTGCAGCGGGGCACTATTCATCTCCAATAAAATAACGTCCCGTCTGGCGTTTTAAAGGGAAACGTTGGGGCAACTTTTCACTGTTAAATGAAGTTTTCCACTATTTTACAGACACCGTTGTAGATGGTCTTAGTGGAATACGGATTACGGAGTATAATATACTCCTCCGGTCTAAATCTATATGTAATAGTAAACACTAATTACAGTAATCGTCAAATTTTAATCTCTAATATCTAAATTCCAAATGTTTTTCCCAAATATACCCGGTTATTCTTTTTTTGTGAGAAGGACACGAAAGCGTCGGCGAAAATAGAAAGCTAAGAAACACTACAGCAAGGGGGTGGAAAAAAAAAAAAAAAAAACAAGAACACGAGAATCACTAATGTCTAGAAAACCAGACACCAGCTAGATCCGCCGATAGGCTAACACAAACGTTATTAGAGATGTAAACGGGTATGGTAGGGTACGGGTAGGCCACCTCCACTCACTACCCAAAATATAATTATCCTACCCTTACCCTACCCTATTACCCTAACATTAAATATCGGGTAGGATTCGGGTAATACCCGTCGGGTACGCGGATTATCCGCGGGTAAACGGGTACCCAAAATCTTAAATATTACATAGTTAACCGATTCTACCCGACCCAACTTTAATAAAGAAAAATTTTATTTTTCACCATAAAAAATAAATAAAATCTTCATTATTACACGAGAACAAAATTTAAAAGAATATTTAAAAGAAACCGCTAAAGCAACATAAATAAATACTGTAATATTTAAGAATATTCAGTAAAAAATTCATAAATCTTTCTACTGCCAAATCTCAAACGTTAATAAATTTGAAATATAAAAATAAATAAATAAATATATAAATATATCTCAATATATATAAATTAAATATATATAAGTATATATAGATAAATAAATATATATGTATTTAATCGGGTAATCGAGTAGGGTAATCGGGTAATATATAAAATCCGTACCCTACCCGCACCCGATATGATTTATTTCGGTTTCGGGTAATACCCTACCCGATTACCCGATTATCTCTACCCTACTCTACCCGATACCCGATTACCCGACGGGTCACCCGACCCTACGGGTAAAGTTGACATCCCTAAACGTTATCCGGGGGGAAGGCCCACGTTGTAAAGAATTCCTCCGCTCGAGCCCCCCGCTTAGCAAGAATATCCGCGACAGCATTGCCTTCCCTGAGAATATGATGCCATCGAATTCCAAGAAATTGCTCCAAGAGATTACGGATATCGGACACTAAAGGAAATAACCAATGGCTATTCGGCACCCCTTTCGCGATCATATGCAAAGCTTCTAATGAGTCAGAGAAACAATATGCCACGACAATACCATGGAATATGAGTCTCTTAATGCCATTCCATATGCCATGCAGTTCAGCAACGAGGTTAGAAGCAACCCCAATAGACCCAGCAATACCCTCACGCCAAAGGCCATCCCCAGAACGAATAACACAGCCGAAGCCCGCAGGTCCCGAGTTGCCAAGTGAGCCGCCATCAGAGTGAAGCACCACCCCTTGAAAGCTTCCATGGTTCCAATTCACCAACCGCTGAAGACGATGGCGAACAAATTACAAAATATTACAAATTAGAAATATACCCGGTTATTCTTTAGAAACAAAATTGTAAGCGGGGAAACTAGTTCTACTTATATAAACAAAAAATATTTATAATATGACATTCGAAATAATAAATACTCCGTAGAACATTTTAATTGATATAGATTAAGTTTTTTTTTTTTGTTGGATGAGTAATTGAAGGCCTGTAAAGAGGTGGTGGAAGCTCATGCCATGGTCCACACAAATTATAAATGGAATAAAAGGGAGTGGTAGGTGGCCAACCTTCTGTTAGGGACTTAATCACCCGGGCTAAGTCCTCAATCCCTGATTAAGTATTTTTTTAGACTGCGGTGTCAATGTGCAATTGGAAGTGGTAGTTTGCGGTTCAAAGTGGTAATTCATATTTCCTGGTTGGATCAAAAGTTGAATTGCAATTTCACAGGCAACTCATTGGGACAGTCTTTGTTGAGTGTTCCACCTTAGTGAATAATGAATGATCGAATTTTTCATTATTTGTATGTATGTAAGTTATTATAAAAATATTGTCGATTTTGAATTTGAAATCCACAATTTGCTAAAACAATCACAAATAATTTGAGGATAAATTTTAAATAAACTAATTTCAAAATTCCTTAATCCAAAAATTCCTATACGCAATAAGAATATTAAAAGTTGAGAACCGGACCGACATATAATAGTAGTAGATTAACACCCGAGTATTACATAATCCAAAATCTTTTTTTTTTTTTTATTTTTTTATTGGGAAATAAATGAATGTGAGATGAGAAGCGAGCACGTTGCACGAATTGAGCTAGTGGGCGACCCACCAAAACTTCCTCGAATTTCATTAACGTTTTCAATAATCATTGATTTCAGGCTCGGTTATATACACACAATATTTTACTTCAAACATACAAAAACATATCAAAATTAGAGCACACAATAAACATCTATCCATTTTACTCTTTCTAACCCATTTTACTTCAGGAGTCGTATTATCTCTTCCAAACAAAAAAAAAAAGGGGGCAAGAGTGGAAGAGAGAAGAGGCCGAAGAGAGACGAACAGGAAAGACACTGTGTCTGTGAAATAAACAATAATGCTACAATAAACAAAATAATTAAACAGAATGAGAAAAGAAAAAGAAAAAAAAAAAAACAGAGAACGGCCAGCTCTGGCTGTTTGGGGATGGCCGTTCGCCCGTTCCATTGTCCACCAATCGGCCAACCATTTGTGTGCCCCAATCCTCTTAAAATATGTTTTAATCCTCAGTTCTCCATTAAGTACATTAAGTAGGGGTATTTGAGATATTTTATATGTAATTTGTGTGCTATTTTGTGTGTATATATCGGGTTAAGACAGAGCCCCTTTTCCAAATCCCAATCCCCACACGAACTCTCAACCGGAATTATATTACATACTCCCTCCGTCCCGCGAAGTTTGAAGCCTTTCTTTTGGGCACGGTAATTTATGTAGTGGAGTTTAGTAGTTAAAGTGGTGTGGGTATTTGTGTTTAAGATTATAATGAATTTTGATACTGTTTATTGTTTAACTTTGACTTAATATTATCGTAGTGATATAATTTGAGAAAAATAATCAAGTGTGGTCTTGTTAGAATCGTCTAATCGTGTAGTTTTAGAATATATATTTTATACAATTTTTATTTGTATCAATTTTGTAATATTAAGAGTTAAAGAAATATAAGAGACTTTGTGTAGGAAAGTAATAATGCATTGGAATTTGTGCAGAATAGTAAAAGTAAGTATTTTTAATGGGATTTGACAATAATTAAGATTCTAATCAAACTTATATTAATTTAATTTTTCTAAAAACGGAAAGGGTTCAAACTTCGTGGGACACCCCAAAAAGGAATAGGGTTCAAACTTCGTGGGACGGAGGGAGTAGTTATTTTTAACATTCTACTGTATATGACTTCTCCGACGGCGTTCGTTTTTACTGGTGGCAAGCAAGCACCACGGTGTCTTTTCGGGACATGGTTTTAATTTGGCAGGGAAGCAATCTTCTCCGGTACCACACCACTTAAGGATGGATGATCCTATTCATATTCCCACTCTGGGCCTACATTTTGGGCCCAAAATGGAGGGAGTATGAGTTTGAGAGACCTGAATACCAATATTAAACTTGGAAAAATAATAATGGGCCTTCTTCTTGGGCCCTTGACTAAATGAATCCATTTTGTTTTGTTTTCGGGTTGGACAAGAAGAAAATTTTGCCCAAATACAAGTTACAACACAACCACAATTTTCATTTTACTTATTTAATGAAGTACTAGTACAAGAATAATTGAAGTATATAATTGTATTGCGTACTTGACATCCTTGGTGCTTGGTCGAATGTAGGTTGTAGGTTGTAGCAACACAAATATGAGAATGTGTCACCCATGAGGTGGCAAGTGACAGTCTGGCAAGATACCCACCATCTACTTGTAGCTTGTCCAAATGGATTATTACATCGCAACGCACCAACCCTATTAAATTAAATGTAATAACATCTCCTTAATTGGTCTTTTGATCATTCTTTCGAAACACTCTAATTTACCCTACCAATTTTACTACTGGTACGGTTTTCATCAGTAATCTTCAATACATATCTTCCCTTACAGACTGTGTTATGGCAGCCTTCCTTAAAATATCACAATTTCCTAAAATTTTTAACCAAAAATCATTATGCAAATTCCTCCCAAGGTCGAATTTTTACAGAAGCAAAGCACGTAAAATATCACAAAGGTCCAATTGTTAAGGGTTTTGACGTTTAGTCTATTGATGAAGGGTTTGCTGGTTGCATTCGTGATCATTTTCGCCATCATTAGCGTCTTGATCCTTAGCCTAATTCTGGCTCAACTTGATGGTCTTGATTCTATTTCAACTTAACTCATCGCTTCGGCTGGCTTGAGAAATTAATATTCACATACAGACTTTCATATGTTATTAGATTTGGTTCGGTGGTACTATTCACACACGGACTTTCACTTAAAGTTTTATCATAGTTATACAAGTTAAAATATAGCTAATGGATATCTTATTAGATTCGTCGTATAGTTTTTAAATATTGAAATTTTTAGAATTTTTACTTATATCGAACTTGAGTTATTAATGGTTAAAAATGTGCATTGATTTGCATAAAAAAATGGGTATGTAATAACATTTTAAGAAGGAGGAAATATTAGTAAAAGACGAAATACGTTTTAGAATATAAATTTAAGTTAAACAATAGTTATAATATACTTAGATACAAGAAATCTTAATCGAATATATTGGAAATCCCCATCAAATTTTAAATATTCAAACCAGTAAACCTTAAAATCTCTATCAAATCTAATTAAATATAATTCAAAATTAAATTGTAATTTTTTATTTTTTTTACTGTATTTTTTTACCAATAGAATTTGAGGTGTTATGAGAAAGTACTATGCTGTATTGCTAATAAATCTAAAAGAAGTTCTCAGATTGACCCAAAAATAAAATTATTTTTAATTTTTTTTTAAGATCGCCCACTCCCTCTAGAATTCTAACCTCATTTAAGTCATTATTATAAAGACAAAAAAAATTTCCTCGGTTTTAGACTCCCTTGAGTAAATATTCGACCAGTAAGTCGTATCTCAAGCGTTGGGGGAGCTGTCAGAAAATAGAAAGGGACGAAAATTGAATTCATTCCTGTGGGTCTTCAATCGTCATCGCAATTATCTCTCAAGAATCAAGATCCAGTTAATGTAAACCAAAGCTCAATTACAAGATTCTTCCTTTCTCTTTTGACCCTTTTGAATTCCACAACGACATTGCCTTGTCTGCAGTTCCTTTCTCGGAAAATCTCGAACTGGGTTCCTTTTATAGACCGGAAGGATTACAGCGGCGAACCCATGTTAAGGAATTTGGTTCCATATCTGGCAAAGTTCTCTTTGGGTAAGTTTTAAAGTTTAGCTAAATTAGTCTGTAATAAATTTTGTGATGTGGTTGGTTACATTGTAATATTTAATTTGATCTTGCTTGGATTCTAGTCAATGATAGTTTGTTGGGGGCAATTTATAGGTTTTGTTTATCTTTGTCGATTCTGTGAAATTTGATTTGTGGAAATTGATTTCTGTCTGAAACATCTTCTTATTACAGTCCATGTGCATATAATTTGTTGCGATTTTCTTTCTGCCATTGTGTCACTGTTCAATTGAGTTGTTATCAGAAACCTCTGGTGATCCACTCTCTCCAAATCCGTTCATTTTGTTCATTGGGCTGTTGTAATAATGCACCTTTCCTATGTCAAATTGTAGAACAACATTTTTTTTTTTGTTTTCTGACTTGTGTCCGCAATTTTAGTTTCGCTCAATAGATAGCTCTGCTTAAATTTTAACTAGACAAGAGTTTATGCGACAGACCTCAATGCATTGTGTTGAAGATAGAGAAAAGGGCGTCGAAATGAGGACGGGGAACAAACACCGGAAATCTACTACTTTAAGTTGCAATGCAGGGAGTAGATGCTCAATCTCAGCTGTCATTTGGGGTCTTGTTGGTTTCCTTGTCGTGCTTCACTTAAGAAGCTTGATATCGCGGACTGATGCCCAAAGTAAAGCAATGGTTATGAGAATAAACCACCACCCATTGCTACATGAATTGCAAGAGGTCGAGGAAGAAATCATACACATGCCTCCTCCAAGAAGGAGATCTCCACGTGCTGCTAAGAGGAAAACCAAGCCAGGTGCTACCTGGATTAGGGAATTTCTTGACGAGTCTTCTCAATTACGGCATTTGTTTTTTCCTTCAGCAAAAATGGCGGTGGATCCCACAAAGGACACCGGGAACAGCAGCAATCTCTATTATTATCCGGGACGAGTATGGTTGGACACTGATGGGGATCCTATTCAGGCCCATGGTGGTGGCATTTTGTATGATGAGAGGTCCAATACTTATTATTGGTATGGAGAGTATAAAGATGGTCCGACTTACCGTGCACATAAGAAGGGAGCAGCAAGGGTTAGCTCTTGATTCGTAATTTATATTTACCTCATTCTTATGGGAGCCTCCTGAGTTTACCTAATGCGTTTGGTTTATACTATGGTTTATCTTTCAACACAACATGTTGGTTTGATTGCCTGTGTTTACAGATCTTTATATGATTTCATTTGCAACACATGTTTTGTAATAATTCTGTCTGAGGTTATGCGTCCTGTGATCACCTAGTTGTTGTAAATGATTGAAGTCGGTAGCATTTTCCAAGAGAGTTTAGGAAATGGTTGATAGTCTTAAGTTGCGGCTTAGATATACTACATATAAATGCTGCACATATAGAAAATCTTACTGGGAACTGAGTGAGCTAACTATTTCAAGAAAATTGCTGTGCTGATGAGATATGCAAAAAATGCTACTGAATTTTAGAGATTGGTTGATTCAGCACCCAGGTTCTTACATACTGCAAGTTGTAATGAAACATCAACTTTGTAGCCTTTTTTGGTATACATCGTATCGTTTGTTTGATTGGGTTCATGTGCAATATACGCTGTCAATTGTGTTTCACCTCTTGTTAAGGCATATTCATCGAGTACATTTCTTAGTCAGTTCAGTTTATGACTCGATAATAATTTTGATTTCGTAGTAACAGGACACTGGTTACAAGTGTCCATCACCTCGTTGGCTCACCATTCAACCCCATTGTAATATGTTTTTTGATTAAGTTTCACTAATTATATTCATTTTTTGTCATTTCAGGTTGATGTTATTGGTGTTAGTTGTTACTCGTCGAAAGATCTATGGACATGGAAGAACGAGGGCCTCGTGCTCGCTGCAGACGACAAAAATGAGACTCATGACCTCCACAAGTCGAAAGTGCTCGAGAGGCCAAAAGTAATCCACAATGACAAAACAGGAAAATACATAATGTGGATGCACATTGATGATGCCAACTACACAAAAGCTTCGATAGGCGTAGCCATCAGCGATTCACCCACAGGTCCCTTCCGCTACCTCTACAGCAAACGTCCCCATGGGTCTGACAGCAGGGACATGACGATATTCAAAGATGATGATGGCACCGCTTATCTCGTCTACTCATCCGGCAACAACAGCGAGCTCCATGTCGGGCCACTCAGTGAAAACTACCTCGACGTAACGCCTGTCGTGAGAAAAATCCTAGTGGGTCAGCACCGGGAGGCCCCGGCCCTGTTCAAGCACGAGGGAACGTATTACATGATCACCTCTGGGTGCAGTGGGTGGGCGCCCAATAGGGCAGTTGTGCACGCGGCTGGGTCAATCATGGGGCCGTGGGAGGCGATGGGGAACCCGTGCATCGGTGGGAACAATGTTTATAGACGGACTACATTCTTTGCCCAGGGGACATTTGTATTGCCTCTGCCAGGGGTGCCTGGATTCTTTATCTTCATGGCGGACCGGTGGAATCCGGTGGACTTGAGGGATTCGAGGTACGTTTGGCTGCCATTGATGGTGGCGGGGGCTGTGGATCAGCCGCTGGATTACAATTTTGGGTTCCCATTGTGGTCAAGAGTGTCTGTGTATTGGCATAGAAGATGGAGACTCCCTGCAACCTTGACTGGGAAGGCATTCTGAAGGAGGATTCTTTTAGCCAGGTGACTGGCTTGTATGTAACTTTAGCATTCTTCTCATTTTCTTTCTTTTGGATTTTGTCTTTGAAAACTTCAAAATAACTTTTTACACTGTACAATACTACATAAGTATTTAAAAACCACAGAGAAATAAGATTGTGACAAAAAAATGCCTGCCTTGAAGGTTAAATAGTTTGATTGCTGATGTATTCACTTTAAACAGTTCAGCCATAAGCATCTCAGAGGCACAAAAACTGGCAAATTGGGGGATATGTTAATTCCAGGTTATTTATGGTGCATTTGGTGCTGATGGTGTAATTTGTTAACACTCAATTGATTGTCCATGTCTTGACTTGTTTAGAATCACAAGTTCTATTCTTTACAGATGATCAATGATTACACATAATTATGTCATATTAGAACACAACTATTATAACATGTTACACCACCATACTGATTAACCAATACTACTACAAGATTCTCCTATAAAAGTTTATTTGCGTTGTATGCATAATTGGGCCAATAAAAGGCCAAGCCCATCTGCATTTTGGACAATTGTTTATACTTTATACGGCCCAATAGAAGCCCATTTTCAATTGTCAAAATTATTTATTTTCTTTTTTTACTTTCTTTTTACTACCTTTTAAAAAATGTAGGGGAAGAAGTAATAGAACAGCAAGGTAGGGAAAAATTGTAAATGCAACCCACAATAGCATGGCTCTCTCATTCTGATTATTTGGTTTTCAAAACTTGTTGAATAGTCACCATCCATGGCAGAAATTTTAAAAAAGAAGGTGATGATTGCTTCTACCTAAAGAAAAAAAAAAGACAGCATTATCAAATGCATATACCATAGAAATGCACTGATTTTATATAGGATCCAAAACAAAACCAATCATATAATTGAAAAAATGAAAACTGATAAAAGAACAAGTCTATTATATAGGCAATTACTGTCGAGTTGCACCTTGCTTTAATAGTTATAAAATAGTGCAAAACAACAGCATGTCCTCTTCATCAAAGAAAATTCAAAAGCCCTTTACAATAATTTAAAAGGAAAAAGTTTAAAGGGACCATAGTCCTCTATGTAAAAAATTGAATTATCCTTATAAAGAAAATTCCACTATACCATTACCATACCATATACTATACTATACATGTTTTACATGTCATATACTAGTATAAAATAATGTGAAATTATTGGTGGGATGATGGTGGGAGATGCAAAAAAGTGGAAGGGGGGCAAGTCCTATCAAAAGATTAAGAATATGAAACCCTTAAAAGAAGTTCCCACTAATATACACTTTGTTCCACTTTAAAGTGGGCCTAAAAAGAAAAACCCATTTCTTTCCCCACCTTAATTTATCATGCTACATCACCATGAAAAGGATTTTTGGGCAAATACACCTCAAGGCCCCCTTCACAATTTTAAATATATACATATTATTGTATTACTAATATTTTCTTTTCTTAATGGGGTTGTTGCTTCATATATCCAAATCCATATATTTTACTCGTTAAAAACGAATAATTAATGTGATAGGTTAAATTGGGTGCGAGTGTTTTGTACTAAAGAAAAAAGGGAGATGGGCCCAATTGAAATTGAAATAGTACTATATAATGTTAGTACTTCTATATCATATGGATGAAAGTGACCAAATCTATAAAGCCGTGTTTGCCACTACACCAATAGTGCCACTAATGGCTAAACACCTTTTGATAGAATCCCAAACACGCCCTTAGTCCATTGCCGTCCTAAGATTCTACGGTCCCAAAAGGATAACGGCCTTTCTATTTATTTTTTTAAGGCTTAACTATATTTCATTATTTAACTTTTATTCTTTTTGACTTAAATAGTTAATGGAGTATTCGTTCAATTTTGTTTGATGGTAGTATAATACTACTATAATGTAATGCAAACAATACCTAATTATACCAACTCCAACAACTTAGTGTTCAAACCCAAATTGGAGTTTAGAATTTATTACACACTACGTCAAAACAAAGGTATCATTAATTATGTAAGAACAACCAAAATATTGTGGTTTGAATTGTTCTCTTGACCGTATTTTGGATTGAGAAGGTCAAACAAGTGACTTCAATTCTATGCAAATTAAATGAGATGATCATAATCCAACTAATTCAAGAAATTCCAAATCCAGATGAAAAATAAAAAAGATAAAAAATAAATAAAAAGGGGGACGACGAAATAAAAAACAATGGTAATACCTTTTTTCCCTATTTTGTTCTCCAACAAAAACACTTGAACAACTCCATAATACCCACCTTACCCCTCGCACGTGCCAAAATCACCGCCGTCAACGCTTCCATGCACTAACCCACACCGCCGGCTGTTCCTTCCACGAGAGGAATATTCCGGCGGAATCTGTGCACTGTGCCATTGACCATCCCTCTCTGTACCTCCTCAGCAGCGCCCTCACGTCGTCGCACACCTCCTCATTGAATGGGAACGGGCTAAATCCGCCGCCATGCAGGCGGTGCGACCAGCGCGCGGCGGTCTCGCGCCGCTCCACCGAATCATGCGGCGGACAAGCCACGAGATCGACGATCGCCCGCCCCGCTGCCCTTTCCAGCATCAACCGTTCATTACTCGTCCGGGGGAAGCTCTCATCCAATGCCTCGAAGTAAACCCTAAACCATCTCAGGCATTCCTGGAATCCCCGCAGGAATTCGATCCCGTCGATTCCGACGTCGAGATCAGCCTCTTCCTCGACGACGGTGACGATCCTCGGCTGCAATCCCCTAAAATTATTGATCAGAAAATCCCTACGGTTGTCGATCGAGGTTACTGAATGCAGAGCGCCTACGCAATTGATCGCTAGGGCTTCGTCTTCTTTGATGTCCAATTCCTCCAAATTAAGCTCCGATAGGTCGCCGGAATGGTGAACGAAATTGAATTTGAACGGTACCCCCATCAGCCGAGCGAATTTCTCCATTCTAGTCCCAATCTCCTTCATAACTTTCTGGACGGCGGCTGCGCCGCCGGATTTAGTTGTGACCACCGTCGTCAACCTCAGGTGCGGCGTCTCATCCGTCCGCGTGGCTATCGCTTCCAGAAGCGTCGGCCACTGCGTACAGTACGTGTTGCTAATGTCGATTATATGCAGTTTGCTCTCCCCTTCAAACGCCTCCATGATAGCGCCATTACAGGCCACATGCCCGAACGTCGTCCAGGGGCTGACTTCCTGGAATTTAAGCACCATTTTCCTTGTAGATTCAAACGAGCACATCTTATCCGAAGCGGACACCAGCGACTGATACGTCCGCTGCCCGGAATCCGTCATGCGGCTGAACAACGCCTGAAGAAAGTACGACGCGAGCTTCTGATCAGTGTCTCCATACGGGGAACTCAATTCGTTGAGCATCCACATCAGCTGCTGGACGCGGGAGCTGTTTCTATCGGCAATAGCCTTACCCGTCTCGATTAAGATATCATTAGCCCACCTGTTTTGCCCCGACAGGGAGGCCTGGAATTCGAGATTGACGTCGCGGGCGGGGGAGAAGGAGAATTGATCATAGCCAGCAGCGGGGAGGCTGCTGTGGCCGTGGGAAGGGGTCGGGGTCGGGGTGGCACTGCCGGTGGTGGTGGGGGTCGGGGTGTTGGAGAATTGGTGGTGTTGGTGGGCGTAAGGGCTTGGATTGTACTGTCGCGAAGAAGAAGAGGAGAAATCTTCATCATCCATGAAAAAATTGAAGCATTCTTCGTCGTCCTCGTGGGGGAAATTAGGGTTTTGGAGGCGGGAGGATCGGGCGGAGCTGCTGGAGGTTCTGCTGGAATTGAGGGGACTGATCAGATTGGAGGCTGACTAGTCTGAACAAAGTATCCATCTAATCAACAGACCCACACATGAAAATTTTAAAAAAAAATTGGATCTTTTTTTCAGTGAGAATCGAAATGGAATATGGAATGAAGTTGTATAGATGGATCCCTTTGGAAGAGAGGAAGATAGATAAAGATAATGGATATATTTGAATATGATATGGAGCTGTTAGCCAAGAATCTTCAACTTGGAGCTTTGCAAGCTTAGATCAGATTGGTTCCCTGGCCTTTCTTTAAAAAACAATTAAAAAAGGAAGACTGAGAGTAAGAGAGAGGAGGTGGGGGTGGGGGTGGAATGAAAGTTTTGCTTTTTCTGAAAGGGGAATGAATGAGGGAGGGTGATGTATATGTGGGACTAACTATCTTTCTTGTTTAAGTAATTCATTCAAAGGGTCTTTCTTGAAACAAGAATAATAGGGTTTTGGCTCAGATTAATATGACTTAGTATGTGTGTTTTAGAAAGAAAAAAAAAAGAAAACAAAAAAACCAGAGGATGGATATGAATATACTACTATGTCGGTATGGGGGGGCAGATTATTCTTGAAAAGAGATTCATATCTGACAAAAAGATGATAGGGTTTATGGGGTTAGTGCCTCACTGCCTCTGCCCTTTAGTGGGATAACCTTTAGTACCTTAGGTTACCCTTTTAATTTTCAAACTTTTTTAATTAAACCACAATCCAAGTGGTGACTACTTAAACTATAGTGGAGCTAGCCCTAGCAACTCAACTCAACTCAGTCCACTGATTCTTGCAAAAAATGGAGCCCACTCCCCGTGGACTCCCAACTCCAGAAGATGGAGCTCAAAATCTAGGACTTGAACAACGGGGACCTCCAAAGAATGACAGCTAGCTAGCAGGCAGGCAGGCGTGAGAGGAATGATAAAAAGCCTGCGGGCGTGCATCATCACCATGATAAAACCCACCAATGTTATTCATTCACTCTAGCTAGGCATTATATTCTTTGCCTCCCAAACACTCTCCAAACTCTGCCAAAATATTCAACTTTTATTATTTAGAAAATTGTCCACAGTGCTCCAAAAACCCATACATGAATTCTTGTTATAAAGTGGTCACACGATAGGATAATGATATTCTTGTTCTTTTTTTTTTTTTTTCACACCGCCCCAGATGGTCATGGTGGGTTTAATTTGGTTTCCTCACAAAAGATGAAACACTATGTATGCAGGCAGGCTAGGGGTTAGGTCATTTCTCTCTGGGGTCATCTCTCTTATGACACCACTCATTTCCAACCTATATAGTGTCTCCAAGTCTTTATTGTGTGTGTGTGTGCATCAAAAGAAAGTATTCTGGGGGTATATTTAGTAATTGTCAATAGTGGGCTCAATGTGATTTAGGTACTCATGCGTCCCGTTTAACATGTACTGCTACGGTTGGATACGAAAATTAAGATAAAGTTGATTTGTGAGTATATGATGGGCCCACATAGTTCTTGGAGGGGAAAATTATTTCCATTTATAGAAAGAAGACAATTATAATGGGACATTCAAAAATAATAAGTAGAACATTTGTAATGGAACGAAGAGAGTATATTTTATCTGCATTTGTTTATTTATTTTGTTGGCTATGCCTATTTGGTGCACATGGTTCAATGTATTTTAATACGTACACTTGTATATGTGTGTGTATTCCTGTTGATGATGAATACTTATTTCTTTGTATATTAATTCCTACAAACATTCTTTTTTGGATTGTAGTTGTCTTTTTCGAGAATTGAGTAATGTTTAAGGTGTTGTTTGTATTGCGGACAAAATTGAGGGCTTTTTTGCTCCCAAAATCCAAGAAAATAGTAGTAAATAGAACAGCTCACAGCCAACTTTTGGTCATCTCTTGTTCAGTTTTGGTTCTCTTCATAATGCTACTACATATCTGCAATAATTTGGCCTATTTTCGTTCTTAGGTTGGTAGATCTATGCATTTGAGATTTTCTATTAAGAAAACTGGTGTACTTGCACATGGGACATTCATATGGTACAATTTTTGTTTTGTATATATATAGTCCATTGGTATGAATTCTTTTGAGGTGATGCATCAATAAATGCGTAGTGATGTGTGATGCACAAACAATGCTTATATATTGACGAATGAAAAACATTGAATGGGGGATAGATGCGACAAGAGAATGTACACAAATATTTCTAGTAGACAATTTAGTAGTAACTCTGAAAGAATTAGAATTAAATAAAATAAAGTCAATTTTGCAGAAAACAGGACATACAACTTAGGTTTGTTAATTTCTGGTCACAGATGGTTTTGTCCTGTTCTAGAGTGAAGATCACGCACTGTTCAGTCTTCTTACAGACAGGTATATAGTAGTAATAAGATAAAGTGGGGGCATATCCCATCAACTTATATCATCAACCAGACCACCATGCACGACTATTATTTTTCATGTAGGAAAAAAACATTGGTTATGAGACAAACACCATGATTGCTTTCAAAACTTCCCTAAAATAAAACAAATAGTAGAACACATTGATTTGCATTTCAATTTCCTGGAAAAAGGAAAAAAAAAAAAGGGAGATTATTTTGGCTCAGGCTCATCAACACATTATACTTTAGATAGTGACCCCATGCACTAATTAATTAACAGGTCATTATCCACTACTGCTTGACAAAATATAATAAGTGACACCCACTTTCTGCTCCACTTTCCTGCAAATAGCACTTGTAAAGAGACGAGGAAATAAATATCCTGTCATTTTTTCTTTTCCAGATTTCCATTTCTCCCATCTCAATTCTCTAGCTTCCACAGTGTCTTGAACAACACCTAGCTAATTAAAATGGGCTCACATGCACTGCACTGCACTGCCTCACCTTTTTTTCTTTTATTATCCAGCACAAGACTTTGGGGCACATATTTGCTTGATATTGCAATACACAAAACACATAAAACTTTCACGTTCACTATAATTATCAAATGCTTTTAATGTCATAGTTGCCCGCTGCAAAAGGCCAAGTATAAGACCCCTCCTGTGGCAAGATTTTCGATCACCCTTGCCTTGCTGGATTCTCTTGCTTTCCCTACTGTATATAGTGGTATATTATGAAGTATAGAGCATCTTACAGCAGCAGATTGGTGCAAGTACAATGTAAAGAAAAAATTAAAGGGTTGTCACAGATTGCAGTATAACAGCAAAGCAAGTTGTCGTCGCCAATTTTTTTTGAGGCAAACTTAATTATACTTGCGTTCAACTATTTATGACAAAAGTGAACGTAAAGAGGTTTTGCAATTATGGGCATGGGTGGTCTGTTAGGACAGCTAATACACAAGTTTGAAAGTTTTCTTTTTGGGGGGGGGGGGGAGGGGCGAGGGGTGTTAGTATGAAAGTTCCCAAAGTATACCCAACCATTCATCCAGCAGTTCAAAAGTTCCACAGTATATAGTATATACATATCCCTTTTCAAGAACATAAAAAATAAGCACATATCGGAATGGGCCAATGTCGTATAGAAAATTAATCATACAAAAGCATGGCCGATGCTCTGGAACTTGTACGAGAGTTGGGAGAATTAGTACTAACACTTTTCATATAATGTAAAAGTTCAAAAGATTTAAGAGTACACCAATGATGAATCCATTTAGGTTACCCCAACTTGTAGAGCTAAAATACACACACCCATGACTACATACATTTTGGACGTGGTCACCCCCCAACAGTTGTTGCAGTTTTCTCACAAAATTCAAACTGATTTAATAATGGTACTGCTACTCAAGCAATACAGAGGTATTGAACTATCTTACCAAGAAGAAAAATCTTTAAATTGGGCATTTGATGTTCCTAATTTTCTTTTCTTTCCAACACCCCCCGATGGTAGTGTGTTACTATCGAGACTGGTGGCTGACGCTGTCTGAGAAATTTTCGCTTTTAAGTATTTTCCCACACCACCACCATTAGCAGGAGTTTCTGCCAATCCTGTCACCGGGTTGCTGAACCATGAACCCATCTTGTCCTGGAAGTATTCAAAATCATGTTGAAGAAACAAAGACATGTAAGTACACAAATATAAACTATAACAAGCAAAACATCACAAGATTAAAGTGTTGGGATCTAACATTTTCTTCATCAACCACATTCTTATCCTCGTTGGTTTTTGCTTCGTCCTCTTCATCCGGTTCCGTATAAGGATTCACATACACATCTATGCTGATAATCTTGATTTCTTCCTGAAAAGGTAAGAGTATGTTAGAGCCAAGCGAAGAAGAAAAGAACATAGAAAATGAACAAAACATCACAAATTCAACATAGGAACTGCTCATGTGGGGTATGAATTACTACCGTAGAATAAATAAACGCTCATTACTTTATTTTCTCACAGTAACTGCTGCCAAGAAACATATTACATCTATCCACTAAGCTACAAGAACATGCAGAACTGCATAATAACAGCAGACACTAAACTTGTATTGCATTATTACTGTAGCCGAAGGTGATTCTAATGCAAGCAAGAGTAAGTTGAAAACTGAAGATGGAATGAAGATACCAGAGGCCGATCATCATCATCAACAGGTACATTCTCTAATTCTGAAAGAGTTGTCAACCCTCCAACCACCATTCCAAAGACTGTGTGTTTGAAGTTCAAATGATTTGCAGACTTGTACAGGATGAAGAATTGTGAACCATTTGTATGAGGGCCAGAGTTTGCCATACTGACAACCCCTCGGCCAGAATGAAGTAACTTGGAGTTGAGTTCATCTTTGAAAGACTTCCCCCAAATTGATTCACCTCCTTTCCCTGTCCCGGTAGGATCACCACCTTGGATCATGAAGTTTCTGCACATCAGGAACACAATAATGTCAATTTAAAAACATGAAAAAATAAATCTGCAACTATATGTGTAATTTTAATAATATAAGCACCTTATATTTCTGTGGAAAGCGACTCCATTATAATAACCACGTTCACAAAGAGTTAAGAAGTTCTCGCATGTTCTTGGAGTCATGTCACAATGCAGTTCAATATTCAAATCACCATGTGTTGTTTGGAGTCGGACATAACCCTTCTTCTTGGGATTTTTCTCAACCTTTACATATTCATATTCATTTTTGGTGACAGGATCATAAGAGGTAGAAGTGAATGATCGTGAAGCAGCACCACTTGTGAAACGACTTTTAACCTGAAAGATGTTGTACAAGCATGTTAAACAATTTATTAGTTAGATCTAGCTAGATACAAATAGCGCATACCAAGGGTGAATATATACACTGAAAGATGACACCAAGCCAAAACATGGACACTATGAACAACCAAAAAAAGAGGGCCAAGACAAAAGGAATCAAGTTTGAGTATAATTGACATTAGTCAGCTCTGAAATAATGAGCATGAAGTAAATTCAATAGGTCAACTCCATTTAATCAACATCAACAAGAATAAAGCCAATAGTCGTCTCATGGCAACACACAATCTGAAACTCTATTACAAGTTTAGCAGTATTTTCTCCATGCTTCATTCTTGGCTTTTCTAATATCAAGTAAAACATGGATTTCTATATGATGCATTCATGGCATTGGCATGTGTGCAAGCAAATTAGTAAAAATAATACGCCTCCAAATAGTAGAATCCCTATACCCAACCCACTCTTATACAGAGAATCCAACATAATATAGTTATATTAAAAGCCTAAACTAAGTTTGAGTACATATGCTTTATTATATTGACAGTATTCCTTAATTATCATACAGTTGAGATAAGGAATTTTGATTTCTTGAGATAGCTGGATGTGGAATTTTTGGTTTCTTGAGATATAATACAATATTCATGTTTTCAAATTTCATTTCCAAAAAAGAAAAAAACTGAGAAGATTTGCTTCATACGTGAATACTTTTTGTGAGTCTTAATTAGACAGAAAGGTTGATAATGAATAAATTTGCATTGAAGTTTACAGCCAAAGGTGATAAATTTCTCAGAAGCAGAGAACTAACCATCTTTGCATTTACTGGTGCCCTCTCACCAGCCATGTGGGCTGCTATGCGAGCTGCGGTTTTATGACTAGCATCGGCCTTTGCAGCAGCAGCACTTCTGCCATGAACTGCAGCAGATGCTGCATCTACTATACTGTATATCTGCTTCGAATTCCCACCATCTTCTGATGCGCTGTCCTCTTTGATACGGGACCTTGCCTCTAAGATGGCAGCAAGAGCAGAAGCTCTTTCATTTTTAGCCTTGCTACCGCCACCACCGTGTAATGCAATCTCCTTTGCCTTTTCAGTCCCAAGCTCCTTAAGCATTTGCTTTATATCCCCAGTAATATTAATGTTATATGATGGATCGGATTCCATTTTCTTTAATTCTGCCATAGCAGGAAAACAATAATCAGAACAAAGGAACATGGAGAAACTGAGAAAGCATGCCCACTAAATATTAGAGGTTAAATTGTTCACCTTCGTCCTCAACTTTCAAGTTTTTCTTCACGTGGTCAAAATCCATAAGAACCTTGCTGTCAAGTGCATTAGGATTCTAGACAATAAAATCAAAACATATCATACCTTTCAATTTTATCCTAATTCAAATTGAATATCAGAGACTTCAAATACAAAAAGAGAAGAAATTCTGATTGTCACCTGGATAGTTATAATATCTTCTCTGGTGAATGGTTCATCAGTGAGAAGCTCCTTCCAGTTCTTTGTTTTAATATTTAATTCTTTAATTGCCTATTCAAGAAGTCTTAACGAATGAAAATACAAAAACAGTTTAAACCGGGTTAATTATTATTTAAACCAGGAGATAACAGGACAGCACCTCATGACAGAACACATTCCCAGTCGTTTTTATAGCAACTATATGTGTGAACTCGGTAAAAACTTTATTTAGAACTGGGCAATGAAATTCACCTGCAAAAGAGACATTTGAGCAAAATCAGTGGGCTCTGCCATCAGTTTGTTCAACAAACCATATGCTGATTATTAAAATCGCAAAACTAAATATGTCTGCTCTGTAGTCGTTCCATCATATCCACAACTGCAACAACATAGTGTATATCTATGGTTCTTGCTGACTGATAGCATGCAACTTTATTTTTTAGCAATCAAAAGAAAATGTGTCTTTGACATATGAATTGACTTCATAATGTAGAATAAAAAAATTAAATGATTGAAATACTTCAAGTAAACTTATTATGTGGTATCCTCGTTTTCCTTCTAGCCTTTCAGTACCTAAAGTCACCAACACATTTTTGTTAGAAGTGAACACTCGAAAATCATGGAGATAATTCTATCATTTAAAGTTGTTATATGATCCTTTCCCAACCTACTGATACTGGATGAACCCCTTAAAAAAGATAGGAAATGTGGTTGAACAAGGAGTTAATCCAACACAATAAACAGCTAATAAATTTCTAATACAATTGATGCTTCATTTCTTCCTTGTCCATCGAAATCATCTGAAACCCCCTGCCCTGATCCAGCAGTCACCATCCTCTTCTACTGGAATAACAACACAGCCACCTATGGTGACACAACACCCACCCCCTGAATCTCTTTTTGCCGTGTACAAACCTTAACTTGCAAAACAAGGATTCAAGGGTTTTTATGTTGAAGAATTGTTGATCTCCACATTCTAAGAAAATGGCAATACATATTCATGATGCATACTCTTATACTTCTAGTATAATTTTGTTCATTTATTCGGTTCAAACACCTTTGGCACGCAATTCCTGAGAAACGCTCTCATAAGATGCTCATGAACATGAAGACACCAGTAGATTGTACGGAAAAATAAAATAAAATAATTTTTAAAAAAAAAGAAAAAAAAAAAAAAAGCACCATGATGGATGCCAGGAGACTACCATTCTTTATTTATAATGGTAATCAAATGAAGCTGGTGTATGGAAAGGAACACGTGAATGCCTTCCAGAATTTTTCAGGATGCAAGCAAAAGAAAACAATCTATATTATCCTCCCAAAAAGAAGTGTTGTTAATCAATTGCTAGACGCGGGCGTCATCAAACATTTTTTAAAAATTATTGGATCCTCACTCTCCTACTTTTCTAACCAAATATATGAAATAAATGGAAATATCCTACACCAAATATATAGAAGAAATAAGTCACTTATTTTAAGAGAAATAGAACGGAAATATGATCAGTTGATTACTCTTTAAAAATGAACAAACGGAAGGAGTAAATAAATACAGACCGCATAATTACCTTCTGCGTTCTTGTGGAAATTGAGTGGAATCAAATCCTCCTGCTTGATCGGAGCACCGGTTACGGGATTCCTCCCATACTTCCTGATGTATGGAATTATGTGCCTAAATTCCACCTTACAAGATCAGTACAAGTGCACAAAAAACAATCATTTCAGAAAGAAATCTCTACTCATCAAAACACAAAACAGAAAGCCCTACAAAACTTGCTTGTGCAGATACTCACAAAATATCAAATACACTCCCATCTGCAGTGCAAACGGGGACTTCAAACGGCGTAAATGTTAGGCTGCAATGGAATTCGGAAAATTAAATAATTTCTGAAAAATAAGAACACAAAACAGCATTGTTAACACCCGCGAAAGGGGAAATACAAAAGACGGATAATTACGCGCAGCAGTAAAACGGGAGGCGTTTGAACGGAGTGCCGGATTCTTTGGATTTGGCGCCGCCCCACTCAGTAGCCCACTCCGTCTTCGTGATGAACATCCTATCCTTGCTGTGCTGCTTCTTCCCCATGTCTGCAGTTTACTCGAGCTGCACCCAATCTAGGGTTCGATCGAATGAATTCAAATAGGGTAGGGTTTTGATGGGAGATTCAAGATTCGGTAACAAAATAAGGTTGGTGTAATTGGAAATTTGTGATACCGGCTAAAAGGCGGTGCGTATCATTCAAATTGGTAGTCGCTGCCGCAGGGACGGTGGTCGCCTCGCCGCTTCGATTCCTCGGGCCCCTGATGAGCCATCCATAATACGCTGTTGGACACTTACTCCGGCCCAAATTGGAAACAGGCCTCTTTTGTTAGGGAATGCTGCCGTTAATCATATAGAAGTAGTAGTTAATTTAAGTATTTAAAATTAGAATTACTTTACTACTACTTTTTTAATTATTTTTCTAGAAAATACAGTATTACACAAATCAAGAAATATAATTATTACCACACAATTTTCCATTTCTACCCCTTTCACTTACCAAGAAATGTACTTGGGTGGAGAGAAAATGAACATCATTAGGGAATAAATGGGTAATATTGGAAAACTTTTATAGAAATATCCAAAATAACAACTATTGTGGAACACTTTTTCATCTCTAAAAATATTAAAATTTTGGAACGGGGAGAGTATTTAGTTATAGAATTCTGAAATATTACTTGGATATTTTTTTTAAGAGAATAAAATGGAGGGATAGGGAGCCGGTGGGGAATCGAACATTCCAACTTTCCATTGGAAGCCAACGAATTTAACCACTTGGCTAAATTCTCATCCCAAATATTACTGATATTTAGGTATTAATTTTTGTAGTATGCTTAATAATCTGCAATTATTCCACAGCCAAATAAAAAGTAGCCGGTAGTAGGACTTGTCTCTTAAAGCGTGGTTTTCTCTACACGAGATTGTGGAGTTTGTTCGATCCCTTTCGATTAGCTAGTAGTATGAAAAAAATAGTCAAGATTCATAAGGGGTCGCTGTCCGTTGAAATATTTTGTTTTAATGAGTTTAAATACATCTCTCAGGAAGAACAGATGAATGCACACTTCAATATGAACACCGCTAAGCCTAAAACCACACGGCTTGAATGCATTTTTCGTCGCCATATTACATTGTAAACTGATTAACTGATACAGTACTTCATGTAGTATATCAAATGACAAACCGATCAATTAAATTTATATACTATGTTCAATACAGTATTTCTCTTGCATACTAAGTCATTGTAAGTGGATATATTGATCAAACAAACTTATACTATTAATCATAAAAGCATTACATATACTATTATTATTATATACAGAGGTTCATCGAATTACATCCAGGTGGTCGACTGATAATGAACCCACAAGCTATAATCAACCACTAGCTTTATTTATTTATTCATTAACAAACTAATATCATTACAGAATCAGAGGCTTCCATGTTGAATTTGAACATGAGGATGTCATGCCTCCAGGAAGCCTTTCCTTCCAAGGTATGATATCACGATTTCTGCTAACGCACTTGGGGAATCGCAGGATCCTTCTCTCTGAGACAACACTATCTGCAAAATCAGAATGAAATAGCATGAAGAGAAACTTTTAGGAAGCCATTAGTGTGAAGACAATCAACAATACTCCATGAAACATACTCGAGGTTTTTGGCCAACTCCAGTTGGGTTGAGCAAATTTAATATATTTACACCTAGGGACAGAATTCTACAGATTCTTTCACAAGACATCGTGTACCTTTTTTTTTTTTGTCTGAGTTCATTCGAAGTAACACTTATAAACCAAACTAGCACAAGCCAGAGACATAAAAATGAAATGGCACATAGATCATTACTTGGAGGAAACAGCATGGTTTTATTGTTTTAACTGAAGCTAGTAGTCTATTGGAACACTAACCTCAGGGTTTGATGGCGGTTCATATGGATCATCAATTCCGGTGAAACCTGTACAGCACCAACAAAATGGATCAATTTCTTTGATTCATTTGCTTTTTTTAGATGAGTGGTATACTTAACATAGCTAGGTATAATGTTCAAACTTCACAGGTATACGTAGAATCCTGAACAAATTAGCAGTGTTATGACTCATTCAAGCATAGAATTATCAATAACCAGATGAACTATGCCTAATAAACAGTTCCCTTATCATCAATGCTTCACCAACCTTGCCACATAACTGCTCCAGCAAAGCAGTTTCATATCTCTAGAATATAAACCCCCTTTGAAAATAAGACAAGTTACCTAGATCTTAGAATATCTTTTGCTAGGTGAATTAAAAAAAACATACCTTTGATTTTTCCAGCACGTGCCAGTTTGTATAATCCCTTAGGATCCCTTGCTTCACACATTTCTAGAGGCACATCCATATATACCTGAAAATGCTAGTGAGAACCTTTGTCGTCTGCTAAAGTGAAAACATGGGAAATTCAGACGCACATCAAATCCACACAGGAAACACAAACCTCAATAAAATTTCCTTCAGGCAGCAGTGCTCGGCATGTGTCTCTATCCTTCTTGAAGGGAGATATTAGACTAGCAATGCATATTACTCCAGCATCAGCAAATAGCTTTGCCACCTCTCCTGTATAACATAACAGAAACTTTCAAAATGGATACAGAATTTTCTGTTGGAAAAAAGGATTGATCATATTTAGGATGGTAGCAAACCAATCCTCCTTATGTTCTCCGTTCGATCTTCAGCTTTAAAACTCAGATCACGGTTCAGGCCATGCCGGCAATTGTCTCCATCAAGGATGTACGCGAGCTTCCCCTTAGCATGTAAAGCATTACCTAAACTGCATGCCAAAGTGCTCTTTCCTGAAATCAAAGTCCAGTACAGAAATTAAAAGGACACCTCACCCAACAAACGCTATGATGCTATCATACAAATGAAGAAACAAATCAAGAATTAGTAATGAAGAAAGGAGTCATATAATTTCGATTAGAACGGGAACAGATTCTACGGCAATTATTTGAAAGCTCCATATAGATGCCGGTATTCTTTCCATTCATAGTTTCATTTTTTTTTCTGGAAGATCAAATGTATCTTTTTACCATCCTCCACTCATTAATTTGAAGTCATCCATTAATAGGTATAAAGAGAAGTACATTAAGAATGAAATTTGGCATGTTCTTCCTGTTAATATTCAATAAATTCTGCAAGGCATCTCGAGGAATAAGGTGCAATTGCAATTTATATTTCTCCTCATTGGTACGCACCTACTAATTTTGAACTAAAAAATAAGGAATACTGATAATCTATCAACATTTTTCAATACCATTGCTTACAAAGTATGCTATCAATTAGAAGTATAAGAAATATTTCAACAAAATAGATTTAAGGGCAGTTATTCATGTTCATATATATCAGATATGCTAAACTTTTGCCAGAATTTCCTTCAGTGTCGTAGAGTTCCCAAACTATCGACTCCATATATATCTCTTGATGATATTCTGGCCAAAACCCAAACAGTAAAATGATTGAGAGAGCAAGACAACAAAGAATCTAAGTATCTAACCCCAAATAAAATTAAAAGCATGAGAAATCTGCAGCTCGGAGAAATCACACAAACCTGAACCACTTAGTCCTGTCACCCAAATGACACAGCCCTTCTGATTGAGCAACTTCTCCCTGTCTCTCTTTTCAACAGTACATTTGTGCCAAACAATATTGGATGAATTCCCTGCTCCCGGAACTGTACTATTTTCTAGTAATGATCAGGGCACAAACTAATCACCAAATTAAATCAAAAACCACGTTCCAACACACATTTGGGTAGCAAGAATAACTCATAAGTCAAATCAATTAATCGGTCCATTACAAACAAGGGAAGTTCAAAGGTAAAACGAATATAATTATAAAAATCACAAAATACCAGACAAATTCCCGGCATCCCCGTTGGAGTTCCGTGCAACTTGCTCCTCCAGACCATTAACGTGGGTCGTCGTTTTCGAGGAATCCATCGCCTTGATCGGCGCCAGAATCTTCGATCTCAGCCCCTCACCGCAAATTCCCAACCTCTTGGCTCCGGAATTAAGCACCGACACCTCTACAAAGGTGGGTTTGGCATACAGCACATTGGAAATGTACAAATCCGTGGTTTTACACAAATTCACCGTTTGATTGCCAACGGCGGACATATCTCCTTCCCCCAAAAAGATTTAACAAGAAAAAACTTGTAGCCCCACTGAAAGAAATAAAAGGGGAACCGCCTTTTAAATTATTTTGCCAATGCAGAGCGCATTAAATGCTGACGATGCCCGGATTCGTCGGATAGGGTGTATAATTTCTAAGCAAAAATAAAGAACTATGGGAAGTAAAAACAATTAATACGTAAACACACCTTGTTTTGCAGTGCAAAATTACTTTGAAATTAATTTTCCCGCGATCGGATAATGATGCGAGATGCAAGGGGCAGTAAGATTGTAGGAAGAACACAACCTCAAGCGAGATGGCAGGGGAGATTGCAATTCGCCATGAAAATGGGAGGTGTTGGTGTTGATTTATATGCGATGACCGATCCCTGGGACTTTATGGTCCCATGCCACATTCTAGGGCAATTTTTTCAAAGTAGGTTTTATGGAATTATTAAATAAATAAATAAAAGTAATTTATGGAAATATTAAATAAATAAATAAAATGCCCTTAAATTTTATTGCTAGTAGTACTTTTTTAATGGAGATTTTGCGTCTGAAAGTTACTCCTATTACTATTGTTTTTAAGGTTTGGACTTTGGAGTACTGTTTTTTTTAAGCGTTTGGACCGGATTTTATATTTAATTATATTTTAAATTTACATGTAATTATGTTTTCTTAAAATTATATAAATAATTCTTTTTATATGTAAAATATATGAATATGATTATTTAACTTGAATTTTTTTTTATGCCTGGTGATACTCGACTATAATTTTGTGATTACATTTTCAACCTATCACATAATTTTACTCCAACATTACATAGAGTATTACATAACTCTCGTAACATCGTATATGCAAAATGCTATACATAATGTTGGTGTCATCCTGCAATCAACCAGATTGGTATTTATTCAGAAAAATAATTTGCATCTAGACACTATCTATATCCACATACATTGCCGCGGTCAAATTTTCATTCAATTCACACTAAAAAAAAGTATCTATATCCACATACATGGCCAATTAGTCTTCCAAATTCCTTTTTATAGCTTCGGCTTCATAAAAAAATAAAAAAAAAAAATAAAAGCATGAGGAAATATATATTGAAAATAAAAATTTTACGCAATCCATGAGAAATTTATATTGAAGTAAAATGTGGATAAACTATGATATTTTAAAAGTACTACTACTATATACTCCTAGAATAACATTTCTCATGGGGAAGAAAAGGGGTTGATGTGATTGCCCAAATTGTTGATTTGGTAGAGCAAAGGAGTATTGAATGTCATTCAAATCTGTATCGGAACTTCAAATCTAGACTGCCATAGCTCACCCAATCTTAAAAAAAATAAAATAATAAAATAAAATGAAAATGAAAATAAAAACATGAATTAACCTTTTTCATTAACTCCTATTTTATGAATTACTCCTATTTTATTCCAAATCCTATTCCTATATCCAAATCTCCCCTTAATTAATCTTGCTAGGAATATGAATTAACCCCTTATTATGGTTCTGATGGATTTGGATTTTGAAGGTTTAAAAATTATGATGAATAATAAAATGATTGAAAATTTGAAAGTTTCACCGTTAGAATTCGTTTTTATCCACCAATACAATGTACTTTGCTTCCCTACGTCATGCTCCATTTTGCACCATATAGCATCCATGATCCATCCATGGTACCAATTTTTATATATATATATATATATATATATATTTTTAATAACTTTAATTCGTGGTCTCACATCTTAATCTTATCTTAATTTACCATAAGAAAACACTAAAAATGAACATTTTAGATTCTATTTTCCCCCATTGTTAAAGATATGTCTAAAAATTTAAACTATTGTTGATTTACATAATATATTATTATCTCGATATATATGTATTTTTTTTTTAGGCTCGGAAATAAACTAGAGACACATATAAAGTTATTATATACATTTAGAAGAGCTCCGATTTGTTTTAGCCACTAGTCCTCTAACCACTTAAATCAATCACTCTTATTAGTACTCCTTATGTTCCAGTAGAAGTGTTCTGTTTGATTTTTTACGGTATTTATTGTTCAACTTTGACTCAATATTTTTATAAATATATATTTGAAAAAAATAGTCGAGTTCGGTCTTGTTATATTCGTCTAATCGTATAGTTTCAAAATATATATATTTTGCCTAATTTTTAGTTCTATATATTTTGAGATATTAACGATAAAAAAAAGTAAATTGGATTGTGTGAAGAAATGAAAAAATGTCATTTTAAATGGCAGGGAGCGAGTATTTTATATTGTAGTATTTGGTAATATATGTATATATCATATCGTTGTCATGATTATATTTTTATGAATTTCCGTGTCACATAAAAGTTGTTATTATTGAGAACTTATGAAACTAAAATAGAAATTAATTTACTACGAAATCTCTAAAAAAAAAAAAAAAAAAAAAGATTCCACTTGCGTTGTGGTCTCTTTCATTATTGAACTTTCACTTGTCATTCTATATTTCTGCATGTGTCGATAAAAACAAAATAAATCCAAGGATTGAATAGTTTATAAATGTCAATTTCTTGAAGGGTTGCCTCATACTTCAATGACCTGCCGCTTTCTTTCATTATAAATTTCAAACAGTACTAACATGTTTTGAGGTGGGAAATGGTGCCCGTGCCTGTACATGTACTAGCCTCAACCTTAACCTGCCCTTCACGAGACTCTTGCATCTTGTTTTAAAACAAGATACTATACGATTAAACGCTGAATTCAGGAATGTAGATTTATTCTAGTGGTAAGGTCCCTCAATTTTTAATTTATAGGTTGGGGTTCGATATTCCATCCGACTCTCGTCCCTCAGCAGTTTATGAAAATAATAATAATAATAATAATAATGCTGAATTTCTGAAAATTCAAAAGTACTGCACTAATAATTTCGAAATTAAAAGTATTAAAACTCGAATTATAGTTATTTAGTGACCAAAAAATAAAATCCACGACACATTTCACATCGATGGCTTTCAGATGGACAATCGATGCTAAAAACTATACACTGCACAAGGTGGGCCCCCAACTGTTTGTGGAATTCTGCTACCTGCTCTAGTAGCACAGGTATCGCCACGCGTCCTATATTTATTTCTTAAATTGATTCGTTTTCAACGTACAATTGAGTAATTGACAAAATAATTACTCTATTTCTTTATGTTGTTCTTTTCATCGAGACTTTTTTTTTTTAAAGTTATTTTTGATATAGTACATATTTTTAGTGGTTTGTTTGCTTTGGCTTTTGAAAAATATGAGAAATGAGTAGAACAAGAAGAAGAAGGGATAAGGAGAATTTAAAAGCAAAAAAAGCTCAAGTAATTATTTGGATGAATAAAATTAAAGTTGTTTTTCAAAACATATTTGAATGAATTATGTGTAGAATGACTTTTTATATATTAAGAGCCTGTTTGTTTTGGCAAATTTTTTCACCTTTTGGCTTTTGCTTCACTCAAAAGGCCTTTTGAATTTTTTTAAGTGTTTGTTTTGACTTTTTTTAAAAGGAAAATGAGAAACAAAAGTTAAAATTCAAATTTTTTTCAAAGTAGATAAGGGTTACTTTTTTTAAAAGGAGAAATCATTTTGGAATAAAAATACAAAATATCCCCATTTAAAAAGGAAATAAAATATATTGTAAATATCCTTACAATATTTATATCTATTTTAGCAATTTTAATACATCAAAAGTCTTTCTACGTACAATTTATTCAAATATATTTCCGTTGAAAAGCAACTTTAATAATATCAACTCAAACAATTATTTGAGCTGCTTATGCTTTTGAATTCTCCTTCTCCCTCATTCTCCTTTTACTACTGACTTCTCATTTTTTCAAAAGTCAAAACAAACATGCTCTAAAATTAATATGAAGGACATAAATCTTATAAGGATATTTATCATGTATTTGATTTCCTTATCAAATAGAGATATTTTTAAAATTTTATACTTAAAATGATTTCTTTTTCTTTTTCTTTTTAAAAAAAGTAGCCCATACATACTTTTAAAAAAAATAAAAATTTCAACTTTTGCTTCTCTTTTTTAAAAAATATATATTTATTGATCATTATAAAGTTTTTGCCCTCCACGGCGTTGAAGCATGTTTGTGAATTGTGTCTCTAGTTTTTTTTTTTTTTTTTTGAAGAGCCATTGAACCCTGGAAAGAGTGGTGGGAGCCCATGCCACACGATTACAAAGGAAAAAAACATGGAGGGATAGGGGGCCGGTGGGGAATCGAACCTCCAACTCTCAGTTGGAAGTCAAGGGACTTAACCACTTAGGCTAAGTCCTCATCCCCTTTCTCTAGTTCTTGTATCCAAATAAATAATAAATCAAAACGAAAAAGAAAAAAGAGAGCATGTTTGTGTCCAATGGACAAACCTTTTGTTGCAAATCTACTAAGCTAAAACCCATACATTCAACTCAAAAATATTTTCCAATGAAATAATACTCCTAATATTTATACAATATTCTGATTAAATGTTCTGCCGGCGTGACTGTGTGTGTGTCTGTATATTGTATATGTGCAGCCGAAAAAAAGAAAAAATCGCATCTCAAGCAAAAATACATCACACACGTAAAAAGTTTTAAAAAATTAATAGAAATACTTAGGCCAAAATATTTGTTTCCCACTAAAAATGACATGCTATAGTAATAGTGCTATACTGCTATTAAAAATCTCAATATTTAACTTATTAAATGAAATATGTGTTCATGCGAATTTGGTTTTAAAGAATTGCATATCAATATTTATGTATGTATTCAATATACAAAAAATAAGTTAAGAATTCATATTATGTGATGGAGGAATTTGAATTCTCATCAATCATTATTCATCTCATTTTTACTTTAATTCTACTTTATACTTTACGCCTGCGTTTTTAAATGATGATGTAAAAAAAAAAATACTTAACATTGGCTAATTTACACTTCAAAAATTTATGCAATTAAAAGATAGTACTCCCTCCGTTTTCCATTAATTGAAACATTACAAAATTTGACACTATACACACATGCATTTTGACTTAAAGTTTTATCATAGTTATACAAGTTAAAATATAGTCAAGTGGGATCTTGTTAGATTCGTCTCGTCGAGAAGTTTTTAAATATCAAACGTTTATAATTTTTACTTATACCAAATTTAAATTATAATGATTTAAAATATATATTGAACTGCGTGCACTGTGTTTACGTTTATTTTTTGGAAACGGGGAGTACTAATTATGTATGCAATTCACAAAAATATTCTTTTTTTTAATTATAAAATAGATCAATTAGCAAATAAAATATTGCGATTTGCGAAGCAGAAAAAAGGAAAAGTGGAAAGGAAAAGCCTGAATATAATAAGAACATGACAAGTAATGTGATCCACTAAAGACATGGGCCCTACTCATGAATTGACTGTTGGGACGTGTCACAGTATTGTGGAATGTGGATACTACAAGTTTGTAATTTGGTAGTGCGCCACGGTACATTGCTTAAATGACGTGCCATTTCCCAATTCGCGGTACATTCATGTATGATGTAAGTAATGATTCCTCTTTTACGCCCACCAAAATAATTTAATTTTGCATATAATTTTATTTTTTTATTTTATTTATTTATTTATATTTTTTATTTTTTTACTACAACTCTCGAGTTGCAAATTGAGTCAGATTCAAGCATATTCATCAACATATCGATATAGTCAAAATAAGTATTTTAAAAGCATTACTTTAAGTACATTAGAATTAGAATATTGTGTACGAACAAGTATATTTGCATATTTAATTATGGAAAATAACTCATCTGGTCCCTTAACTTTGCCGGATTTCGCAATCAGTCCCACAACTTTTGAAATTAACACAATCCGTCAACTAAGTTTCTTAATTTTAGCACAATCCGTCCCATATACTCAATTTGCCTCCATTTGTACTCTATTTGTATGGGACGGTATGGGAAAATGTAGTACAAATGGAGGCAAATTGAGTACAAATTGAGGCAAATTGAGTATATGGGACGGATTATGCTAAAATTAAGAAACTTAGTGGACGGATTGTGTTAATTCAAAAGTTGTGGGACTGATTGCGAAATCCGGCAAAGTTAAGGGACCATATGGGTTATTTTTCCATTTAATTGACCATGATACCAAATTAACAATACTTATTCGATAAACTTATTAAACGGGAGACCTAGAATATTAAATACGGAGTAAAATATTATCAATATTCAGGCAACCGGAAGGGAATGAGATCTGACCCAGGTGGTCATGTTTTTGTCTTTCAATCATAGTTGGTGATTCGATTCCTACTCGGTCTACCTCCCTCTCTTTTACCACCTTTGTAATTTGTGTAGCTTGTACTCCCACACACATTTGCCGACACATATATATCAATGTTTACCAAAAAATTCAGAGAACTAGAAAACCTCGGGGTGTTAGTATTTTAGATATTTTTCCAACATTAAATGATAATTTGAGATATTTTTTCAACACTAAATGATAAAAGTACCAACAGCAGTTGGTTTCAGTGTATGGTGACTATAGTCGCTTAAGCAATGTCTCGGGTTCGAGCCTTGTGCATGCAAAAAACTGCTTTAGGAGATGCGCCCTTAATTGCCCTTGAAGATCCTCGAGGGATTAGTCTTGGGTCCAATGTGGCATGGGAATACCGGGTTTCACCAACACTAAATGATAAAAGTGTTGAAGGTTTTATTTAAGTCTTAATATTATACTTCCTCCGTTTTTTATTAGTTGTAACATTTGCAAATTTGATACTATTCACACATGTACTTTGACTTAAAGTTTTATCATAGTTATACAAGTTAAAATATAACCAATTGAGATCTTGTTAGATTCGTCTCATCAAGTAGTTTTAAAATATTAAACTTTTAGAATTTTTACTTGTACCGAATTTGAGTTATTAATGATTTAAAATGTGCATTGAACGACGTGCACAGTGGGCCTGTTACAATTTTTTTAAAAACGGAGGGAGTACTATGTCAAAATTTAATTTTCAATAATAATAATAATAATAATAATAATAATAATAATAATAACAATAACAATAATAATACCATCCCTAATTTCTTTTAATAAATTACATCATTTCATCTGACACACTTTTAGGAGTGGAATAGGTCAGGCTACCCGACAGGGGCCTATGGCCTCGCCTACCACAGGTCAGGCCAGGCCAGGCCAGACTTTTTTCCAAACAGGTCAGGCTCAGGCTATTTTGAAAGTCTATTTAGCTAAATAGGCCAATGCCAGGCTTTATAAAAAGCCTATGAGGCCTACCAGGCCGACCTATTTAACATTAATATTAGTCTATTTATGTTTACTACATAATAATATACAGTACAATTATATAATTTTATGTAGAATTAATTATTAATTTGATCTTATATAAATTTTTAAAATATTTATACGTTTTTTTTCCCGTATATAAATAGTTGTAGATAATGACTTGCCAAGCGTACAAATTCAGGTCTTCAAACATTATGATTACATCCGGACATATATAAAATAATTTTAACTTAATTTTAAGATAGACTTAATCAGGCATTTAAAAGGCTTAAAAATAAGTCTATTTAAATAAATAGGCCAGGCTTAAGCTTATAAGATAGGCCTATCTATCACAGGTAATAGGCCAGGCTCAGCCAATAAAACATTAACGCAGGCCTAGGCCGTTCGAGCCTAAGCCTAGCTGGGCCTAGCCTATTTCCACCTCTACACACTTTATAGTAAAAATTTTATTCTCTTACCTTTACTCATATTCTACTATTTATTCTACTTTTTAAACAATTTTATTTATTATATATGTATAAAAACCACTTATTTTAAATTAGTAAAAAAAAATATGATCATTCTTTTAAAGAGTGTAGATTAATAATAATATGTTTCATCTGTATTTTTAAATGTGCACCACATTGATTTTTGTAATTGCTTATTTATTAACTTTAACCAAATTCTTTATTTGAGTTACATACTTACATAAAAAAAGATAGAATCATATTATACCTTATTAAATTTGTCTAATTATATTGTTTTAAAATATTAATATTTTATTATTTTTTATTTATGAATATTTTAAATCATTACTTATTAAAAATACACATTAAATTGCACGTCTATGTTAATTTTTTAAAGAACTGAGAAAGTATACAGACAAACGATAAACCAAACTACCAAAGGTGGACAAGGTAATGTACATGCTTTCTTAACCCAAAAGCCCAATCTATTTGAGACTACACACAATATTTTTAAGCTCAGTACAATTTTTGGCCCAATAAGTTTGGATAATTCCCTGAAGCCCATTTCCGAAAGTATACTATATGAACGCAGAAAAAACCCTAACCCTGCTACAAGCTCACCCAAATCCTCCACAGATTACAATCCCGCCCGGCGGCGAAGATGAAGTACAACCCGCGCGTCTCCTCCTCCCGGCGCAAGAGCCGAAAGGCGCATTTCTCGGCGCCATCGAGCGTCCGTCGTGTCATAATGAGTGCCCCGCTCGAAGGCGACCTCCGGTCCAAGTACAACGTGCGTTCGCTGCCCGTCCGCAAGGACGACGAGGTCCGCGTGGTGCGCGGTACTTACAAGGGCCGAGAGGGCAAGGTGGTCCAGGTGTACCGCAAGAAGTGGGTCATCCACATCGAGCGGATTACCCGCGAAAAGGTGAACGGATCCACCGTCAATGTTGGCATCCATCCGTCCAAAGTGGTAATCACCAAGCCGCGCCTCGATAAGGACCGCAAGTCGCTGATAGACCGCAAGGCGAAGGGCCGCGCAGCAGCCGACAAGGACAAGGGCACCAAGTTCACGGCGGAGGATATTATGCAAACCATCGATTGATGGACCTGATTGGTAATGGTTTTATATGATTTTGTTGGGGATTATTTAGGGAAGTTTAAAGGAATTGAACAATGTTGCTTTTGTGTTACTTCAATTTTGTTTAGTTTCTATGCATACTTTGTGGAACTCGTGGCTGTGTTTCTTCTTTTCACTGATATTGCAGATAGTTATGAGCCTTCGATTTATTGATGCTGATTTTGCCCTTTCATATATTTTTTTTAATTCTATTTTTCCATTGAATATTGCTTATTTATATACGACCATTCCTTGTAGTCGTAAGGCTATTGAGTTCATTTATTTTGGATTGATGCCACATGCGCCTTGTTTATATGACCATTCCTTGTTTATTTATATATATTGAGATTACAAAACATAAATTACACATGGTGAGATTACAAAGGGCTGAGTGAGAATCCAACTATCCCATTGTGAATATTTGGGTGTAGGTAGGATTGAATAAAAATACTAGTAGTGACAATTACTCCAGAAGTAATTTAAATTTGATTGTAGAAAGCCAGACAAATTTTAACAACTCTTTCAGTGTTGCGTTTGGTTCTTACGAGTGGTGCTGGTAGCCTGGTATGTGTTACTCCACCTTTCTTCATAGGAGTATTAAATAACACATTTTGAGGAAAAACAAATGCTTTAAAATTATAGAACGAGAATTGTAGATCAACAGTTGAAAGGTTTGATCCAAAAATGGAATATGCTACCTCTGTTTTCAAGAAAATGAATATTAGTAGGTGTTTTGATAGTATTCATTATTCCACTTTAATTTGCGTTTATACAATAGTTATAAAAGAAAAAAACATAGTCAAGTTAGATTTTGTTAGAATCGTCTCATCTTGTAGTTTTTATTTATATACAACGTGAATTATTAACGGTTAAAAATATGCATCGAACTGGTGTATGTTGCATATTCACTAAAGGATTTGTTCTTCCAATTCAAGAATCGAAAAGTTTGGAAGGGTAATTCTTCATGCATGACTTCCTGTTTTGATTAACATCATCATTATATTTTGAAAATCAAAAGCCCAACAATTACTTCATGCCTTTTTATTATGTAGATTAGCCGTGTGCTTTCTGGTTCAACTTTTGAAGCCAAGGGAAAAGCAGTGTTGGGAGGACACTTACTTTTGTTCCTACATGCTATAAGTCTACTAATATGATTTTTTTTTTTTTTTTTTTTTTTGGAGGGGGGGGGGGGGGGGGGGGGGGGGGGGGAGTGGGGGGGTTAGCCACTTAGCCTTAGCCATAGAGGCCAGCAAAGGGACTACTACGATTTACTTAGTTTCACTGGTTTGGCTGAAAATTATTTTTAAAACATTTTTATATTTTTTTTTGGAATAGCCATTGAAAGTCTGAAAAAGGGGTGGTGGGAGCCATGCAACACAATTACGAAGGGGAATGGGTGGTGGGAGCCATGCAACACAATTACGAAGGGGAATAAAAGGGAGGGCTAGGGGGCCGGTAAGGAATCGAACCTCCAACCTTCCGTTGGAAGTCAAGGGAAGTCAAGGGACTTAACGATTTGAAACATTTTTACATTTGAAATAAAATCAAAAGCAAATGGAAAAAACCTATCCAAATATTGTCCCCAAATGATTCAATTTTTTTTTCAGAAGTTACACTGTGGCAGCCCGTTTTAAAATGGGATTGCTTTATTGGGCCTACTCCGTTTTGTTAAAAGCCCCGTTTTTTGTAGGCTATTGTATTAGACCCAAATAGCCCACTTTGATTTATTTTTTGGTACTTTGATTTATTTAATATTTTGTATTATATTAAATATTAAATAAATATATTGAATTATTGTTTTTTGTGAAGGCGAAGCGATCGTAGCCCATATATTAGTTAATAATTGTTCAATGAAACGAATGAAAAAAATTGTACCAAACTGGTCGAGTAAGTTTTTTCTCGAAATTTTAATCAACCAAATTTTGTTTTGGAAACAATTTCTTCTTCTTCTTCTTCTTCCCCTTTTTTTTTTTTTTTTTTTTTTTCGGTGGCTGTTTTATACTTGGTTTATAAACAGATGCCGGAGAAGGTACATTTTATGATGTGGTTTATAGTGCATAATTCTCTCCTGACTAATGAACTCCACCATAATCGAGGTCTTGCGGATTCTGATATTTGTCAAGTATGTGGCTTATATACGATCGTCATTTGTTCTTCCAATGTTCGGTGGCAGCGGTTTGGGATAAGGTGGGAATTTCGACTCTAAGATGGTGACCGGATGATCACGTTGCTGCAAATGAAGTTTTGTTTGGCCTGTGTAGGGATTGGAATGGTCTCCACTAGGCAACCGTTGAAGAATCTGGAAAGGACGCAATGCGGTTGCTGTGAAAGGAGAAATTATCCAAATATTAACTACACGGGAGGCTTTATTCCAGCTGGCTTTGGAGGCATTTTTCGTGAACCAAATGAAAGATGGATTGAAGGGTTTTCTGGTTCGGCTGGCTTCACCAACAATCTCGTGGCTGAACTCCTTGCCATTCTTCATGGTATGAGGCGTATTTTGGAACTGGGGTTTGACGTTTGAGGAGGTCATATGTTATTCTGATTCTCTCGAGACCTTGCAGATTCTTCGTCATGGTATGACTGATGACCACTAGTTGAAATCTTTGGATCTTCTCATTAAGGATACTTGGGGCCACTTCCAATGGTTTGTTGGTTTCATATCTTGCATGAGGGAAATGTGGTTGCTGATTGTCTAACCAAAATTGGTGCAAATACAGAATAATTCTTTGTGACATGGACTTTTCCTCCGAATGTATCTCAAGTCGCTCTAACTGCTGATAGGACGTACAATTGGTTTCCGCAATTTTGATTTTGAGGGTGTTTGGAATGGCTTTTAGAGCCCGTTTGGATTGACTTCTAGAAAGGTGCTTTTGGCTTTTGCTTCTGCCAAAAGCACTTCTAATAAAAATTAAGTGTTTGTTTTGGCTTTTAAGAAAAAACAAAAGCACATCGAAAAGCCAAAAAAGTGCTTCTGGGAAAAGCAGCCCAGGAGGTGCTTTTTCCAAAAGCAGAAGCCAAAAGCACCTCGTAAAATGTGCAATGACTTAAATACCCCCACTACTTAATATAAATTATACTATAAATATATCTTATTATCATATTAAGTAGCACGTCCTTTTTGGTAATTACTACATTCCAAAAGCACTTTTCATTTTTATTCATCCAAACATATTTTTTTAGAAAAAACCGCTTTTCAAACATTCCATCCAAACACAAAAGTTACATGCTTTTGCTTTTGACTTCTGCTTCTGCTTCTGCTTCCACTTTTGACTTCTGCTTTTTTCAAAAGCCAATCCAAACGAGCCCTTAGCAATGTGCTTTTGGCTTTTGCTTCTGCCAAAAGCACTTTTGGTGGAAAATAAACGTTTGGTTTGGCTTTTCAAAAAAAGCAGAAGCACTTCGAAAAGCTGCAAAAGTGTTTTGGGAGAAGCAGCTCAGGGGTGCTTCTCTGAAAAGTAGAAGCCAAAAACACTTCGTAAAATGTGCAAAGACTTAAATACCCTTATTACTTAAAATAAATTACATTACAAATATATCTTATTATCATAATTAGTAGCATGTATTTTTTGGTAATTTATACATTTCAAAAGCACTTTTCACTTTTACATATCCAAACACACTTTTGGAAAAAACTGTTTTCAAACATTTTATCCAAACACAAAAGTTACCTGCTTCTGCTTTTGGTTTTCAAATACAAAAGTTATCCGCTTCTACTTCTGCTTCTGTTTTTCTCAAAAATCAATACAAACGGCCCTTTATTTTATCTCTTTCTCCTTCTCCCTCGCTGTAGCCTTTTCTTAATTTTTTTTTGATGATGCATTGGCGTCATTCAAAAAAAGAAATTGTTAAGTAAATATACTGGTTACGTGTCAAAAGTTTCATAAGCAGGCAAATGTGTAACCTTTGACTGGTCTGAAACGACGTTATTAACCTCGTGACGTGTCTTGTTGTCTTGTGGTAGGCAATTTGTAAGTTAGTCCCTGAACTCCCCACTATTCTAGTATACCACTGTGAATCTTTCCTTTTGCTTCTCTCTATTACAAGTTTCCAACTGGTATCAGGAGTAGTACAATTTACACACAAGTATTATTCCTTGAGCTTCGGAGTTCGGCCTTTGGTCTTTTGGGGAGATCGCCCGCCCATCAGTCATCACTCATTGCTTGCTTGAAATGAACTCTTCCTCCTACGCCACCACATTCTAATGGATTTTGGGGCGGCCACCGGCAAGCGAGCCTCTCCTGGTCCGACTGAGCTCGTCGATGAGAATGGTGATGGATCTGCGAATTTGAAGCGCGCAAGATCTGGGCTTTTTGAGGATTCGTGGAGGGGACTCCAAGTATCCGGGCCTGCTGAATTTGATTTTTCTTCCAAGAAGACAGGTGAAACCTTTGCTGAATTTGGGGGATCCAGTCTCTGGCCTGCGGTGAATGATGGGCAGAGGATGCTTTCGTTTTCCTCTTCACAGTCTCCGACAGCCGTCGGGATCGTCGGCGGTGGTTCCAGCAGGAACATTACATTCTCTGCCTGCCGGAATGAGAAAACATCAGGAGGAGCTGCAGGTATATGCATTGTGGAATTAAATTGGATTGGCATTTATCTTCGTACTGTTTTGTGTTTTCAATGTGCTTATATTTGGTTTTTCTATTTCCGAATGTTCCTTTTCTACCAAGCTATGGCTTAGTGTGATGGCGGTACTTATTTGCGTAATAGACAGTCGGTCAATACTCACTTATTTGGGTATTTGATTGAAATTTGCAAGTAATGTGAGGTAATGTAATGACTTTGGCATTTAGGTGTTCTGTTTGGTGGAATGTTAGATAGAGAAATGTGTTGAGATTGGAAGAATTAATAGCAATGGAAGGTCTATATTTCTAGTCCATACATGTGATCGTTCATGTTAAAATAGGAAAGTATATATCAGTATGAAATTGAAAAGAAACTATTTGAAGGGGATTTGCTATATATAGATTTAATGATGATGATTTGGCATTAATTGAAAAACATGTGGACGTATGGCATATGCAGCTGAGCTCACATAGGTTAATTAAGTCTAAATGATGGCAATGGCGCCAGCATGACTAAATAGGAGGTTTGATCTCTGATATCTTCCGGTTTCCACTTGTTGCTTTGTGTAGCACACATATGAAACAATGTGTATTCGTAGTTTGAATAATCTGAAATATCTGAACCCTGCCTTTCTTGATTTTGGCTGTTACTTCAGGTGATGGCGTAAGCGATGGTACATATGGGCCTTTTGCTAGGGCTAAATGGCCATTTACTCCCTCCCAGTGGATGGAATTGGAACATCAAGCATTAATTTATAAGCACATTGTAGCAAATGTCCCTATACCTTCGAACTTATTGATATCTCTGAAGAGTCGACTTGACTCGTGCGGATCACCTGGATCATATGTTTCCAACTTTTGTAAGTTCCTTCTTGTTGAAAATTTGAGGATGCTTAAGGGTCTACTAGAAGTTTATATGCTGTGTACCTGCTTTTATACATTCATGGCTTTGCCTGTTAATTGTGTTCTTTTGGCATATGGTTTTGTGACAGGTTCTCTGATATGTTTCTGATACACTATAGGTTCCACGCCTTTTTTTAACTTTGTTCTGAATTTTTTTTACTAATTTGTTTTTGGAAAGGTAAACTTAAATTCAGTAGATCAAATGCCAATTCTTTCCATTTCTTCTCCTTTCATCTATCCACACATGGTTGTTGGAGGGTTTTCATTCGTTAATAATTCGCCTTTTTGTGCATACAGTGGGTTGGGGTCCTTTCCATCTAGGTTATTCCCGTAGCAATGATCCCGAGCCAGGTAGATGCAGGAGAACAGATGGAAAGAAATGGCGGTGCTCAAGAGAAGTTGTTCCTGATCAGAGATACTGTGAAAGGCACATCAATAGGGGCCGTCATCGTTCAAGAAAGCCTGTGGAAGGCCACACTGGCCATGCTGTCTCTGGATCCACTACATCAAAGGTGGCACCGATTGCTCCGACCACATCAGCATCGGTGGTGTCCAGCAGCAGCACACCAAACAACCTTCGAGCAATGCAGCATCAAAACATTCCTTTTCATCCTAATGCTGTCAGTACTTCTGCTAACGTTTGTGACAGGTGAATTATTTAATGCACGCCTGCTTTCTATTCTTTGTGAAGATTTAGGAAGATTTGAGGAATTAATATACATTTCTTGTGTGTTTTCCAGTCATAGAACAACTGCAATTTTGTAAATATGGCTGCAGGAATTACTTATACAGATGTCGAAGATAGGAAAGCTACGAAATCTATTTGCACACAATGAAACGCATTTAGATATACTATCTTTTGAGAATTACATGACGTCCTTTCTTAGACTCGGTACAAAATTTATTTGAAAATTTTAAGTTTACCCTTTCCCTTTCATATTTGGGTGCATTAATACCCATCAATTCATTATATAGGAATATTTGTAATTCTTCACAAAGTCTTCTTAATAGTGTGATAGGCTGCTTAATGTTTCATGTAATTGTTCAACGAGCGAATACTATAGAATTATTGTTGTGCTTTTGTTTTGTCTAAGATTGTCAAATATTATGGCAGATCACAAGGGTTTCAAGGCCTCTCCTTGACATGTCCAACTATGGATCTGAAGTCTAAAGACGCGCCGTGCTCCATTCAAACACAACATACAACATTTGTCGAATCAATTGACTCGGACTTTGGATCCAGCTTCCCGGATTTCCTTCAAACTACCTCTCAAAGAATCCCCTGCATGAACGGTAGCAACTCTGGTTCTTTCTTGCAACTTTATGCCAATGAAGCAAACGGATGTAATCCAGTTCCCCATTTTATTGATGATTGGCAAAAAGATCAGTCAGTGCATGCCTCGGGCACTTGGCCTGAAGATCTGAAATCTGACTGGACTCAGCTTTCAATGTCAATTCCTGTGGCTCGTGATTTTTCATCATCCTTCGATTCTCCTTTGCAAGAAAAATCTTCTGTATCAACTCTAAAGCTGTCTAATGACTTTGACGAACCATTTCAGAAGCAATCGTCATGGTTGCCGGTTACATGGGGGAACTCAGTGAGTGGTCCACTTGGGGAGGTCCTGACCAGCACAGGTACCGTTGGGGAGAACTACTCGACTATGAAAGCCTGGAAGAATGGCCAGATGGGATCTTCCCCCACCGGTGTTTTGCAGAAATCTACCTTCATTGCACTTCCTAATAACAGCTATGGAAGTAGTCCACTGGGAGATGAGAACAAGAAAATTACTGAAAATGCTAGTCCGTGCAACGATTTTCCTGGTTCAGCCCTGGCAAGTTCAGCATCATTCCCATCTCCATAAATGATAAATGGATGCCTCTGACATGAAACACCTGACTCAGCATCAGTCGATAAGCTAATTTCTGCATTCAATGTATGTTTTTTCTTGTCCATTTAAACTTATATAACTACCGGGAATTCAACAATATTGATCTGTAGATCAGTTTGAACTGCTGTTTTGAATCTATGTTGCTTTGAGCTAAGCATCTTGAAGAAGATTTTTGCCCAGAAATTACAGGCTTTGACAACTGGTTTTTAGTGGTGTTTGAAAATTACGGTACATGGTAATGTTCTACCATAGTCAGGGCAACCTATTTGTTGTGATCCACATTTCATTTGATGTGGCGTATCAACAAAACACTCACAAACAACGAACCAACCACAGAACCACTTTCTTTCGGCGTCTTAAAATCAAAAGATTTATTCATATAGGTGTGGTAGGAGGTATTGGTGATGTTTCTTGATCTGCGGGTACGTTTCCAGACAGACAGCAATGGTCTGAATTTTTTTTTTTTGGTAAGCAACAGCAATGGTCTGAATTGCCACAAAGGCAACAATTTAGTTTCATTTTATTATATTCTAATTTTCCCCTTGCACTACTGCGTTGGATAGAGAAGAAATAATGACTTTAAGAAAAATGAATTACAAAAGAGAAGAAGCCTTAATACTGATTTCCTATTTTAAGTTGGTATCCTCTTTATACGTGGAAAAGTATTTTATACTCAAAAATTGTGTTTCATTTCACATATGTATATCTATATGTACTGTTTTCGTTTTTTTTTTTTTTTTTTTTATTATTATTATTATTTAAGACCCGCAGTGTGCGTTGAACATGAAGCCTTCCGAGAAAAATGGAGTGTTAGGACACGAGTGGAGGAGGACCGTTGTTTAGTTACTACAGGGCTACAACATCCTTCCCATATTTTTTCTTCCCAAACCTTTGTACACCAATACAACAACAATTACTATCATGATTCATTTTCCAAAAATGAATCATTTCTTTCCAATCCCTGATTGGAATTCCACCCACCATTTCACGCAAACATAACAACGACCTATTTCCCACAAACTCCACAGAAATAAGAGATACAAATAACAACTGAAAAGATAATAGTAATAATAATAACAAGAACAATAATAATAAGAATAGCTAGTGATAATACCAAGGACACATACATCAGGTGGTTTTCAGGAATGGAGAACTTACTAAGTGATAAATGGGACGTTAAGCACAAGCACGCACCGGAGGAGGTACTGCAGCGGTGGAGGGATCTATGTGGAGTGGTCAAGAATCCCAAAAGACGGTTCAGATTCACGGCCAATCTAAGCAAGCGTAATGAGGCTGCTGCCATGCGAAAAACCAATCAGGTAATTAATTTGCTCTGTAATGTAAAATTATGCCCTGCTGAATTTCCTATGCTCTGATTTGTTTATTGATCTATGATTTGAGAGGCAAGAGGATCAAAAGCATACAAAAAGATATGATATTTACCTTTTTTTTGGATCCCCCTTGTAGAGATCCTCGTGCTGTTTTTATATCCATCCTTGAATTTCAACAACTGATTAAATGTAATATGGCGTTTGTGTAATCTCAGGAGAAGTTGAGGATTGCAGTTCTTGTTTCCAAAGCCGCGTTCCAGTTTATACAAGGTGTTACTCTATCCTGATTCTTGTGGTTGCACGTTGCTTTCTTTGGTGGAACATTGGGATTATTCTTGGCGCTGGTTTTGTTGCAGGGATGCATCCAGGGGATTACACTGTACCAGAGGAAATCCGGGCCTCCGGCTTTCAGATATGTGCGGATGAATTAGAATCCATAGTCGAAGGGCATGATATGAAGAAGCTAAAGCAACATGGAGGTGTGCAGCGGATAGCTGATAAGCTCGTCACAAACACTACCACAGGCCTTTCTATCGATCCAGATGCCCTTAGCCGAAGGCGTGAGGTATATGGGATTAATCAATTTGAAGAGAGCGAAGCACAAAGCTTTTGGATGTTTGTTTGGGAAGCCCTTCATGACATGACTCTTATGATCCTTGGTGCTTGCGCGGTTGTCTCCCTGATTGTTGGCGTAGCCACAGAGGGATGGCCTAAGGGAGCACACGATGGTCTTGGGATCGCTGCCAGTATCTTCTTGGTTGTGTTGGTCACAGCAACAAGTGATTATCAGCAGTCCTTGCAATTCAGGGATTTGGACAAGGAGAAGAAGAAGATTTCCATTCAAGTTACCCGGGAAGGTTACAGGAAAAAGATGTCGATCTATCAACTGCTCGCAGGTGATATCGTGCACCTTTCTATTGGAGATCAAGTCCCTGCGGATGGACTTTTTCTTTCAGGGTTCTCTGTCCTGATCGATGAATCTAGTTTGACTGGAGAAAGTGAGCCGGTGATGATCAGTTCTGAGAATCCTTTTCTGTTATCCGGAACCAAGGTTCAAGACGGAACCTGCACGATGCTGGTCACCACTGTTGGCATGAGAACTCAATGGGGCAAACTTATGGCAACATTAAGTGAAGGAGGTGTTGATGAAACCCCTCTGCAGGTTAAGCTGAATGGAGTGGCAACTATCATTGGCAAAATAGGCCTCTTCTTCGCTGTGGTGACATTCGCTGTTTTGGTTCAGAAAATCATTGTGCGGAAATGGCAGGATGGCTCGACCCTCAAGTGGTCTGGAGATGATGCTCTGGAACTATTGGAATACTTCGCCATTGCTGTCACCATCGTCGTTGTTGCAGTTCCTGAGGGGCTCCCTCTAGCCGTGACATTAAGCCTTGCGTTCGCCATGAAAAAAATGATGAATGATAAAGCACTCGTACGCCACTTGGCTGCTTGTGAAACTATGGGATCAGCAACAAACATATGCAGTGACAAAACAGGTACATTAACTACCAACCGAATGACTGTCGTGAAGTCATGCATATGCATGAGCGCCAGAGATTTGGCCGAACCGGGCAGTGCTAGGTTAGGCTCTGAAATGCCAGGGATTGCCCTTAAACTACTCTTGCAATCAGTTTTCACCAACACTGGAGGAGAGGTTGTGGTTAACAGACGAGGAAGGAAAAAAATTCTGGGAACACCAACCGAATCAGCTATTTTGGAGTTTGGTCTGGCGCTGGGCGGTGATTTTCAGACAGAAAGACAAGCATGTAAGATAGTGAAAGTCGAGCCATTTAACTCCACAAAGAAGCGAATGGGCGTTCTTTTGGAGCTTCCTGATGGAGGCATTAGAGCTCACACCAAAGGTGCTTCTGAGATAGTATTGGCTGCCTGCGAAAAGGTGATTCGCTTGGATGGCGAAATTGTCCCCCTTGATGAAGCATCGATCAATAAGTTGAAGGAAACCATCGATCAATTTGCCAGTGAGGCGCTCAGGACACTCTGCCTTGCCTACAAGGATTTGGAACCTGGATTCTCTGTTGATGATGCTATTCCAGCCGCAGGTTATACTTGTATTGGAATTGTGGGGATCAAGGATCCAGTACGTCCTGGTGTCAGGGAGTCCGTTGCACTCTGCCGGTCAGCTGGTGTCACTGTGCGGATGGTTACAGGAGATAACATCAACACTGCCAAGGCCATTGCTAGAGAATGTGGGATTCTTACCGATGATGGTATTGCAATAGAAGGTCCAGTTTTCCGTGAAAAGAACTTGGAGGAACTGAACGAACTGATCCCACGTATTCAGGTAAGAAGAGTTGATCTCTTCTGTATCATCTAACATTCAACAGTTAACAAGCAATGCTTCTGATGAAACATATGTTCAGAGCACATCTAGATGGGTGTCTTCTGCTCCATGACTAATGGCGATTTACCCTTTCTCTCAGGTGATGGCTCGTTCTTCTCCATTGGACAAGCACACGTTGGTGAAACACTTGAGAACCACATTCAATGAAGTTGTGGCAGTAACTGGTGATGGAACCAACGATGCTCCTGCGCTCCATGAGGCAGATATTGGGCTTGCAATGGGTATTGCTGGGACAGAGGTGAGACCGATCCCCTGGAACGTTTTCTATGTGATTGATTTTAGCAGCAAATGAGTTCTGAATACTGATTCACAGTGTATATACTTTCTTCTACTGATGGTACAAGGTGGCCAAAGAGAGCGCTGATGTCATTATTCTGGACGACAACTTCTCCACAATCGTGACAGTAGCCAAATGGGGGCGCTCGGTCTACATCAACATTCAGAAGTTTGTGCAGTTCCAGCTGACAGTGAACGTTGTTGCGTTAGCTGTGAACTTCTACTCAGCTTGTACGACTGGTACAAGCATACGCGTGTATCTGACTTGCACGATTAATGATCTTACGAGCCCTATAATACAACAAGTATCCTTGATCTTTGTAATGGTTGATGATTGCAGGAAATGCTCCCCTAACTGCTGTTCAGCTATTGTGGGTGAATATGATTATGGACACACTTGGGGCACTTGCTCTAGCAACCGAGCCTCCTACAGATGAACTAATGAAGAAACCTCCTGTTGGGAGGAAAGGAAACTTCATCAGTCCTGTCATGTGGAGGAATATCTTGGGACAATCCCTGTATCAATTTGTAGTGATATTGTTCCTTCAGGGGTCTGGAAAAACAATTTTCAGACTCCATAGCCATCCGGAATCCGACTTGGTCCTCAACACCATCATTTTCAACACATTCGTCTTCTGCCAGGTAAAATTCATTGTTAAACACACAGTTTCTCAGTATGGAACCATATTCATTATTCGGTACAAAGATGAGAAGGAAATTGTGATCTACCTAAAAAAACAAAAAAACTCTCTGTTCCTCTGCAGCTATTCAATGAGGTGAATTCCAGGGAAATGGAGAAGATAGACGTGTTGGATGGCATACTGGACAACTATGTTTTTGTTTCAGTTGTCGGTTCCACAGTTGTTTCTCAGTTTATCATCGTTCAACACCTTGGGAACTTTGCAACCACGACTCCGCTTACATTTTTCCAATGGTTGGTCAGCATCTTCATTGGGTTTTTAGGAATGCCAATTGCAGTAATCTTGAAAAAGCATATTCCTTTGTAAAAATGCATATAGCTTACCACTTTGAGTCACAAGAAGTTCCTCTGAAAAAGTGCCTATTGCCTGCCATTTCTTCTGAGACAGCAGAAAGCATGAAGGGCTAAGATCTTCACACTGCTTCATCATATTTTTATCTCCATGTTTGGAGGAACAAAGGGATAGGCAAGTCTGCATTTAAGGATGTTTAACAGAAGCACCCATGCATAATGTGCTAATTTTTACCTTGCTGACCATAGAGTGTAAGTTAGCCCATATTTTGTGGGTTCTACAATTTTCTTTCTTCCATGTAGAGGACATAAGAGAAATATGTATCCTTTGTTCAAGGATTAGAACAGTCAATACAGGTACTATTTTAGGAACTGCTATATGAAATTGTCAATTGGTTCATTGGCATGTAATTTGGCTATCAGTCTATGTTATTTTACAGGCTCACAAATGACAATGTTCCTTTGCCTTGCAAATAAATCTGCAGGTTAATATCATAATCATAGTCATAATATGAAAAGGAGGACGGCTGGCATTTTCAAACATCAAGTCAATATATGGTTTTAAATTTAATGAAGTTTAAAAGTAAACAAAGGAATATGACCTGACAAAATAGAGCAAACTACAGTTGTGTACTTGTTGATAAAATCGTCCCATAATTTAAGAATATTTATTTTACATTATGGACATTTAAAAGCAAGAACCATTAATAGCAGACACATGTCCGCCATAGGTTTGAATCTTGCCTTTCTTCTACTCTTCCTATCAGGAAGAGCAAGTGCTTTTATGGTTACATTTTTAGAAGAGAGCATAGGATTTGATTGAATAGGATTTGACGATCTCCCAAATTCAGCAAGGAATTCAATCCCAATTTCAACCCTTCACGATTCTTTCCTGCCATCCAAGACCCTTGATTTGATAGCTCTCTGATATGATACCGTTTCGAAAGAATAAAAGAAGCAGAATTTATTTGCTCACTTTGCAGGAGGGGTTGGATCAACTAAAATTTCAAACACTATAATCTATAAATTCAAACTCACACTAACTATCACATCATATTGATAAATAATTCAATTGAAATTCTAGATACACTTTCATCACTATTAGATACTCCCCCTCCATTCCTAAATAGTTGTTCAGCTCAATTTCAATAACCAATATTTGCATTAATTAACTTATAAATTTATTTTTTTTTTATCCTTCAACTAAATTCATTCTTAATAAATGTCAACAAATAGTAGCATTTATATAAAGTTAAGAGCAATGTAGTAAAAACATAGCATAACTACGTACTACTTAAAAATGACAACTATTGTGAGAACACTTTAAACACTTTTTGATATCGAGAAAGACAACTAAAAAGGAAACGGAGGAAGTAACTCCTTAATTCAATCTCACTTTAAACACTTATTCCACCCAAAATCCCATGCTCAAAAGAATTGAGACAAACTTAGCATGATGGAGAGACCAGAGCAGAACATGATTAAAGTACGAGTATCAAAAGCAAAACTTGCAAATTATCATGTCCAAACAGGTCGAAGCAATGTTATGACACTCTCTAACTTTTGTTTGTCACTCTCATTATTACTTGGATCCTGAGCCTGTGTCTCCACTTCAGAGTATATCTCTTCCAGCGATGCCAACATCGTTTCAAGTTCCTCCCATTCTCTGTAGTCAGGGCTGACTAATTTTGCACAAACAAAATGCAGAAGACCAAAAACAACATCAAACTTCTTGTTCCGTAAGGCATTTGCTGAACCAGTTAAGAGAATAGCCCCAACAGCATCTAGTATCTTATTGTTTAATTTCAATGTCCTCGCCATTGTTTCAAACAGTCTCTTGAATGCAGAGAAATCCATTGCATCCCTAACTCTGTTAGTTTCTTCTTCTTCTGAGTTTGCATTTCTCTGCTCATGAAGCTCCATGCTGGCTAATATAATACACCACGATGGGATTTCATTTGCAGGATTCTCAAATGAATCTGAATCGCCTTCTTCGACTGAGGTCTGTTTTATCAAGTAATCAGAACCCAGAGCTAGAACTAGATCGGGAATCCATGGCTGAATCACTGGAATAAGGCGTGTTGCATATCCATATCCCAGAAACTCTTCTACTGAAATAAAGAGATTAAGAAGTTCATTGGCAAGATTGTAAGCTTCCCTTTTAGATGCACGAGTTTCACAAGTTGTAAGAACTATATTGAGTAACTTGGCACCATATGTGAATGAACTTTTCAAACAAATAAAAATCTCTCTGACATCTTTATCTGTGAACTGCAACTGAGCAATGTAGCATTCCCTAATGTTCATAATTATGAATTTCAAATTCTCAATTGCAAAACTCAAGCACGACTCCTGATGCTGGGGAGCAAGATTCATAGAAGCAGCATCAACTGCAAACTTCAGAACGGCAGAAAGCACCTTCACAACATTTGATATCTTTCTCCATGACAGATTGGTCCCTGTGCAATTCATTGAAATCTTACGTTCTTAACCTAGCTCTCTGAAATTAGAGGGGACAAAAAGGAAGCTAGAGTACAAGACATCTATATTTTTAGGTAGATAAATAACCAAATGACATGCTCATATCACAATTTTAAAATTAAAGATCAGCACATTTGAGATCCATAAGAATGATCGAGCTGGATTCTGAAAGGATAATCTAACTTACCTGATATTTTGCTTAATTAGTCATCAGGAAAGACGATGTACATAAAAATGTATTTCAATCTCAGACCCCCAAGAGAAAGAAGAGAAAAGCACAAGCACAGCAATGCATACAACAATCATAAGTATACTGGTATGAAGCAAATTTAAGGTATAAGGTAAAGAAAAATGGAATTTCAGAAAACCCAGCCCGATACTTATTTAGATTTTAGACAAATCCTAAAAGATTAAAAGACTTCCTATTAAACTTCTAATTCCGAAAGAACTCAAATTCAATATAAGACACTAATTAAAGACTTCCTATTAGACTTCTAGCACAATATCTAACAACACTAATTAAACTACCAAACTCAATGTCCTATCAGATATTCAGATGCACATACCTGTGGGCAATTCTTCATTATCTCCGCTATTTCCTGAGCCGGAACAGTTGCCTGACTTCTTTTTTGAATGCATTACATTATATACACAATGAAGCAACTGCTCCAATGTCAACTCTATGATAGTAGCCTGGTAGATTAAGCAACAAATGGAACCCATATCAGAAACGATCAAATGCTAACAGTAAATGCCTTTATTAACCAACTATAGGCTAGATAACATGCAGTGTGCATCAATTCCTAGTGGTTATGCATTAAATGACAGATGTGCAAAGTACTCGCCTGTGAAGAATCCTTGCTTCCATATGACTTAATACCATAACAAGACATGTGGAGAGTCAAAGTCGCATATGCAGAAATAGGAGTCGTGCTCATACAATCATAATGGAGAATACACGCTTCTGAAATGACTTTTAGAGCAGAATGTGCATTTTCCAAAATCCCAGAGCTTAGCATAGCTTCTCTTGTATTTTCTGAAAGCAGTAAATCTCTTATTTGCCAAGCTACTCCATCAGCAATTGCATAATCTTCCAAAAAACTATCTTTAGCAACATTGGATGACTTTTGCCCATTGCTGTGTTTTGACCTTGATGATTTATTAAGGGAAGATTTCACTTTCCTTCGTTTTGCTGACTTAAATTTCTTTTCCCCAGTTCCTATACCAAATTTTACATGACATCGCCAAGCAACATTTTCAAGAAACCCAACAAGAGCTTCAAGCATATCTTCGAACCACCCACATGACAAAATCATCTTGTGGGCAGACCTCATTTCAGCTTGCCTTTCAACATTGTCAGATGTATCACTGAATTTAGTAATCAAGTCCATGCAATCTTCGAAAAGGCCACCAACAGAATCTAGATGCATGGCTGAGATAATGTTGCAAACAGAAGATTGGGCACTTGATGTGGAAGCAACAGAAAAAAGATTTTTGAGCTTCTCAATAGAGAGCTCCTCTTTGAGAGCAGAATGGAAAGAAGCATCATTGGCAAGATTTGTGCAAAGGTGAGAGGCAGCTAAAAGTGAGCCCTCGATAAGCTCCTTGTCAAGCTTAGCAGATGACAGAACTAAACCCATAAGAACTTGGAAAAGTTTCATGAGAGATGATGGTGAGGCTCCCTCCAATGCCGCAAACTCACAAAATTTTGCTCCAGCAGCAGGTGACCTTCTAATAAGGGTGATACAGCGTTTACATGCTTCTTCTACTGTCACTTTAGAGGGGAAGTAAGATGGAATAAGAAGTCTGGTGATTTTCCTTCCAATACGTGGTTGGTCATTGGCAAGTAGAGAAAGCAAAGCATCTACTGACACTACCTGAACGAGCAAAGGAACAATTATCAGAAAGACCTGCTGACATGGATAAAAATGACAATTAGATGTATAGTTCCAACTTCCAAACTTTACCTTGTGGAAGTGAAAATTTCGGATGTCATTCAAGAGGAGGAGGAGATCAATGATAGCAGTGCGGACAGCTGCAGCAGAATCTAAAATCAATTTACTCAACCTTGGTAGGAGCACTTTAAGGACCTCATGAGATTGAGGATTCCCAAGCAAATATATGACACCACTAATAGTGGAAAGTCTGACCTCAGCACAGGCATCATTACTCATGTCATCAAAAATTTTGGTAATGATCTTTGATATAGTTGGGGATGGAATAACTTCCCAAAATAGATTAAGAATACGACAGCAGCCTTCTACTGCTACCAACCGCACATCGGGGCATTCATCCATGAGTAACTTCTCTAGAAGAAAGAATTGTCTTTCCAATAATGTGTCTTTAGCCTCCTTAGTGGCATTAGGATCTTCTAAAGGAAAGAGATCTAATAGCAAGTGCAATCCATTTTGACGGACATTGGAGTTTGCAACCTGTGTAGGAGACACAATACAGAGTTTGAAACTAAAATAAACAGCAACTCCTAAGTGATGCTGGGAGGAAGGTTAGACTATAGCATCCTCACTGCAAAGAATTTTGTTTATGCTTTTTTCATTTTTTCCACAGCACAGCTGGGAGAAGACGGCTATATAAATAAGAGAAAAATAAACCCCACACACTCAAAGAACATAGTAAACTATATCAAAGTGATTAAATATCAAACACATCATCTTGACCTATTGAGTGGACCGTGGACCATTTTTCCCTTCTATAGGTGGATCAAGCTTTCCATGAAAGGATGAAAGACAAGTCACTTAAGTAGGGAAACAATTCATTAGTTTTCTCAATAAATTAAGCTCGTACAATAATTAGTTTACATTCCACCAAGAGAAATGCCTTCTGTGAAGATGAAAGAAAGAAAGAGAAACAGAAGTAGCAAGTAAAAGTCCCTTACAAAGTCATACATAAGTAAAATTTTCAAATGCAATTACAAATGAACATAATCAATGCCTGTGTAGATATTTAGTAGCACTAGCAGAAGATGCATCCACAAAGACTGGTCATGTTTGAAAACATTTCTGCCCCTTGACCTTTTCCCACTTTTATTACAGAATTTTATACATAACTTTTCATTTTTGATTTTTCTCTTTCATTTATAATAATAAAGTAATATCAATAATACTCCCTCCGTTTTTCAAAAATTCTAACATTTATGCGTTTCACGTTATCCAATACACATTTTTAACGCTTAATATCTCAAAATTTATAAAAGTAAAAATTACAAAAATTTGATATTATAAAACTACGCGATTAGACGAATCTAACAAGATCTCACTTGACTGTGTTTTATCTTATATAACTGTGTTAATAATTTGAATCAAAGTTACTCAATGAATAGTAACAACTATGCAAATGTTACAATTATTTCTAAACGGAGGAAGTACTAAATTAATTATTTACCTTATTTAAAATTACATATAGAGTACTATTTTTTTATGTACTCATAAAACTCTATCTTGTACTATGTGATATTATTCATCCAATAATTACATTATATTCTACTCATAAAAAATAGTATTAAAACAGCATTCAAATATTTACTTTAACTTTTTATTTTTTCCATACATATTATGCTTCAAAAAACTGAAACCTAATTCATGAAAACAGTTCCATGACGAATACGTTGATCCCTTTCCACCAGCATAATTGATTCCAAAAGCATTAAGCAGACTCAACCAAAAACAACAATTGACAACTGAAAGTGGAAAATTGGTATAGAATCATTGCTTCAAAATAAATAATGAGTAATTATTCAAGATCATAAATGGGAATTCTTAGTTGACAGACACTGTAAGCACCAAAGGAACTCAAGCAAGAAAATAAACTGGTGCAAATATGATTTGTATTTGCATTAGGGAAGCCGTATGTTCAAAGTCTGAGTAAACTAAGATTGCAAAAACAAGGCACCAGTACCTGAAGTGACCGAAAAACGACAGGCTCAGCCAGACTAAAGATCAGCTGCTCCACTCCCTCTGTGGTGCGGTTATTAACGAAATGTCCTAAAACTCTTCTAACAGATGCTGCTAATTCAGCGGATCGGGCGTATATAGCACCCTCAACCAACCCCTGTAGAAATCTATTCCCAATCTCATCTTTGCACTCTCCCTCTGCTGCCTTCCATGCTCTAAAAATAATTTCACCATAAGCCTCCAATATTGATTTACGCCCAAATGGGATCTGAGATTTTATCATCGCGCACACTTCCTTCGTCAGCTGCACACTAAGACCAGCTGTGAATGCAACGAATTTCCGGCCGTCCTCTGTTTTCAAAAACAAAGGTGAAAGCACACAGCGAAGCAACAAATGCTTTAAGTCCTCAATACTCTCGTCCTCGAAGTCGAATAGAGTAAAGGCATCACGAAGTGTGTAGATTCTGTGAACATCCACTTTCTTTTTCAAAGTCAATGAACGCGACAAAGCTACTGGCAATGACTGAGTAATTAGGGCTTCTTTCCCAATCAAATCCCCTTTCCACCACTCTTCACATAAGTGAGCTATCTCCGACAGCAAGCATTGATAAGATTCGAACAAAATCATGTTATCATGCAAATCTTGTGCTGCGGGCAACAAATCTGCGACAGGAAACACATTCTTAGGATGGAACGCACAGAGGTGTAAAATATACGCATAAACCTGGAGCTGTTCGGTAATTGACTGCGCATCGTTTTTGCCGTCCTTGGTGGGAGATACACCATCTTCTCTCCTGCTCCTGGAGGATCTTCGGACACGCTTCGCCGGAGGCGTAAAGGGCGACGTCGTGAATGCTGCATCGCGGAGATTTTTAAACTGGGAGATGCAATGTGAAATGGAACTGCGCAGGGCGAAGGGCAGAGTGGAAGATAAATCGGAAGAGGGTTTAATGGAGTTAATCAGCGTTTTGACGGCGGATGTGGAAGATCTGAGAGGCAATTTAGCGGCGGCGGAGATGAATTCTTCGGCGGAGGTTTGCAGCGACGATCGGAGTCTTTTCTCCATTGAATGATCTCTGAACTTGGTTTACAACAGGGTTTTGATAAGTTTTGCTAAACTAGGTAGGTGACGCTACGAGCACGACAGACTTTCAGGCTTTAACGGAGTAAAAAGATGCGGTTTGGGCCGCAGAGGGATTTGTTTTAATTGGTTTGTGACGGGAGCTAGGTGACAGGCAGGATAGATTCAGAGAATGAATAATTTGAATCTTGATTTGGCGGTTCTTCCCATATGGGAATTGGGAATTGGGAAATGGGTAAGAGTCCGTTTGGAATGGCTTTTTTCCAAGTGCTTTTGGCTTTTGCTTCTGCCAAAAGCACTTTTAAAGAAAAAAGAGTGTTTGTTTTGGCTTTTTAGAAAAAGCAAAAGCACCTCGAAAAGCTGCAAAAGTGCTTCTGGGAGAAGCAGCCCAGGGGTGCTTCTCCGAAAAGCAGAAGCCAAAAGCACCTAGTAATGTGTGCAGAGTCATAAATGCCCCTATTAATTTATTTTAATTACACTATAAATATATACTATTATATATAAATAGCATATCCTTTTTGGTAATTACACATTTCAAAAGCACTTTTCACTTTTACATATCCAAACACACTTTTGAAAAAAAGCTGCTTTTCAAACATTCCATCCAAACACAAAAGTTACCTGCTTCTACTTTTGGCTTTCACTTCTGCTTCTGCTTTTGGCTTCTGCTTTTTTTAAAAGCCAATCCAAACGGGCCCTAAATAATCATCACCATTTAGTTTTGGGAAATTGACCACCTATACACCCATTTTATAAAGCCGGTTTGTTTTGGCTTTTGAAAAATGAGAAGACCATAAAAGCAGCTCAAATAATTATTTGGATTGACATTATTAAATTTTCTTTTTAACGGAAACATGTTTGGATGAATTGTACGTAGAATGACTTTTGATATATTAAAATTACTAAAATAGACATAAATATTGTAAGGATATTTAGTTATTTACAATATATTTTATTTCCTTTTTAAATTGGGACATTTTTGTATTTTTATTCTAAAATGACTTCTCCTTTTAAAAAAAGTAACTCCTACATACTTAAAAAAATGAATTTTAATTTTTGCTTCTCTTTTCCTTTTAAAAAAATTCAAAACAAACAGTTGAAAAAATTCAAAAGGACTTTTAGGTGAATCAAAAATCAAAATGAGAAAAAATAAGCCAAAACAACATGCTCTAAATCAAATACTAATACTATTATACACATTTCATTCTATAAATCAAGAACATATAGTAACACTCTTCCAAAAAAAATAAAATAAAATAAAATATAGTAACAATTGATCTGAGTGATATGAAACTCTAGCACCTTTGTATACAATCTTTCAATGCCTATGCGCATCAATCATTAATAACATAAAGAGTTCAAAACTTGTTTAATTGTTTATATATTAAAACTAGTCAGCCCACCCGCGGTACCCGCGGGATATAAATTTTAAAAACATATAATGTAAATTTAAAATAATTACCAATTTTTTGCTAGCATACCTGCCCACGTGATGTGCGTTGATGTAAAATTTTAGAACAAAATTATAAAATATAAAATAAAGAATGTTACTGTTCTTACTAAGAAAATAAATAAATAAGCACAAAATTGTATGTTAAATAAAAATAAAACCAATAAAAAATTATATTACATGAGCTTCAATTTGTTATTCTTATTTTTTGGGGCATTTACTGCAAAATATTTACATTACATTCAGGCCTAAATTTAAAAATTGAACCTTCAGGACACTCTAACATGCTTTAGATATTGATCTTGACTCTTGTTGATATTCATAGCATAATAAAAAAATTAGTGAAAACTCACGTCTTGAAAATTTAAACGGTATTCTATGATCATATGAGGTCAAACTCATTCATGGAATAAGTACTCTTTGTCCACTGCTTTCTCGAGTCAATACTTCACCCCGCAGGACATTGTTTTCCCATTCTTGTCGGAACCAATGTACTTCCAGTCAATACTTCACCCCCTATGACATTTTTTCCATTATTGTCGGAACCAATATAATGCGTCAATACTTTACTCTCCAAGATATTTTTCACACTATTATCGGAACTAATATACTGCTAGTAAATACTTCACTCCCATGATATTTTTTCTCATTCTTGTCGGACCCAATGTACCACCACTCAATACTTCACCCGCAAGACATTTTTCCCACTCTCGTCGGAACTAATGTACTGCCAGTCAATGTTTCACCCTCCAGGATATTTTTTCTCACTCTCATCAGAACCAATATAAAAAAATAGTATTATTCTCCTCACTATTTCGGAGTTAAAAATAATTGAAAAGGTAATCACAAAATTGTATGTTATTAAAGTAAAACCATTAAAAGATTATATTACATGAACTTCAAATGTGTTATTCTTATTAAGATGATAGCGAGTCGAACACCCCCACCCCCAATGATCTCATTATCATACGCATTGATTTAAAATGAAAATACAACTATTTGCTTACATGAATAAACAGTACTTTCAAACGCATGTCATATGTAAAATAAAAATTTCCGCATTTATTCTAATATGAAATTCCGAGAAGTGGAATGGCATTGAAGCCCGATTTCATTCCCCAATTAAACAAAATGATTGCCAGTCAAACACCCCCACTTGCCTATTATCTCACTGGAATATCAATTTCATTGAAGATGATCGTCAGTCGAACACACACCCTCATTATCATATTAGCATATGCATTGATTTAAAATAAAAATCCAACTATTTGCTTACATGATTGGACAGAATTCAAAAGTATGTCACATATAAAATCAATATTTTACCATTTTCTTCTAATATAAAATTCTGAGAAGCTTAATGGCATTTAAGCCCAAATTCATTCACCAATTAATCAAAATGATCCTGTAAAATTTGATTGATAAGATAATGACCAATCGAACATCCCTCTCCTATGATCTCATTATCATATGCATTGATCTAAAAGGAAAAGTTCATCGATTTGCTTATATGTTTTTTTTATTATTATTATATATGCAAAACTAAAAGTTGAAATTTCCTATTCTCAAATAAAAATTCTTTAATCAAAATATATAAACATTAAATTTTATCTTAATATAAAATAATATCAACGTTTGTCCGAATCACCAAACTTGGTCCAAAGATTTAAAATCTTATACATATTTTAATTTAATTTATACAATTCATGGAATATATTTTACACACGCACAATCAATTGTCAGTTCAGATAAATCGAAAATTTAATTATATATAGGTATTTATGATGAATTTTCATATTCATATTGCATGTAAATTATAATAATTGAAAAAGCTCAATTAGTTTACTTTCAGCTTTTGACTAAAATAGAATAATATAATATATGATTATAGAATATTGTAAAAATATTTATTATTAAGTTTAAAATTTAAAAAATATTGAGATTATAAATATTGATATTAAAAGGAGATTATAAATAACACCCGTATTATTATTATTATTATTATTATTATTATTATTATTATTATTACTATTCCAGTTAAATCATTTTTAATAAACTTAAGTAAAGTCAATTTTTTACAAAAAATTAAAGTTAACTTCTGTAAAAAATAATATAATCATTTTCGAAATTACAAATTATATAAAAAAAATGCATTAGATGCTGATGATGGAAAGAATTTATATACATATGTATTCTTATTTTTAATTAATAAAAATTAGTGTGAATTTAATCATCTTGGAATTACAGTTAATCATGCACACATGAACCCTTTGCTTATTTAGTTCAGTTGGAGACCGTGGAGTTGGCTTCGCATTCAATTTTGACACGAAACTTCAAATGTCAGAAAAATAATAGAAGGAAAACAAAAAAATATTTAAAAAAAAAAAAAAACGAAAAGGAGGAAGTGAAATTGCATTGTCCAATTGTCCTATTGCATGATTCCTCGAAAAATATTGATTACATTTGATGCGAAAAAATTCAATTTGCAATCCGTCACACCATAAATAAACACCTCTATAATCTATGCTACATTCATTACTGGATTGTTTACTTATGTTCAGCCAATTTACTTATGTTCACCCTCCAGGATATTTTTTTCTCATTTTTGTCTGAACTAATGTACTTCCAGTCAATTCTTCACCCTCCAGTATATTTTTTCGCAACTGTCAGTCAATACTTCACCCTCAAAGAAAATAAAATAAAAAAGTTTGAATATTTTTTAAAAATCATAAATTCAAGTAATGCCAACATAAAATATCCAAATTCAGAATTACAGAATGATGAAAACTTAAACAAAACATATAGAGTTTTGTATTCAATAATCTATAATCGCATTATTGTTAGGATTGAATAGGTTGCATTCTCAAGTAGCAACACAGTATATATACACGCAAGTCTTTAACATCTCAACTATCTATATTCTTTAATCAAATCATAATGAAGTACATAAGTATTAATTAACGTGGATACATTTGTAAGAATGTTGAAAGGAAAAAATAATAAATATATATATTATATCGAATGTACATGTTATGAAGTTTATATAAGTAGGAGTGTTCATACATTTTCTATATGAAAAAGAATTCCTCCAATAAATTAATTATTTATAGTAATACCGTGTCGTATCAACAAATGTAGCTGATTAAAGCCAAATAGGACCACTTTGGAAACTATTAGCAAAGTTATGGCACAAATTAGAAAACTCCGAACTTATGGCAAAAAATTGGAAAATGGGCAAAGTTACAACACTATTTTGGCATTTTTTTCCTCAATAAAATCATCTGTACATTGCATGTCCAAATAAAAAAATAAAAAATAGCATTACTTTATTCATATTAATATTCACTATCAATCTATTTTTAAAAAATAAGTAATTACCCCAACAAAAAGTTTTGTAAAATAAAAAGAAATTTTAATATAAAATATCCATGCATGACATAGCAAATGTTGTAGTAAAACTACCAAAAGATATTAAAAAGATCCTCGTTGAGAATTTTTATTTAAATTTAATATTATAAAAAATTATTTACTAATAAAATTTACATTTGCTTAACCAATGTGTATGCATTATTAGAAATGATGAAAAATAAATTTTATAAGTGATAAATAGAGATTATGATTTGTTCTCATTTAAATGAATTAATTATTAGTTACTTTAACAGTAAATGCCTTTATGTGCATGGAAGTTTTGTGTGAACTTTTAGAGAAAAATTCGGGTGGGGTTCTTGAGGTTCTAGAGGATGAATTAATTTTGCAATGGTCGGCTTTCGCATTTTCCTTTATGTGCTTAGGTGTACTTCAATATTTGGTTTGCTATGGAATAAGATTATTTCCCCTAAAAAAAACAGTAAATGCAAAATATATCAAAATTAAAATTACTAACAATAATATATTAATAAAAAATCAAAATAAAAAAAATTAAAATTAAAATTCATTAAAAAAAAAGTATTTAGGATTCGAATCCTAAATAACAACAATGATACCCCATATTTATATGCAATAAACATAAACATACTAATAATAATGATAACTATGCACACTCGATCCTTGAGGGATCAGTCTTTGGCCCAATTAGATCTGGAGATACCCTGATATTCACATAAAAATAATAATAACTATGCCGATATGGTAGGCCTAATAGGTTTTTTTTATAAAGTTTGGCTGGAAATAACTAGCTAAATAGGCTTTCAAAAAAACCTAAGCCTAACCTATTTATTAAAAAAAGTTTGGTCTGCTATGATCTTCGGTAGACTGGGCCATAGGCATATGTCGGGTAGCTTGGTTTATTCCCATCCATAACCTCATGTAATCCAAAAAAAAATTATATTTTCATTTTTCAAACTCATATAAGTTCAACACCAGTGCGCATATAAGTTTAACATCCCGTGCGCAGTGGTGGACGCAGAGTGTCTGGGGCGGGGCGAGGATTCGACTAAATAACTTTGCCTTATTTCATCTTTAATTTAAATTCTATAGGATAACTATCAATTGATTTTCATTTTTTTGGATTGTTAATGATGTCACTCTCTCCATTTAACTCTACATGAACTATATCTTTAAAAAAGCTCACTAACAAAGAAATATGTTGCATTCTTTTTCGTCTTCTTCCCCGTAAATTACCGAAAAATAATCTCTAATATAATTAAATTTACACGACTGTATAAAATATTAATGCCAATGTTTGAGTTTGAGCGGGCGAAATTATATAAAAAGAATTTATGATATAACTAAAATAAACATAACTAAATAAAAATTAATAGGCAAATTTCGAACTCGGGGAGGGCAACGGCCCCCATGTGAGTTCCGCCACTGCCCGTGCGCAGCGGGCGAAAAAATCTAGTTAATAACAAAAGGGCTAACCTTACCTTAAAATCCAAATATTTGGACTTCCCAATGGCTCATACTTCAAATAGCAAAAAAATAAAATAAAATAAAGGAAGATGATGCACCTCCGTTTTAGTCTTGTAGATGATGACACCAATTTAACTTTTCAATGAGAACAACAACAATCGATTGGAAACTGTGAAGATAATAAACACCGTGATATATTCTCAATGCAAACATACCATTGTGGAAAGTGCAACTGACAATGTACTCAATTAATACTTATTTAGGGAAGGTGCATAACAATAATTGCACTTATTCGAATGCTGATAGTAGATATACAGTGTTCAACTTTCCACTCAATTATGTGAATACCAATACTAACAAATTAAATAAACCCCCACAAAAGCCATGTTAGGGAATTTTTTATTATATCTCATACCAAACATTTAGGGCTGGGGAAAAATACAGAATATACCGCATACCGCACATATTGTACCGAAAAAATACCGAGAATACCGAAATTTTCGGTATACCGTAATTTTCGGTACGGTACGATACCGTACCGAAATCTTACGGTACGGTAACGGTATAAATTTTTTGATACCGCGGTATACCGTTACCGTACCGAACTTCGGTATATACCGCAGTATCGGTATATCGGTATGTACCGATTCTTCGGGTATGTCGGTATATACCGCGATACCGGTATATACCGCAATACCGATATGCTGGTACATAGAGAATGTTCGGTATGTCGGTATATACCGTAGTACCGGTATGTCGGCATGTAGCGAATGTTCGGTATGTCGGTATATACCGTGATACCGGTATGCCGGTATGTACCGAAGGTTCGGTATACCGGTATATACCGAACATACTGAAATGTCGGTATGGCAACGGTGTGGAAATTTTTCATACCGAAAATTTCGGTATACCGAAGATCGGTATACCGAAATGTGCGGTACGACAACGGTATGAAAATTTCCATACCGTAAAGTTCGGTACGGTATACGGTACGGCAAAATTTTTTCGGTATACCGTACCGAACCACCCTACTGAAACATTCATTTACCTACAAAATATTCTTAAGTTAAAAATTATCTAAAAGGTAGTATTATAATGTTTACACGTATTCCAAAAAAATAATAGCGCAACTTTTCATCTAATAATATTACTTCTGGAAAACAACAAAGACAATTAATATCCAAAAATATTAATATTCTTAGAATTAAACCATCAAATGCATCGTTTTCGAAGAGTTAGAGTACTTAATACAAATTTATATAATTATCCATATACTCAAGAATTTTCGAATGCAATTGTACAATTATTAGGAAATAATTTAAATAACATTAATGGCTTATTGTTCAGTGACTTTAACTATATATTAATATTATATATATTTAAATAATAATATTAATAAATATATATTTATGATGACTATGAAATTTAACACTAAAGTATAGGGACAAAATGAACATTATGGTTCAAATCTTAATATTTGCAAGACCAAAACGGAAACATTTTTTTTAAAAAAAGAAGAAACTAAATACTATCATAATATAAATAAGTTAAGATCAATTCAATTAATATTAACAAAAAAAATAATTACTAGGTAATGATAGAAAACAAACATTAAATTCATCATTCAATACATATCCAATTTTCAAAAACAGTTTACACATAAGTGAGTAATATTAAATCAAAAGCTATTTATTATCAAATATTAATATATTTGAATAACTTTATTATATTCAGATTAAACACACAATGTTATTTCATGTACAATTGTTTTAAAATGTTTAAAATATTGAATGAAAATTCAGCCATAAAAGGAAAAAAAATATTTAGATACACAACATTAATTATATATAAAAAATCGTCATTAATATTTTGTTATATAAAATATTTAAATATATATTAATGTTAGAATAAATGATTTTTTCGCATTTTTAGAATAAATAATTTGATAACTTACAATTAATTATTAAAAAAATATTACACAGTTTTTTTGGAGCTATTGAAAATAATACACAGTTAGTAATTGCACTTTGGGAAAGACATTTTTAAATGTTCAATTTATGCAATCATCGAATACAAAAATAATTATAAAAAAACTACTATACGTAATCATTTTTAAATTCCATAAATGCAACACCATAGAATCCAAACATTTTTCAGTATTTGAATATATATAGTAGCAAAATTTGAAAGTCGAATTCATCACCAAATCATATCTAGAAGCAAAAGCTGATATCAAATTCCATTACAAAGTCACATAAAACGAATAATTTTATACATCAAGGACGCTTATACTTATTAACAAACCCCACAAGAATCGGCTGAAAACCAAATCCATTCAAACCTCTTCAACAAAAGGTTTGGAACATGAAAAAACACTTCCATATAAGAACATGAAAGGAAAAAAAAATTAAAAAAAAAGAATCCATTTGTGCTACAATGCTCTGAAACATAGCATCCGAAAAAAGTGGAAATGATGCATCATCGACTTTTGCTTGATTCCACGTTTCAATACTGCACTTCAGCCGCAACTTCCTTAAGAAAAGAGAAATCCATTTGCACTCCAATGAACTCAAACATAATGTAGCTTTTGTGCTCTCGAATCCACGAAATGTCCATCCCATTCTTATTTTCCTACATCCAACACAAACAAATAATAGAATGATATAACAGAACCATTTGTTACAAAATAATAGACATATACATAAAATCATTAGCTTGCAAAATTAAAATAAAAAGATTATGAGATTGGATTAGAGAAGTACCGAGATATTAAGATAAAAATTTGAAGATGAAAGGGGAAATAAAAACTCTTGGATGGATGAGGGTGGTGTACATCATGCAAGAAGATGGAAAAATGAGGGCATATATATAGTGGATTACCATGAATGAATTGAGAAGTCATGGAATCAAATACCTTAATGATACATGCAAGACAATAAATACATGGAAAATATAAAAATGATATTTAAGACTAATTTTACAGATTTTTTTTTTCGAGAATGGCAATTTGGTAAATAAGTAGGTGTGTGAAAGAGAGTGTTGCAATTGTTTAATTGTGAGAAGAATGAAGAGTGGAGGGAAACTATGTGAGTGTAGGACTATTTTGTTATTAGAATATAACATGATAACATGATGTACTAGTCTAGTATAAGAAAAAATTATAGTATCAAGTTTTTATTTTAAAACGATGTAATTAAATGAATTTATCAACATTCAAATTTTTTTTTTAAGCTGCCATAGCCTATACCACTCAGGTCAACTGTGTTAGGTTATCAACATTCATATTAGTAAAAAACTAGCATATTATTTTAAATATTAAAATTAACATAATAAGTACAAAATTTTCAATTATGTAGTATTATATGTTTACCAAAAAAAATAAAAAATTTATGTAGTATTATAATCTTGTTTTATCTATACCAAATTGAGCCAAGCGTCATACACATGTAACAGTGAGACGACTGATTGAACAAAGGAACAATCACATACCAAGAAAATGGAATTTACCTTGTTGAAAATAGGAAAATCCATGCTCTGAATGGCGCTATATGTTATGCATATATATATATATATATATATATATATATATATATATATATAAATGATCAAAAAGTCTTTTGCTGAGGCTACTACGTTCGGCAGAAAAAGAATTATGCATCTCTTGCGCTATAATTTTCCATTTTCACTCTTGCCAGATTCAATATTCAAAATTCCTCACCATCTGGTTGATTATTTTCAGTTCTACAAAGCTTGCTGCTTGCTTGTGAATTCTCTAAGTTTGAAGTATCTTCTGCTCTTCAAATGGCTTGCGGACATGGCCGAAACTCTGCTAATTGAAAGTGATACACTACTAGGTATGTACAAGGCGTGTTCTTTTTTTAATACTCTCCGATGACTGATTCCCTGCTTCCATTGATGTCCTGTGGTGAAAAACTGTGGCAGTTCCTTATTTGTTCCCCATGCCCTTTTGTGTCCTCTGCGCATATGCCAGGATTAATCATCATCTGAATTTCGATCACCAACTACGTTGTATCTATTAAGCACAGGCAACGACGCGGTTGCTGGCATTCTGAAGGATCTCCCTGTCCCCATTGTTGCTCTATCCTGCATCCTCCCGACATCCTTGCACACGTTGTCTAGTATAGAGAGAAAATCGCGTACAATCATGAATATTCTGAAAGGATGAGCTTCCTCTTTTGCAGCATCTCCATGAAAATACTCTGTTACATCCTTAACCAGAGACAGTGCCTTTCTTTCTTCAGCTTTAACCCTGGTAATTTCCTCTGCTGCATCCTTGAGAAACCCTTTCATCGAATCAAAGAACTTACCCTGCGTGTTTTGTTTCTCATACTGCATAACTGACCTAACTTTTTCGAGTCCCATTTCAAGCTTCGAGACATAGCTGCTCAGGACATCTGAGTCCATTCCTGCTGCCCTTTTCACATTGCCAAGCTCTTTGCTTAACCCGGATACCACTTGCAATCCCTGCTTCCTGAATTCCTCTTCCTTAAACTTGGTGTTTGTTCTATCAGCCTGAGTTTCAGTTCCCAGACCGGAAGGGGCTTCTTCCGACCTAATAATCTCTTGAACCACAAAGTGAAGTAATGTTGTCTTACCATCAGTCCCTTTTACATCGACTAGTTTTAACAGCGTTTCCAATTTAAAAGCCCTGGCATCACCGCGGTTGGTGCCATCATTCATGCGGTTCCCTGTCCTTAGAACAGCTTCAAGGAGCTTAAGGAATTGGCGACTATTCTTCAGTTCCTCACTGGCTTCCTGAGTAATGAATGACACATGGTATTTGTAAGATGATGACTGGAACAATTCTGACATCTTCGTTTAGCAGTTAGCAATAGCAGAATGAGTATATACCTCTAGAGTCTGAAAGGATTTTCTCAGGTAAGTTACTTCAGCATCAAAGTTTGATCTATACAACATTGCCTCCACTCTCTTGAATGCAAATGGAATATCCAGTATCGCCTTGAGGAATCTCTCTGCTGAGCCTAGTTTCGAGCTGTCTCCATTATAGTCTTTAAGCTTGATCTCTTCCTCCTTTGTTGGCGCCATCTTCACTAATGTCTCCAGAAACTCTGGACCCATTCCCTCTGGGTTTCCTGTGGCACCAAGGTATCAATTTCATGAGCATTATACAATGTATCATCTTCATTTTCCTATATGCGAATAAGTGATAAAGGAATGCTGCATCTTCTTTTCATCTCTGCAGTGAAATATAAAGCTTCTAGAGATATTATTTGGTTGAATGAATACATGTCTGCATTTGCTGATGTTCCTAATATATGAAAATGCTGATAAATGTGGAAGCTGAATTCACTCATCTTTAATGAATTTGCCGGTCTTTTGGTCGCAGAAAGGGAGAAAAGAGAGCTTACCATCTAACAGCGCTTCAGAAACTTCTTCTCTGGTCACATTCAGAGCCCGCAATAGTATGGCAATGTTTTGGGATTTCTTTGGATCAAGAACCCTGTTCTCCTGCTCCACTGTGGGCGGAGCTGACTTTCTAGAGGCTTCTTTAGGTAGTGACTTTGCTGAATTACATCCGAAAAGTGATTCCATGGCGTCCTCATTCAATCTGCACAGGTAAACAATAGTTAAGTATTCTAGATCAATCAATATCTTCGCGTATGGGAATATGCTTCGCTTACTGGAAGGAGCTCGACTTCAATTGGTCCCAAACTGTGGCTCGTTCTGAAGTGGCTCTTACTTTGTCCCAATGCAGGGGTTTCAATTTAGGTTTTGATCCTTCGTTGTCCCCTCTTTCATCAATTTTATCCGATGAATTGACTACTTTATTGGGTTCGCCGGTAGAATTTGTTTTCTCCGAACCTGAATTTGATTTAGGGCCAGGGCTTTTCGACTGTGGGTTTATTACTCGTTTGGGAATTGGTGGAGGGGTATGTGATTCTGTAGCCCCAATTTTTCTAAGGATTCGGCCCTGCGGCGGCGGCGGCGGTGGAATTGGGATCTTCGATACTTCCTGCTCGTCATTGCTTATTGATCTGAGCCGCGCCATGTCCGGCGGTGGCGGAGGCGCCGGAAATTTCGCCCTTTTGGGAGCGTACGACAGCGTCTTGCTAGCCTGCAGTGGCCCCAACAACGAAGCCGCCGCCGGAGCCGGCGGCTTAATCGACGGAATTATCACAGGCTTCGTATCCGGAGATGATGCTGCCACGCGTGATTTCGGTGAAGTCCTCTTGGAATGAGGAAGATGACCAACACTGCGATTATTGCCACTCAAATAGCTCTGTCGTGAGCTCTGAGATTCATTGCTCATCGATGACCCTTGTGGAGTGTAGAAATTAGTGTCGTGGCTTTCATCCTCGGACGAAGACATAGGCGGGGGAGAATTGATGTTCGGCGCCGGAGGGGGAGGTGCAGGCTTCGGCAGCGGCGGCAGCGGTTGAAGGTCAGGGCTGGGCCTGTACCTTTCAGATCTTTTCCCAGAATTCAATTTTCTGTACGGCGACCCGCTGGCGGCCCCGCCGTTAACCCCGCTGACTAAACCGGTCCCCGAGGGCTCCACAGTGCCAATGTAGAGGAAAGTGGAGGGCATCCTGGAATCTTCATGGATCCTCTGAGAATTTCCTCCGACAAGCTTCTGAGAATCGTCCCTATATTTCCTCCTGTGCTTGAACAGATAAAAAGCCAGAGCCGACAGCACCCCGATTGTAAGAACCCCTGATGTAATCGCAATTGCCAGTTTCTTGGTGGGATTGGAAGCCTTGGGTGGGATTTGATTGGCCACTTCCGAGCTGCTTGTGGGCGGGGATTGCTGCTGCTGGCCCTGATCTGCTGGTGCCTGTCCATTGGGGAGTTCATGGAAGAATGGCTGATCAGGGACCGAAGAATCAGGTGGGGCCGGCGCCGCCGGAGTCGGCGGCGGCGGCGATGGTGGGGTGGAGGTGGATGGGAACAAGGGTTGATGCAGAATTCTCCTGAAAGGTGGAAATTGGAAAGATGCAGCAGCCAATGGAAAGATGAAGAAAATGGTAGTAATATAAATAGGTTTCATCACTTTCATGGTGTTTTATTTTCTTGGTGATGATAAAACTGTAATATGGTGGTGCCCTGCTGGTTTATTTTGTGTCAGGAAATGCAGCATCCCTGGAGGATTTTTTGGGGGACTAAATCTGGGAATGGTGGTTCACCAGGGATAGGGATAGGGATTGGGATTGGGATTGGCTGTAAAGGAGAAGCTTCTGTGGGAGGGATGCAAGATCTGGACTTTGGAGGGATGCTTTCTTTTTCTGCAGTGCCTTCACTTTTTTCCCATATGATAATATTCCTTCTCACAGGTACTACTCCCTGTATTTGCTTTCTTTTCTGCAATTTTGATACAACTAATTTATTTCGTAAAGTTGATTCAAGAAAAATGAGTGAGGGTTTAGGATCTTTGGTGAATAATAAAGGTGTGATGGGATCATGGGATGGGAGGACCCCTTTATTAATTTTTTTAATGGAGAATGATTTAGCAGTAGTACTGGTATTTTGGAGGAGGACCACGTCACAAGTTGGTGCTTTTTGTCCTAAAAAGAATGGAAATTGTATTCATGTTTCTGCCTTTTTTTCTTTCTTATGGCCTATGGGGAATTTCTCTTGAATATATATATCTTCAAATTGATGAGCAACCTGCGTTCTGAGTTGCCATACACGTGACAAGATGATTGGCTGTGGTTATCTGTAAATTAAATTACGAAATTCAAAAAAATAAATAAATACTGTAATTAAATGAAATGCTAGGCATTGATTTCTTTCAACACACTAGTGTAACGCTTGAAAAGGACAGCAGTTTCCCTTTTCACCTTTGCCACAAAACGATTGTCCAAAGTCCAAATCTATTGTTTGTCATGAGGCCCACCAAACAGCTTCATTATTAACTAGACTGGAACCAGATGGATGGGTATCCCATATAATAGTATAATACTTCCTCCAGTTTCTTTTTAAGTGTAACACTTTCTTTTTTTGGGGGTTTCATAATAAATGTTACATTACCATATATAAAATGCTTTTAAAGGTAAAAAGCTTCCACTAAAGCACTTTTGTTCCTTGCATTAAATCCCGTGTCATTTCCTTATATTACACTTATTTAGAAATGAATTTAGAGATGGAGGGAGTACTACTATAAGCCATAATCTGTCCATCCATCTCCATTATTAATTGCCTATACCACACTACACAGGTAGTCGAATTCTGCATTTGGGTAAATTCTAAACAAACATCAGACAAGAAACAAATTCTAGGTAAGAGTGTCGGTTTGGTGCTATCTGGTGTACTATTGTGGTTTCCATGAGCCTTTGAGGTTTTCTGGATTCTGGCCAATTCAAATAAAATAGTACTACTATGTGTTGTGTTTTGATTTGCTATTTCCAGAATAAAATGTTTGAATATGGAATTGAAAGCAATTTCAATTTTTGTGTACTACTACCACTCCTAGTCCTGCCTACTATTTGCTTGTGTATTTTTGAGGTTTTGTAAAATAAAAGTAAATAAAATTGGGAAAGAGCATGGAATATATATATATCGAGGAAATTAGGACAATATTTGTCTCCTAAAAGTCCTGATGCCAGCTGCCTCCTTGAAGTTTAATTAGATGCTGACTCAAGCCTCAAGTTTATTTTGCACAAAAAAAATAAGAAAAAAAAGCCTCAAGTTTATTGGACACAAAATTGAATAATTTCCCAAACTTTTAATGAAGTTTACTTTCGAATTATGGATTTGGTAACTTATACTCATATCCAATTGTATTATATTTATGCTCTCGAATTGTAACACATGTTATTAATTTTTTGGCTTGACAACACATGTTATTAATTAATATATAATTAAAATAATAAACTATAGTAGTATAAACAATTTATGACACACATCCTGATATATAGAGTATTAGCACTGATTATATTGCTTGTTACTTAGTTGTATTTGCTTAATAAAGTCATCATGATTGCAGAAGATTTCTTGAGTAAACAAGGGGCTTGCATTGGGATTGTAATAATTGAGTGGCAAATACTTTTGGTACCCCATAATTATTCATTTATTCTAATATGATCTGTTCAAGTTAAGCATCCCTCACCTTTGCTCCAAATGTTCTCTCTTATTAGGTCTGAATTTTTCATGTAAAATGTTACTACAACCAGCTGCACTAAGAAACGAATCCACACGTTTATATCCAATATAATTAATGTGCTTATGCATTGCATAAACCATCTTCAAAGAGTGATCACGTGTGGCCTCGTACGGAAAATTAAAACAAATAATTAATCTCATCTCCACTAAGGTTATTTTCAATGGGATCCAAATGTTAATCACAGTTAACATTGTTAATCCATTATCCATCCATGCATCTTTTACTATACAAATATGCCTATACAATACTACTATAGATAAAAAGACTCGACTCAACATGACATTAAAAAGAAGACCCGACATGATTCCTAATTAAATAGATTATTGTTATGATTATTTTTATAGTATTCATTCAGACTGAAGTGGACTACACGAAACCATAATATGATGGAAAATTTTTATGAAATTAAGACACCCTTAGATCCGATTCCCATTCCTATACATTCACACTATATAGATATATAAAAATAATTATGTCACTTTGATGACAAAAACATGACAAGGCCCAGCTCTTTGCCACATAACTTGTGGAACCCATATATCCACAACATGCAATTATTATTAATATGACATGTATATACAAATACATACATAAATAACTGTATTAAACTATTCCCTATGTATATATGTGTGTAGAGAAACATGTATAAATACATTCAATATGTTGCCTGCCTTGATTTTGGACGGAATATTCCTTCTTCCAAGTTTCCATTTTGAATGGTACAATAGCTTAATTCCACAGTATCTGACTATCTGTAGTGTGGAATTTGGGGCTTTGTGTACGATGAGACCAAATCAGTCAATTCCATTTTCCTTTTAAGCTTGGTCGTCATTATAGACCCCAGATACATGCACTACAATACATTCACTCAATATGTAAGAAATTTGAAGCTTTCCCAATGAGTTCCATCCAACTTATATGTAAGTAGTATATATATGAAATAGAAGTATAAAAATACAGTAGTGAAAAGATGTAAGCTACAAAAGACCAAAACCAAGATTCCTCTTTCCCATACCTCTCCTCTGCCAGGCCACTTGCCCAAATTAAAACAAGACTTTTGTAATATCATTATTTTTCCTTAAGCATCTTAATGTTAATAATGTAGTACTCCCTCCGTCCCATTAAAAGTGGCCACTATTCCTTTTTGGGGTGTAGCAATAAGGTTGGCCACTTTCCCTTTTAAGCAAATTAGATTAACATAAACATGATTAAAAACCCCACGATAATAACAATTGTACTTTCTGCACAAAGTCCCTATATATGTTTAATCATTAATATCTCAAAATGGGTATAAATAAAAATTATATAAAATATATATTCTAAAACTATACGATTAGACGATTCCAACAAGACCACAGTTGACAATTTTTTTCTTTCTACATCATTACGATAACATTAAGTCAAAGTTAAATAATAAATATGGTTAAAAGTCAAATGTAACCATTATAAATTAGATGGATGTATTAGTCAAATTTACTCATACTACTTTAACTACTAAACACCAAAACCTAAATTCTCGTGTCCAAAAGAAAGTGGCCACTCTTACTGGGATAATGGGATGGAGGGAGTAGCATGCATGATTCACTCAACCCACCCACCCACCTCTCACACGCATGTTTAAAATGTATGCCCATTCTAGTCCATATATTCACATTCGATATTTCATCATGATGCCTACTGTATTAATTAGGATTTAGCTCTAGGATTATTATGAGACTAGGAGAATGAGAGTGGCATGCATGACCGACCACCAGTTGAGTCTTTCCCAGAATTGTTCTTTCAGCCACTTAAACTATTAAAAACGTTAGGATATACTACTTCATATAGTATTAGTAGTATTAGCAGGTGTGGAAGTTAAAAAAAAAAAAGAAGAAGAAAAAAGTGCAAAACTACGTGGAAAAATTACCAATGTTTTCCCTTGTGAAGGCATAGAGTTAGAGGCCGATCACCATTCACCACCAAGATATGATAAACAAGTAGTAAAAAATTGATATTTATGAGCTACTCGGTATTTTCTAAATCTACCAAAACATTATGCACTTTTAGATAGATTGCCCTTTATTTGGTGGAGATTTTTCTTTCTAAAAATAACAAATTGGGTTTGTCACCTTGTCTCCGGGTGGGGGAGGGGGGATACTTTTCTTGATATCTCTGCTACCCATAACGACGTCGTCGGCAAAGCTACAGAAACAAAAACAGCACCCTTCCTTCCTTGTTAGTGGAGTACTAATGTCTAATAATCTGTACCCATAAGCAGTATTGTATTTACCTCTACCGCCTGTCGGAATCACAACAGCCGGAGAGCTGGACTCAATATAGATAACAAATCCCCAACGACGGAATGGGCCCCATTTAAAGTATTGGGCTGGGCTTATGCTCGCTTTGGGCCGTAGGCTTTTGCACTATTTTCAAAACAGTATCGTCTCCTTCTGAATGAAAATCACAGGTCCCAGACACACCACCAAGGTTTCGTCCTTTTTGTTTTTTTAAGCTCTGAGAGGATTCTACTTTATCCCCCACTTTTTCTTGATTTCTTCCCGCTTTATACTCCATATAGAGGAGTACTATTACTATATTTTTTTCTTTTTGTGTGTGTGACTTTTTTAAGCGCCCTAAAATTTCTTCAGTTCTTCCAAGTTTTTAAGTTTTAACACAAAGATTCACTCCGCGGTAAAATAAGAGAATGAATTCTAAAGTGGTGTATTCTAAAATGTTTACCTCCCCTCTCAGCCTGTTGCAGCTTTTACTTTTTCTGTCGTTTTTTCGATTGGCAGGTACTACTACAGTGAGACCCTGAAAAAATGGCAGAATATAGAGTCAGACACTGTAGGAGTGAAGGGTGTGTGTGTGTGTGTGTGAGAGAGAGAGAACGGTGGCACTACAAAAGCACAAGTTCTCATCAAGTTTTGCTCTTCAATCTTCATTCACTAATCTTGAAAAAGGTTGAATATGGGCTGGCTGGTTTCTATTGTTTCTCTCCTCCTCCTATTCTCAATGGGTAAGAATGAGCAAACAAGCCATGATCTTCTTTGCTGTATCTTCTGTTGAATCCTTGAAAGGAAACAGTGGTTATTTGTTTTGCAGTGCTAATGCTTTCTCTCCATTTTTTTTTATTTTTTTTCTCCAGCTCAATGTCAAGAATCAGTGGAGATTTTGGCATTTCATGACTCAACCACGACCTCCCAAAATGGAGAGCCTGTGGCTGTCCCTGTGGGAGCTCAACATCTGGAGGATATCTCCAGGAGTGTTCTCAAGGCTGAAACTTGGCTCAGGGACCATGTCCTGGCAGACTACCCTGGCGTCAACATAAGCACAGTTATTGTTGGCCACTCTGTTTTCTGCAATAGGGATGAACAACACAATTTGGATCTAGTATTACCATCTATCAAGAACATTCATCATTCACTCACCAGGTGGGGTTTGCAGAACCACATAAAAGTGACTGCTGCTTTTTCTTCCGACTGTTTGGATATGGTGTCCGAAGCTTACAGGGATGATGTAGCTGAGAGGTACATCAAACCATTGGTTAGCTTTCTGCAGGAAATGGGTTCACCTTGTGTAGTTAAAATCAAACCATCTCCACATTTGGGCATCACATTGTCTGCTGAAAGCATTGCCTTCTTGGAATCCCACTTGAAAGCCATGGAGAAGTTGGGGTTTCTCCATCTGCAGAAGATCAAAGTGATCATTGATAGACAAGTACAGGGAAGACCCTCCAGCAGAAAGCTCTCAGTCATAGATTTAAACAACAGGGTAGATCCATTCCCCCCAAGGCCTACTCCAATAGCACCAATTCACTCCCCTCCTGGTGGTTCCACTCCAGCCTATGCTACAGGAAGTCCTCTGCCTCCATTAGTGGGGGTTATTTCACCTCCACCTCTTTCCATCCCCTCTGCCCCTTCAATTTCACCAGCTGTATACTCTCCAAGCCCTCCCTTTCCACCACACCTGGCGCCAATGGCCAACCCTGCAAGCCCCCCTCCATATGGCCCCCATCTACCTCCCTGTACTCCTCCACCTGAAGGTCATGGCTCTGTTGGTGCACCAGGGCCTGCAGCGATGCACAGTGGACTGTGGTGTGTGGCTAAGCCTAGCGTGCCACAGGAGACATTACAAGAGGCTCTGGATTATGCCTGTGGAGAAGGTGGGGCTGACTGTGCTGCAATTCAGCCTGATGGGAATTGTTTTTTCCCCGAGACTCTGGTAGCACATGCTTCTTATGCTTTCAATAGTTATTGGCAGAAGACTAAGGAGAATGGAGGCACGTGTGGCTTTGGAGGAACTGCTATGCTCATCAACGCCGACCCCAGTAAGCACTTACTTGCCTTCAATTTTCATGAACTTAAATATGGATACATAAATAAATTTCAAAAGTAAGTGTGCTGAAACAAAGTTTACTTGAATCAATTGAATGACTGAAGGTGTCTTTTATTGCTGTTGCAGGTTATAACCATTGCAGATTTGATCTTGCCTAGCGAGAGGGATCAAAGTGGATCTGGTGACTCATGGGCTTCTGTCTTCTCTGCATATAGATTAAGGAACTTTTGATGCCTTTGGTTTATTCCTGTCTGTAGTTGAGCTTTGTATCAGCATGGGATTCTATAAGCTTTTGAGGTAAACAAGTGAAGTACTTCATTAACCAACTACTTATGTTCTTGGTCGAGGCCTATGCCATGTATGTTGATTTGAATTTTGCTGCACGACATTAATGAGTTTATGTGCCTTTTGTACCTAGAGAAACTTCTAAACAGTTGCATATTTGGAAGACGTCTCAACATGATTTAACTTTAGACCAGTTTGGAAATTTCCAGTTTGAAATAAAAGAAGAGAAGAAAGGAGGATATTTTCCTTCCATTTCTGCCCAACATTGAGCAGAAAAATTTCTGCAAGTTCTGTGAGCAAACTGTCTGTCTAATTCTCACCCTTTAATTTCTTTTTCACTTCAATTTCACTCACTGTGCGATTGATCCAACCATCTTTTCCTCCACTTTTCTATTAATCCAAATGACTGAAATGAGCTCATAGAAAAAAAAAAAAAAAAAAAAAAAAAAAACCCCGACGAAAAGTAGGTATGTAAACTATGGAAAATTAAGCAAGGTTGCTATGGTGTTCAACCGACCAATCCTCCTGTGCTTTCTTTATTAAAGCTATCGAAAATAAAAAGATCATGCTTGCGTTAAACAGGTAAAGGTAGACAATGGCGTTTGATTTGTCTTAAGATGAGTCTCATTAATTGCTTATCAATATTAATCTTTTATCAAGACAAAATTGGCCCGTTGAGAATCTAATAAAATAAAAGCATCCCATAAGACCAATCAAACAAGGCTATTACTTTTGGGTCACGCACTTATTGTTGTCTTTTCAATATTCTTTATACTAATCATTGCCTTTCTTTGCAACATATAGACAAGTAGTATTTATTATTAACCGCAAAAACGAAAATCGTCACAACAACGGCACACCCTTTTGGGAAATCAAATTCATCCATATTGCTGCTGTAACAAAAATGTTCATAATTTTGCGAACAATATGGGGCGTTACTTCTTTGCAACTTCCTCAATTAGCTTTGTACTAATACACGCAAATAGACTAACACATGTTCTGCAAAGCCTAGTTCATATGCACTATAATGGAAAGAACTTATCTATTGGCTTCCTTCTGGCTGTTGTTCCTTGGTTGCACTAACCAGGGCTCCAGCTTGACCGGTTTCATCATCTTCCATTGCATTGGTGCAACTAGCACTACTTTTCTTCTGCAAAAGAACATATTATGATTCATTAAATTCCATAATTAAAACAGTTCAGATAAATTATGTGGATGCTCAATAAAGGTAGAAATGCAAAATAACTAGAAACCATATTGTCATACGCTATTAAAATTGCATGGTCTTTTCAATTAACAAACAACTTTCATAAAATTTACAAACTTAGAGCAAAGCCTGATCAAGAAATCATATTGAAGTTGAGGCATGTATTTATGTACAAGACTCCAGTAAAATAAAGAAATTTTACTTCACAACAAAGACCTAATTTGAAATTGCTTCAGACACATTCCAACTAATGGAAGCATACTCAACCATAATCAAAGCTTCCAGCATCTGTCATTCCAAAAGTTCTTGTCACTTTCAATTATTCTTAACTTTGGTTGAACGTGTTAAAAATAAAATTTAAAACATGATATAACCAAAAGACAATTTAATACACCATTTCAAAACTCTCCTCATATTTCTTTCAAGTTTAGACAAGGTTCTTCCCAGGCAACTTAACAAAATATATAGAACTCCACATTCCACATTCATAGTCAGGTTGAATGGCACAGCGGCTTGCAGCACAGTGAAGATATTTTTCAAAAAAATGAAAATAATATGGATGAAAAGTCAGTAATAAAAATATATTCAATTCAAACTAAAGCACATTTAATCCTTCCAAATTAAAGTTTAGAAACACATCCACAATAAAGCATATCAAACAAAAATGCAAACATAATCCATAATTCCATGCCACTTCCCTAATTTAAGAGTTTTTGGTTGGGAAAAAATAAAATTACAACAAAAGAATGAAATAAAATAAAAATATTAAAAGAGGCTTTATTGAGGTGTGCCATTTACAACTATGTCCACATCCCAAAAGCATACATAGTTCTATAGCATAGGCAAATATTCCTTTTTCTTTTTCACTTTTTAAGTTCGCAGCAATGAGGTCAAGATTGGAAGTTTGGAGCTCCATCAAAACCTTATGTTGACAGGCCCACAAACAGAATGCAATTATGAAGTCCAAGAAAATGCCAATACAGGGTCCATAATATGTAATTAGTGTCTAATGCAAGTATGCAACTAGCACTAGATCCCATTCAGACAACAAAAAAGTATGCATGAAAGTAAGCGAACAAAATTACTATGCCGTTAACTTGGAACAAATGCCGAAGACGGCTCATTTGAAGCAAAAGAGCTTGAATTTCCAAGTGTAAACACTTCACTTAACAACAAAGCAATATGAAATTCCCCCACATCTGGAGATTGAACAAAAAATATATCATCATCTTGTTCAATGGGTAAATTCTGTAACGAGGAAAGAGGGTGCCATACCTTCCCAATTACACCTTGAGCTACCATTAAGTCATAATACTTACGCATCAGCATTTCTTCCTCCACCTGCAACAATTGATATCATACTTGGCAGAAAAAAGAGAAGGGGGATTTACAGAAAAAAAAATAAAAAATAAAATAAAATAAAATAAAATAAAAAAAATTGAATTTTTCTCAATTGGTGCTAAGTTTTGAATGAACTTGAATTCAAAAGTAAAAATCCCATGAACTTATCATTATGTAGCACCAAGAAAATAATGTTTGGACAAATGAAAACTTTAAGATTATTATTTGAGCAACCTGGAGTGCTTGCAATTCATGAGACATTGAACTATAAGCTTCCATTAGAAGTTCGTTCTGCTTCTCCAAATGCCTGTCGGTCATAACAACAAACCCCATTTTAGTCCTAATAGCGTAGACAAAATCATTTTATGCTTGAATACAAATGCATAAAGAGGGAACAAAGATTTACTTGAGCACATCTCCTGTGTACTTAGGATCCATATGCCAACTATAGAAACAATATTAAATCCTCAGAGAACAGCACTCGACATAAAAACTCTCACCTGCTATAGACAGCCCAAGTTAATCATAAAACACCGTACAAAACATCGCCAAAACAAAATATGCATAAAATACACAAAAGCAAAAGGATTTCTAAACAAACTAGAAAATTTTCAAATTTCTCACACTTTTTTCAAACTACATGTTTTTTCTTTTTTCTTTTTTTGTTTGAACAGATCTGGTTAAATTATATTAAATGTTGCCGAAATTGGGAGGAATCATCCTAGGGGCGATAAATACATTTTCAGTTATACAAATTTCAACCAATAAACATCTACCCAAGGGTGGATGAAGAAGTACTGTCCAACAAGAGCTCAAGTTAATGAAATGTTTTTCCCCAAACAACAGGAACAGCAAAAACTAAGTGTCGATAAACACAAACCATTTCTAAAAGGATATCAAACAAGCTCATCCGAGTGAGCAAAAGTAAGCAACAGAACCAATAGCATCAATTGAACATCAATTAAACATCAAGGCAAGCATGCAATGAATTAATGAGGCATAGAACTAAGAAAAGGGGAATACCACATTGTGACAAGAATTACAATGCTTAAATAATAACAAAATTTTTTTCACTAATCTTCTTAAACAGGATTAATGAAAGAATAATGCTGTCCATATTATGAGAAGTCTTGGCCAAAACCCTGGGGACGAATTAACCAAAGCACAAGGAAAGACAATGGTAGCCAAATCCACAATTAACAACCTCAAAATCATAAAGGACTTAATGGGACATTTTATCGAACACTTAATACGCAAAATTTAAATTTTGAAAACACTGAATCACACTAAATTGAAGTTTCAAATCTGCACAAATACTGAATGTAGTAATTACATGTTCTAACAAAGCAGCAACAAAGCAGTAAGCAAACATCCACAAAGCCAAACTCGCCATTCTCATGTCAACGACATTAGAAAGAGAAATATAGAACCAAAAAGATGAAGATTTCCGTCATCAGAATAGCAAAAATCAGTTGTTAATAACGGAAGGCAAGAAAATTACATCAGATTCAACAAAATTTAACTGCATGAGCACTGAGTTCGAGAAATTGCACCTCTACAGAAAAAATAAACTTCTCCACGCTGAGAAAAAAAAAAAAAAAAAAATTGCTGATGCGACGAAAGCGAGGCTGGGATTCAAATTAGATCAATCTTAGGAAAATTCAAAAGTATAACAGAACAGGGGAGATGAGATAATCGTAATAGGCTAATAGAGTCGAAGAAACCTGAGGATGAATTTTTATTAAGGGTGGACACGATTCGGATACCCTCGATTTTTCAGAGGTGCTTATTCTATTTTCATCATGAAATGATTTTTTAATCTTTTTCCTCTTTATATCATTAATATATGAAAATTCAATCAAAATTTCTTTGAGTTACTCAAATCTGTAATTTCAATAAAATTGGAATAGTTCCCTTCCTTGGTATACTACTACATTAGGATGAAATCGACTCGGAAGTATTTGCTAACCAAACCGAGCAAATATTCGAAATTACTAACCGAAACCGAACCAAACCGAGCAAATATTCGAAATTACTAACCGAAACCGAACCGAAATTCCGGTTTACCGAGAAAAATTCCACTATTTGTGGATTACTAAACCGAATCATAAAATTTCAGAAACAATTTTAGAACATAAATATCCAAAATCAAATGCCTTTTAGAACATAAATATCCAAAATCAAATGCCTTACAGAATTAAAGCAATTTATGCTCAAATAAACAGAAGCATAGCTGTACAGATTTAAACAGAAGCAATTGATAAACAAACTTACTAACGTTCATGTTCTGGCTACAAAATAAATAACTTTCAAACATTTGCTTAAACAATGTAGATTCACATCACTTTTCTATTAACTGAAATTCAAAGAAATTCCAACTAAAATTTCACAACTAGAAGCAGATCAATATTCCATAAAGTTCAGTTCCTTGAAAACTCCTTTCACTCCATTTTTATTACCATAATCGACAACACACATAGTAAGAAGGCAAAAACAGAAACTTTACCAAGCGAGAAGCAGAGCAGCGACGGAGATGAGTGGCGCCTCGGCGGGGATGAACGGCTACCTCGCGACGGGAAGGCCGTAAGGGGATGAGTGGCGCCTCGGCGGGTATGAACGGCTGCAGCGACGGGGGGAGATGAACGGCGAAGGAAGGGAAGGCCCGAAGGGTTGAGCAGCGGCGGCACTGTGCTGATATGAAGACTGGAAGGCGCTGGTCGCTGGAGGAAGCCCGCCGAAGGGGATGAGATCGCGCTGGTCGCCTGAGGCCGACGGGTATGAGAGCAGCGGCGCCGGCAATGTCTCTTTGCTAATACCCACTTTCTTTTGGGCATGTGATTTTTAGGTTAAAGTAGTAGTAATAATGTCTCTTTGCTAATACTAGGGATGTAAATGAGACTGATAGGCTCGAAAAATATTCGGGCTCGACTCGATCAAAGCTCGACCAAAGCTCGACTCGAAAAGGCTCGGCTCGAATTCGAGATCGACTCGAATATTAATGAGCTCAAACCGAACTAACTAATACTCGGCTCGAAAGCTCGATAATAGGCTCGAATATTATATATATATATATATATATATATATATTATTTCTTTCTTAAAAATATACTCCCTCCGTCCCACCAAACATGTCCTGTTTGATTTTTTGGCACTGTTCATTGTTCAGCTTTGACTCAATTTTATTGCAAGTATAGATTCAGAAAATATAGTCGAATTAGGTCTTGTTAGAATCGTATGATCATTTAGTTTTAGAATATATATTTTACACAATTTTTCATTGTACATATTTTGACATATTAACGATTGAAAATGTGCATTGGATTGTGTGTAAAACTCAAACAAGACAAGTTAAATGGGACGGAGTGAGTACTACATATTTTCTTTCTTAACAAATGTGAGGAAGAGGAAGTCCAACAGTAAATTCACTCCTCCTTTTATTTAATAATATAATACATTATATTTTATTATGGTTAACACTAAATCAAAAAAATTAAATCCCAATCTCCTTCCAAATTGAGACTATTATAAAGAATTATGAATAGTTTAATATATTTCTACAGAACTCCGTCTTTCAAGTTTTTAAGCTCATTATTGAATAATTTAAAATTTTTTAGTCTTGAGTCCAATGTGGTCTAGGGATACCCGGTTAAAAAAAAATAAAATAAAATAAAATTTATGTCGAGCTTTTTTGGCCCTTCGAGCCTAGCTCGAACTTCAATATATTGGGTCGAGCTCGAGCCGAGCTCAATTTTTAAAGCTCGTCGAGCTTCGAGCTCGAGCCGAGCCGAACCTATACATAACCGAGCCGAGCTCGAGCCTTACCAGGCTCGAGCTCGGCTCGGCTCGTTTACACCCCTAGCTAATACCCACTTTTCTTTTGGCTTTGCGAAAAAAAATACCCACTTTCTTTTGGCCATATGATTTTTAGTAGTTAAAGTAGTGTGAGTAAATTTGATTAATGCATCCATTTAATTTATAATTATTACATTTGGTTTTTAATCATACTTATTATTTAATTCTGACTTAATGTTATAATTATTACATTTGGTTTTTAATCATATTTATTATTTAATTTTTTTGGATAATATATTTATTATTTAATTTTGACTTAATGTTATCGTAATGATACAGAAAGAATAAAATAGACAAGTGTGATCTTGTTGGAACCGTCTAATCTATAGTTTTAGAATATATTTTATAAAAAAAAATTATACCCATTTTGAGATATTAATAGTTAAATATATAGGGACTTTGTGCAGAAAGTACAATTGTCATTATTGTGGAGTTTTTAATCATGCTTATGTTAATCTAATTTGCTTAAAAAGGAAAGTGGCCAATATAGATTTTGTGCAGAAAGTACAATTGTCATTATTTTGGAGTTTCCAATCATGCTTATGTTAATCTAATTTGCTTAAAAAGAAAAGTGACTAACCTCATGGGGACATTTCAAAAAGAAATGGTGGTCACTTTGAATGGGACGGATGGAGTATTTAATCAGATTTTTTTATCATTATAAATAAAAAAAATGCTTTAGCACAAGGGGTGTAAATTAGACTGATAGACTCGTGAATTGTTCGAGTTCGGCTCGGTCAAAATTCGGTTCAAGCTCGACTCGAAATGACTCGGTTCGAGCTTGAGCTCGGCTCGTAACACACATGATATCAAGCCGAGCCAGCCACTATTCTGCTCGAGAGCTCGATAATAGGCTCGATTTATTTTTATACATATATTACTTTATTATTAAATATAGAAATTATATAAAATATTAAAAGTATAGTATTATTATTGTTTATATCTTTTAATTTTAAAATTAAAAATATATTATTAATTAAATATATATTTTTAAAATTATTTAAATATGTAGATTAAATTAAATATAATTAAATATATACAATATATTAAATATAATTTCTTTTTTAAATTATGTGAGAATGAAAATGATACTAGTTCGAGCTTGGCTCGACTCGGTCAACGTTCGGCTCGAATTAGCTCGGTCAACGCTCTGCTCGAATTCTTATGAGCTCAAGCCATGCTTACCACTATTCGGGTTCGGCTCGGCTCGTTTACACCCTAAGCACAACTCCGCAAGCAACTTTGTGAAGGTCCAATTAATAATTAGAAAGGCCTATTCAAAGCCCAGTATCGATTTCGCAGTGTCCTCTTTATTTAAAATTAATTATTACCTTGATCAACTCTAATAGTGAGATCCATGTCACTACGTCCCGTTCTCTAAAATTTATTTTCGGGCCTTATAACTTATTTTTTTATAAAAATCAGATCAGACCAGATCAGATAAGAAACATTAAGATCAAACCAGATTAAATAAGATCAGATCAAATAATTATAATAATATATAGAAAATAAGACAAGACCGGACCAGATGGAATCAGACCAGAAAGAAACATTCAGACCAGACCAGACAAATTCAGATCAGACCAGACCAGATCTTATAAATTCATATCAGACCAGAAAAATTAAGGCATAGAGAACCGGGCCTAACTCTCTCATCTTCTCCCAAATTCAACATATATTGGCTTCTTAAATTTTCTACTATTCCTAGAGGACTAACACGGTTTGTGCCTTATTGTTACGCGGCAACCATATCCATTTTATTGAGCTTTTAACCCATCCCATGATCATATTCGGAATGCTTTGATTCATGATTCGATGGGCTTGTACCACTTGTATTAATCTTTTGAATAATATTGGCCTTATTGGACTGGCTAGCTTGTAGTAATGTTAGTTAATTCATGAACATTTACCCCATATATTCAACAATGTCAACTTGTTTTCATTTTTCAGGAAAAAACACAAATTGAATTAAACCATGAAGAAGAGAATGTATAAGTATATATACAACTACGACCAGGGATGGTGGATTAGCGTACAATAACATAAGCATACAATACGGACACTACAAGAAAAATCTCCTGCACCGACCGCAAATCCGGTCGCCGGACCCGGGATACGGGTCGTCTCGGAGGCCACCGACCGGCCCACCGACCGCAAAGGTCGGTCGGTGATTTTCTGGTAGGCGGCCGAGAAGCAACCGCACCGACCACATTTGGGGTCGGTAAAGCTTGGTCCCAAAAGGTCCGGGAACCCGCCACCGACCGCACTACCGACCGCAGGTGCGGTCGGTAATTCTCTTCTATAAAAAAATGTTCTCAGGAGGACTCGAACCTAGTACCTCAACAACACCAAACCACAACCTAACCAGCCTGGCTAGCTCTCTAAATGATCAATCATTTCCCGCCACGTGTCCTATATAGTATACCTTCTCAAATATATTTGAAAGGTTTTGTTAAAGAAAGGACTCGAACCCGAGTCCACCCCAAGTTCCCCTCGCGCGCGTACCGTCTGTGCAACCAATGTTTCATGTTATCCTATGAAATGCTTTATATATAACCTATTTAAATACATATATACATATATATGTGTATTTAAAATATAAAATAAAAACTAAAATTATATTAATTAAATAAAAACAATTAAATTAATTAAATAAAATATAAAATAAAATTAATTAAATAATTAACTAAAATAAATGAAATAAATAAAATAATAAGATCATTTCAAAAGTAAGATAAATTTGATTAAATTATAAAATAAATAAATAATTAAAATTAAAATATAAAATAATTTAATAAATAAATTATAAAAAATAAATAATATAATAGCTCAAATAAAGAATAAATGTATTCTAAAAATAATCAAAGAAATATTTTATAAAAATATAAAATAAATGAAAAAAGTTTTAGAGACCGCAAATTCGGTCGGTAGACTATTTTTTTAAAAAAAAATAATTCAAATAAAAAATTTGAAAAGAAAACTTACCGACCGCATTTGCGGTCGGTGGTGCGGTCGGTGGCACCGACCAAATAAAAATTGGTCGGTGCATTGGTTGCCACAAGACCGGGGGGCCCCCAACGGCTCTTTGGCACCGACCGCAGCGTTCGGTCGGTGGGCCGGTCGGTAAATCCGACCCGTAATTGGTCGGTCGGTGTGTGCGGTCGGTGGAAGCGATTTTTCTTGTAGTGGTATACCTCTAGAATTGAAAATTGAGAGTTCATTTTTGTACATATAATAGTGATGATGTATAAATACAGTTGCATGGGGGTGATATTGTTCAAAGCATGGAGAGTTCATTATATATTTTCTTTTGAGAATTACATTGAAATTCTTATCGAATGATAAAATTTCTCATCAATTTATGATATCAAGGGTCAAAGCTGGGTGTTACTTCTTCCAAATTTATATTTCGAAATAATTACTAAAAAATTCGTGACTATAATGCTGCTTGCATGTCTATTTAATATTTATGTGCGAATGTGTGCGCTTTATGTCAACTAAAAGAAAACAAAATTAATACTTAACTGGCCTTAGTCTTCCTGACCATATTATTATAGTAACTAAAATGTTCCTCCTAATTATTTTTTCTTCATGCCTTAGAAAAAAACATTTATGTTTTACATGGACTGCAATTTCCTGCAAATTAATAGTAAAAGGGTAACCGGTAACTTTATATATAACCATCCCATCACAACAATAATTTGGTAGAAACAAGAGGCAAATAAAAAGAAACTCATTATCTCCATAACTAAACCTAAAATTAAACAGCACGCAATGATTCAGAACTCCCTGGGATCAACAAAAATGGACTCGCCCGGCAGTGACTTTGTCCAGTCACCCACACACCCGTCACTGTAGTCTTCCCCTAACCGCTTTATGCACCACAAATCCTCCGCGCACGATAGCTTTTTCCAGTGCGGGATTCCTAACCTCAACGGCTCCGTATTCGCCACCTCAGTCGCCACCACCGCACAACCGGCTTCCTTCGCCATGTTATGGGCCAGCCCACATAGGGCCTTAATAAACTTAACCACATTTGGGCCTTCTCCGCCCAGCCCATATAGAAAATGAAACCCAAAGGGCCGAAATAGCTCCGGCACTGAAGGCACGCGCAGCCACGGCAGCGCTCGGTCCACAGCGCGTGTCGTTTTAGCCAACGCCTTTCTCACGCGCGACGCGCCGCGGACCTCGAGCCTACATACATCCATGCAGTTCCACACGCTGAGCACCGCCCATGACTCCGGTGGATTTTCCAGGAACTCCTCCACGCCCGGCCACGAGTACTCGCCGTCGTACGCATCCTTGGGCACGGCCAGGTACGTGCCGAGATTCAATTTGTTGGTCAGCACGGCGTCGATATCGCGCGGGAAGAACTCCACAGTCGAGCAGCGGCGGCGGTAGAGGATTTCGGCGGCTTCGGCGCCGAGTTTAATTATGGTGATTCGATTGTGGAGCCTGATCCGGTGGGCGAACACAGGCTGCACTAGAATGGAAGGCGTACGGAACTTGGAGTAACCGCATTTTTTGGTGAAGAGGTTGAGGGAGGCTTGGTTGTTGCTTTCCGTAGCCATGTATGAATATTCGGCGCCATTGTTTCTGAACCAATTCTCCAGTCTCTGCACCAGCTTCAATCCAATCCCCATTCTCCTGTAAAAAAAAAAAACCCTAGAGAATATCAGACGACTGTAAAGGACAAAATTGCCCCCGCGCATGGTATACACATTAACAGTAGACAGAGTAGTACCGATGAGAAGGAGACACGCGGAGGCCTAAGACGTAAGCGAGTTTGGTGAAGACCGGTAGGGATTTGACGGATGGTGAATTTTTGCAGAGGATGTTTCTGGGCATCTTACTTCCACACGTAACGGTTTTGATGCACCCCCTGATCATGCCTATGATTTCCCGTCGGTCACGATTGACGCCGCCGCCGCCGACCACCACCAGCTCCGCCACCTGATATATATTAGTACTCCATTATATAGTATATAGTAATAGAATTGAATTAAAATTATTAAATGATCACAACAAGATGGAGGAATATTGGTGAGAATGAGTAGTAGCTAGGAATATTAATGCTTACGAGCATGAGATAGGGAGGAGAATGGCGGACACGGCAGATGGGGTCGCCCAAGAGGTCTGTGAAGAGGGAGAGCTTCCCGGTGGGGGGGCCGACCTCGCAACGATTCTCCATGTCCTCCACGGCCCGGCAGTCCTTCTTGGCGTCGTACTCTCGGACCACCACCACTGCCACTACGCCAGTACCGCCGCACTCCGCTACCATGTTTACTTACTTATCAGTGAAGTGAAGTGAATATATCTAGTAGTGTGTTAATTATGTTTTATACACGAGCCGAGTGGTATATGAAGTATGAATTGTGTAGTGTAGTGTGTCGGGAGGGAGGAAGGGAAGGCCGGAAAAGGAGCAGATGATACAATCAATTAAAACGTGATGATATACGGGAATTATAGAGATGGTGATGGAAATTGGGAGGAGGGAGGAGGGTCACAGTGCTTTCACTTTCCCACTCTGGAAATTATATTGCTCCATTTGCTGCCCAGTCTCAGCGCGCTGGACCCCTTTTTATACTCCATCCGTTTCAGCATCTACATACAATAATCATTATATTACCCTAAGTATTATAGTATTTTTTATTATTATCATTATCATTATTATTAGTAGTGGTATTTATAAAATACAAAAAATTTTATAATTCTTTTTAGGGATATATAAATATTGATGGTGATTATCAGTAGCTTCTCAGTAGCTTCCTAGATATTTTCACGTAATTATCACAGAAACACATTTGTAAACTTTTTCCTAATATTTTTATACTATATTGTCACGAATTGAATATTCTGGGATGCCGCAATAAACATAAAGTAAACAGCTCTCCTTTTATTTATGGCTTGATGGAGTAATTAATTTCCTTATGCTGTACTCATCCATTTCATTTCAACAATGAAGATTTGGATTAATTCACTTATAAATTTTTATTTTTATCCTTCAACTAATTTTTTTTTTAATAAATATGAAGAAATAACATTTATATAAAAATAAAGAGTAATAATATAGTAAAAATATAGCATAATTACCTTTTCTAATCTCTAAAAAACAAGTACAAAAAAAAAACTCTTTTGTAATAAATATCAAGAAATAACATTTATATAAAAATAAAGAGTAATAATCTAATAAAAACATATCATAATTACCTTTTCTAATCTCTAAAAAAACTACTAAAAAGAAAGGAATGAAGGGAGTATATGTATTTCTTGTATTGAAAATTATTAAAGTGGCCGGCAGTCACAATAATAATATGCAAATACTTATATTGTGGTAATGGATGGATTGGGCAAAAGTGGGGGAGGAGAAATGGCGGCTGAGTGGCTGATGCATAACGTACTCTCCTAAGGGTGGGAATAGGCCAGGCTATCCACGGGCCCGCCTACTAAGGATCTGTTTGGATTGACTTTTAAAAAAAAACAGAAAAAATAGAAGGAGAAGTGAAAGCAAAAAGCAGAAGCAGGTAACTTTTGTGTTTGGATGGAATGTTTGAAAAGCAGCACTTTTTCAAAAGTGTGTTTGGATATGTAAAAGTGAAAAGTACTTTTGAAATGTGTAAATTACCAAAAAAGATGTTATGTATATATAATAGAGGTAATAACTAAAATAGGCCACTAGAAGGAGGCATTTCCACTTTTGGGCCACCATATTTTGATTTAGGAAAATAGGCAATTAGAAGGATTTTGGGCCTGACTTTAGGCCATTGGGCTGGAATTCGGGCCACGATGGCCTAAAAGTGGAAATGACTCTTTCTGGTGGCCTATTTTAGTTTTTTTGAATTATTTTTTATTTTATGTAATTAAAATAAATAATACTCATTCTGTGACATTATGTCCTACTTTTTTTTTCTTGTTCCATTTTTTATTTCATTTCCATTTTAAAATAATTAAATATTAATTGTCAAACATACCCATATTCGAAAAATTCCTTTCATTTAATACTAATTATTCCTACATAAAATACCATGTCCGAAAATTTTGGGATACTTATAATAAAACATGTTTATTTTTACTTTATAATTTATTTGAATATGTCTTTGTTTTACTTATTTTATAATATATTTGAACTAATATTTATTTTATTTCTTATACTACTCCCTCCGTCCTATTAATAGTGTTAAAAAAAGGTAACTTAAAATTTATATAATATGATTGTAATGAGCTACAATTTAATTTTTTATTTGAGGAGCCATTGAAGGCCTTGAACGAGTGGTGGGAGCCCAAGCCATAAAATTACAAAGGGAAGGGATAGGGGACCGGATGAAAATTCGAACTCCAACGTATGGGTTGGAGTTGGGGGACTTATCACTGAAGTAAGTGCTCAAACCCACAATTTTAATTAATTTATTTATTTGTGATTTACTGATATGTGATTATAGGGTGGATTGGAATTATTAATGGTAGTGGGTAATTAAAAGTTTAATATATTTATTTATTAATGTGAGGGATGAGTATGTTTGACGATTAATAGTTAATTATTTTTTAAAATGAAAATGAAATAAAAATATTGAACAAGAAAAAAAGAAAATATGAAATAAATAATGACACTGAATGAGTATTATTTATTTTAATTACATAAAATTTAAAAATAATTGGAAAAAACTAAAATAGGCCACCAGAAGTAGTCATTTCCACTTTTAGGCCATCGCAGCCCGAATTCCAGCCCGAAATCCTTCTAGTGGCCTATTTTCCTAAATCAAAATATCGTGGCCCAAAAGTGGAAATGACTCCTTCTGGTGGCCTATTTTAGTTATTACCTCTATATAATAGTATATATTTATAGTGTAATTAAAATAAATTAATAGGGGTATTTATGACTCTGCACACACTACTAGGTGCTTTTGGCTTCTGCTTTTCGGAGAAGCACCCCCTGGGCTGCTTCTCCCAGAAGCACTTTTGCAGCTTTTTTCGAGGTGCTTTTGCTTTTTCTAAAAAGCCAAAACAAACACTCTTTTTTCTTCAAAAGTGCTTTTGGCAGAAGCAAAAGCCAAAAGCACTTGAAAAAAAGCCATTCCAAACAGGCTCTAAAGGCCAGGTCAGATTTTTTTTACAAACAGGTCAGGCTTAGGCAATTTTGAAAGACTATTTATAAAAAGCCTATGAGGCCTACCAGACTGGCCTATTTAACATATATATGTTTACTATATAGGAATATATAGTACTATTATCATTATTTTATGTAGAAGTAATTATTAATCTGATCTTATATAGATTTTTAAAATATTTATAGGTTTTTTCCCGTATATAAATGTTGTAGATAACAACTTGTCAAGTGCACAAATTCAGGTCTTCCAACCTTATGATAACATCCTGGCATATATAAAATAATTTTAAATAATTAATATTGAAATAGACTTAATCAGGCTTTTAAAAGACTTAAAAATAAGCCTATTTAAATAAATAGGCCAGGCTTAGGCCTATAAGATAGTCCTATCACAGGTAATAGGCCAGACTCAGGCCGTAAAAAATCAACGCAGGCATGGCCATTCGAGCCTAAGCCTAGCTTGGCGTAGCCTATTTCCACCCCTATACTCTACATATAGTGGATCCGATTCCGACCACACATCACTCTCCATAAATAATTTCAAATAATCATTGCACAACTTTAATACTAATATACTCCCATATGTCTATCAGCAAGTATCTGTATAGTGACATACTTATATAGGAAATTCCTAGGCATTTGAAGATTTGATTAAATTATTTATTGTTAGAGATTTATATGTATATTTAATATTTTTATTATAAACTTATATATATAAATATATTCAATATAGTGGGTTATAAATTCTTTTATTATTCATCCAAAAGAAATATAGTGGGTTATAAATTCGGTAGGTCAGCCAAATGACCACCCAATCATTCTCCATATATATGTATATCCATATCTCCCGAGTGATTCCGATCCTATGTGAATGCAACATTCCAATTTTCCAATATATACTACTGTACTATATCTATGTCTGTCTACATCCAGTCATTATATTGATTACTATCATGACCAAAATATGAAGTGGACCTCAAATTATGCGATTATTTAGAATCAGCAGATAGGAATAGCCAATTGTAGAATTGTGATTCAAATAGCCGCTATGCACTACATACTCTGCTCGATCATGCAATATACCTAGCTAGGAGCACTCCACACAGTGCATAAATAAAATAAAGTCATTTATTATTGCTAGAGATTTAAAATTATGGTAAACATAGTGCCATGGATCGGGATTGGATACGATTTATGGAACAAGAAGAAGATGGAAAAATGGAAAATAAAAGGGATAGATGAGGATACCAAGTCGGAAACTCAATCTTGGATTTACTAACACATAGTGTTCATCAATCCCTCAACCGATGACCTCAAGGTGGCGATACGATCAAGCACTCCTCAATGCTCAAAAGGAATTCAACCTTGGTGGAAGAATTCATATGACCTTTCAAACAAAGCATACCACACTCTCCAAGTGTATTCAAAGTATATTCATTTCAAAAGGTTAATGGCAAAGTGTTGGGAATGGCCTATTTATAGGCATTCCAAAATACAAGCAATTAAACAACTAGCAACAAAGATTAAACAATCCTAGGAAATAAAACAAGTGTTGAAATAATAGTAACTACGACGCTAGACAAAGTGAAAGACGACGCTGAGCAGCATGAAGGACGACGCTGTGCAAAAAGAAGGACGACGCTGAGCAACTGAAGGACGACGCTGAGCTCTCGGCGATGCTACGACGCTGAACCCTCGGCGACAGGACGATGCTGAACTCTCGAGCGTGATGGAGCTTGACGTCGTAGGATGGGATAGAGGATAGCGTAGTTGGCGTCATAGTCGATGGGAGCTTCTGCCGGAGCCTTCTTCCGATGGGGACGATGGGTGCTGGCAGTGGTGGAGGGTGGTCGGAGACGGACCAAGGCATGGCAGAGGTTGCTGGAGGTCGTCTGGAGTCCGGACATGGTGACCGGAGTCGAAGAATGCTTTGCCGGAGAAGATAGCGGCGAATCGGGGTTTTCCTCTTTGCCGTAGCTTCGCTTTTCGGGGTGGCCGGAATAATGAAGATGGTGATCGGAGGCATGGCCGAGGTCTGTCCGTAAGTTCCAATAGTGAAGAGGGAAGCGCGCATCCTGGCCGGCATAGGGATAATAATTCTGGGGTTTTGTCCACCGAGGTCGGTGACCGGAGAGGGCGCTTGCGATGGGTCGGAGAAGCTAGTCGATAGCCCGGGGCTGTCCGTGGTTCCATTGAAGGCCGGAGGAGACTACTGATGGCGATGCTCGCCGGAGATGGGGGCAGCTCGTTGGCATCGACGAAGGACATCGGAGAGGGAGAGCTGCTGCCGGTTTGGGATGATGGAGACGACGGAAATGATGGAGGTGATGGAAGGGATGACGAGGTCGCCGGCGATGAAGATACAACTCTGAGGGACGGAGATGATCCAGTTGCAGGAGTTGCCTTGTCGACGTTGGTGGCTGGCCGGAGCTCGAGGCGACGCCGAGAAGATGATCGGAGCCAGCCCTTGGAATCGACATGGGCGTGGGCTGGAGCGGCATCCGTCTGGGCTGAATAGTGGTGGGCCGGTTCTGCATGGGAATGGGCCGGCTACAGCTTGGGCCATGTGAAGGAGAATTGGGCTTGTGGGATTTTCTGTTGGGTCATGGAATGGGCTGCACGAGGAGATGGCTCGGCCCATGAAGAGGATGCAGATTGGGCTGGTGAGAATTGGGCTCCTCACTCCCTTTGTCCATTTAATTATTTGTAGTCCAATAAGTGTAAGCCCACTAGAATTTTGATCCGGATTACTCCAAGCATTTTCCTGTCTGCTTGAATTATTTATCTGCCTGTTCCACATATCCGGATTGGGTCGTCTGTCAGACGGGTCGGGTTGGTTGATCCGGACTCCCATGGCATCCTCTCCCCCTTCAAGAGCTTTGGACTCCAAAGCTAGGCGAGAAATTACACCGGTCGGATCGACCACAAATTTTGACATTGCACAAACCGATATCCCATAAGTACCGCATTTTTGAACCAATTTCGTAAAACAAAATTTTTCAATAAAATTATCAGAAATATGATCCAAAATGCAAAGATAATGCTCAGAGTCTCCCTTGAGAATAAATTGCAGACTGCTGACGGTATCAGCTCCAGAAATAAAATTCCTGCAAAAATAATTATTTTCGTCAGATGCAGCAGTCATCGTTCTTTTAAAAACAGATTTGAAATTCTCAAGAATTGAAACATGATCACCTGGATTATATCCCACATGTTTGGCCTTAGACAGATCTTCGCCATTAATTGATGCTCTTTCACGACCTCGGAAGGATCTCCACTTTGATGGCGGGAAATGATGAGCTCGCATATGCACCCTAAATCCTTTCAGTCCCAAATAATATGTTAAGTAGCGCATATGACTTAATGGGATTCTACCAGTGTAATGAAATTTACCATAATCAGTATGCATTTTATCAGGTAAAATCAATTTTTCTAATAAATGCAAACGATATGGATTTGGTTTCAAATTTTCAGCATGTTCCCAAAATGGATCAACATATTCAGAATGTGATTCAGAAATTACGCAATTATCATCTGGAATATGTTGCTCATGGACTGGAAATTCTTTGGGTATCATCAGAGTTGAAAAATGGAAGGAATGTACCTTTGGGAGCTTTAAGGAATTATGGACAAATTTAACCTGTTCCGCAGAAGGCTCGTCAGTGGAGGAAGATGTGCTGCACGGATCCTTCGTGAGTTTGCCATTAAGCTCCCCATGTAGCTCTGAAGAGAGACTGGCATTTTCCTTCTCAATTTTGCGGTTCACCTTCTTGAACTCGTGTGTCATTTCAGCTTTCATCTCTTTCATATCATGACTCATGGAATCCATGCTTGCATTCAGGCTCCTCAGTAATTCCATTATTTCAGCATTAGTGGTTCCTGCCATATCAGAAAGACAAACTAGATATATGTATAATGGGTTAGTGAAAAATCAACTGAAATATATAGAGTGATCTCGCAACTGTTTCTCTCTCTGTAGGTCCGAATTCTCCACCGGTTGGTTCCTAATAATCCGGATAATGCTCAATCGTATCAACCAACAATCAGATGGTGAGTAAGATAAAATTATTGGACGCACAGTGCAAGAATCAGAATGCAATGTTCGACTCTATCAATGAAAGGCACAGATTCTATGTGTGATTGCAGTGCACAAATTATAGTTTGCAAATTTAATCAGCCTGCAAGCAATAAATCCGATTTCTCGCAATTTTAAAGTGCAAAGTAAAAACCTCACAAAATAAAACACTCGGAATCACAAATATATGCCTCACACACAAACCCAATAAATAAATAAATCCAAGCTGTGTGACTGCAATCAAGGGTAGCCGGATAAAAATTCACTGTTGAGGAACTCCACTATCTGCAATTGCAGACGGAGCTTCAACTCTGTGATTTGTGAAATAAATCAGAGGAACAGTGCAAGCACTTATTCCTCGGGGAATTCCACTGTCAAGTGTAAACACTGACGGAACTTCAACCCGATAGATTGTTCGTGATTTAAATCAGTGAAATCGCATAGTAAAATAAATACCCAATTCAATTTAACTAATTGAACAATAAAAATAATTGCCCAACCAATTAAATCAAATTTTATACAATCCAATTTATCAAGACCCACTTGCTGAATTTGGCTTTGGGCTTGTTGACAATTTGCAATTTTGCACAACTTGATCAGCACCTCAATATGGATGAAACCAATTATCAATTGTCGTGTGGGGTCCACACCATTTAATGCTCCAATTTGATCAATTTGCCCTTGTTTTGGCCGAGTGGATTGTGGCTAATATTGTCAAAGTCTTGGTTTTTTTTTTAAAATGGATCAAGACAAATAATATACTATATATATATATATATAATCCAACAATGTCCCTTTCTCCCAATTAATGCACTTGTACTATTTGTCCCTTGTAAAATCCCCTTAACACCCTTAAAACAATTCAAGTGGATCAAATTAAAACTATCAAGAACACACTTGAAGATTTTATGATGTTCTTCAAGTTCAAGCAAGAACACTATGAACACTCAAGAACAAACCCCAAACCAAAATTAATCCCAACTCTCAATAATCACTCAACACTCTCGGATTAAGCTTGCATAATAACTAATTAAGCATACAAACCAATAATTAATGCAAATACAATCCACAAAGTGAGTGAAAACAGAAAATCACAAGACCAAAAAGCAAAATATGGAGATTTTTGGATTTTTGGTGAAGAACATCAAGAACTTGCTTGAATTTTCAAATGGCCATAACTTTGGCTCCCGATGTCCGTTTTTTATGTTCTTTATATGCAAACCTATGTATTCGATGAGAGGAACAAGATTATGGACTCAGATTTGCAAAATTATGAACAACCTGTGACCAGAAAATTCGGACAGAGGACAGGTTCTTATGTTCTAGGGTTTGGAAATGGAGTTTTGGTGAAGAAAATGGATTTGGGAAAATTTGGGCAGCATAACCCCTTGGAATGGGTGATATAATATTGTAAATGAAATATGCTTCCAAATGGTGAGGTGAAACACAAGATCAAACCCAAGAAAAATGAAGAAAAATATTTTTGGTGAAAAATGACCAAGAACTTCAAAAATTCACAGAAAATTGATCCCTTGGCCAAATCGAGAGAACTTTATATGAATCTCTATGTAATCGACCTACTCAATCCAAATATGAACTCAGAAATCAAAGATTATGGCCTGAGCAAAACGGATGTTCGGTGAACAGTACACAGAAACTCTATTTTTGAGTTTTTTTTTTTTTGGAATTTTTGACAAGAAATGGAAATGATAAATCGATCCAATCTAGGCTCTGATACCAAGAGATGCCATGGATCGGGATTGGATACGATTTATGGAACAAGAAGAAGATGGAAAAATGGAAAATAAAAGGGATAGATGAGGATACCAAGTCGGAAACTCAATCTTGGATTTACTAACACATAGTGTTCATCAATCCCTCAACCGATGACCTCAAGGTGGCGATACGATCAAGCACTCCTCAATGCTCAAAAGGAATTCAACCTTGGTGGAAGAATTCATATGACCTTTCAAACAAAGCATACCACACTCTCCAAGTGTATTCAAAGTATATTCATTTCAAAAGGTTAATGGCAAAGTGTTGGGAATGGCCTATTTATAGGCATTCCAAAATACAAGCAATTAAACAACTAGCAACAAAGATTAAACAATCCTAGGAAATAAAACAAGTGTTGAAATAATAGTAACTACGACGCTAGACAAAGTGAAAGACGACGCTGAGCAGCATGAAGGACGACGCTGTGCAAAAAGAAGGACGACGCTGAGCAACTGAAGGACGACGCTGAGCTCTCGGCGATGCTACGACGCTGAACCCTCGGCGACAGGACGATGCTGAACTCTCGAGCGTGATGGAGCTTGACGTCGTAGGATGGGATAGAGGATAGCGTAGTTGGCGTCATAGTCGATGGGAGCTTCTGCCGGAGCCTTCTTCCGATGGGGACGATGGGTGCTGGCAGTGGTGGAGGGTGGTCGGAGACGGACCAAGGCATGGCAGAGGTTGCTGGAGGTCGTCTGGAGTCCGGACATGGTGACCGGAGTCGAAGAATGCTTTGCCGGAGAAGATAGCGGCGAATCGGGGTTTTCCTCTTTGCCGTAGCTTCGCTTTTCGGGGTGGCCGGAATAATGAAGATGGTGATCGGAGGCATGGCCGAGGTCTGTCCGTAAGTTCCAATAGTGAAGAGGGAAGCGCGCATCCTGGCCGGCATAGGGATAATAATTCTGGGGTTTTGTCCACCGAGGTCGGTGACCGGAGAGGGCGCTTGCGATGGGTCGGAGAAGCTAGTCGATAGCCCGGGGCTGTCCGTGGTTCCATTGAAGGCCGGAGGAGACTACTGATGGCGATGCTCGCCGGAGATGGGGGCAGCTCGTTGGCATCGACGAAGGACATCGGAGAGGGAGAGCTGCTGCCGGTTTGGGATGATGGAGACGACGGAAATGATGGAGGTGATGGAAGGGATGACGAGGTCGCCGGCGATGAAGATACAACTCTGAGGGACGGAGATGATCCAGTTGCAGGAGTTGCCTTGTCGACGTTGGTGGCTGGCCGGAGCTCGAGGCGACGCCGAGAAGATGATCGGAGCCAGCCCTTGGAATCGACATGGGCGTGGGCTGGAGCGGCATCCGTCTGGGCTGAATAGTGGTGGGCCGGTTCTGCATGGGAATGGGCCGGCTACAGCTTGGGCCATGTGAAGGAGAATTGGGCTTGTGGGATTTGGGCTCTTCACTCCCTTTGTCCATTTAATTATTTGTAGTCCAATAAGTGTAAGCCCACTAGAATTTTGATCCGGATTACTCCAAGCATTTTCCTGTCTGCTTGAATTATTTATCAGCCTGTTCCACATATCCTGATTGGGTCGTCTGTCAGACGGGTCGGGTTGGTTGATCCGGGCTCCCATGGCACATAGTGTTCTTTGAATAATATAGTAAGTATATAGTTTAATGTCTTGAATAAGTAAATTAATGGTATTCTTTAATTACGCGTACATTTTAAAATTAAGAATATTAAAAAGTACTCCATCAAAGTTCATAGAGGTTTACAGTATTAGTTTAATTAATTGTCACATCAATAGAATTGTGGAAAATATCCACTGTTGTTACGGATATGAGTATTTAGTGATATCGAGTCGAGTTGAGCCCGAGTAGTTAATTACTTGAGCTTGACTTGACGGGAAATATCACTACTCGAGCTCGAGCTTGAGCTCGAGTCGAGTAGTGATTCTCGAGCTCGAGTATCATCGAGTTCGAGCTCGAGCTTGAGTAGCTTGATTTTTTTTATTTTTTTTTTGGATTAGGCCCCTTATACTTCCTCTGTTTTTTTTATAAGTGCTACGGACCCACCCAACACGCATTCCAATGCACATTTTAAGTCATTAATAACTCAACCGGTACAAAAAAAATTATAAAAGTTCGATATTAAAAAATTACACGACGAGGTGAATCTAACATTTAACAATATCTCACTTGACTCTATTTTAATTTGTATAAATATGATAAAACTTTAAGTCAAATTGTTTGTGTGAACAGTGTCATATTTCGACATGTTGCATTTATTCAAGAAAGAAGGACGTATTATGAGTTTTTGAGTTGTTTGACCTTTTTTTTGGGTTTGATTGATTAATTTTATTCATTATCAATAGAAACCAATCAAAAGATTAGATTCATTTAAATAAAATTACAATTATTTATTCCTAATTTAAAACCTTCTCACACAAGCACAATTTTTTTGTTTATTCAAAACATTTTTTTTACACAGTAGCCAAAATCATTTGTGATGAGTATGATTTTAATTGGTTTAAAAAATTGGATTGCGACAAAAAGGCATATTAAAAATCCCATGGCAATAGAAACATAGTATTACACTAAATAAAAAAAATATTAATCTAAATTTGTGAGTAAAATAATGTGTTCCGTCAATTACTTAGAATATTTCAATTATATTATTGATATGGAATCTCAAACGCCAATAAAAAACTTCACTGGGATGATAGGTGGTATATGAGGAAATTAATTTTTTTTAAAGCATATGAAAAAATTGATGAATCCATAAATGGATAGAGAAAACAAAAATATTGATATGAGCTTGTGAGAATAGGTAATGGATTTAGAATATTTTGATTATAATTATTGATATGGGCTTGTGAGAATAGGTAATGGGCTTCTGAGAATGGTATGAATTTTTAAATATAAAATAAAATATAGTAAAATTAATTAATAAACGAGTAATCGACTCGACTACTCGACTCGATTACTCGACGAGTACTCGATACTCGACGAGTATCATATTCTTCTACTCGAGCTTGAGGTCCATACTCGATTAAAATACTCGATACTCGACTCGACACGAATTTTTCGAGTACGAGTCGAGCTTTTTCCGAGTCAAGTGCCGAGTCGAGTTCGAGTAGCACTACTCGTTAATCACCCCTAGTTGGGGATTCGACTTCCCACCTCACACCCTATATATCACCCCCTTTTGCCGATCACATTATAATTTGTGTGGCGTGGACTTCCACCACCCATTTTCTTACCTATATAGACTACTGAGCTAGAAAATAATAATAATAAGAATAATAATAAAGGATTTAAATTCATTGGTCCGAGGCAAATTGGACAAATTAACTAATTATCATGACTCAACTTGTCCGCTATATGGGGATGATGACTTCGGCACTGATCAAGTTTTCCTGACTTCCAACCATATTCGATTTCTCACCCGACAAAAAACTTGTCCACTATATGCGTCTTCACCGTGTGTAGCTTACTAAGAAAGCATGCACCATCATCTTAAAATTATGGCCTGGATAAAACACACAAACATGCATATTCATCTCTAAAGGATGTAATTATATATGTGTACGTGTATATATATATATATACACATCCTGTTTAATCAGTGCTGTTTGGACCACCTTAATATTTTAATAATGAGGTTATTACAACATGGCAAGATTCTTCGAGATTTTTATTCTTTCAAGAATTGTGATTAATATTATTGCTAATTAATACACAAACAATATGGATGAAGATGGAGAGGTTGATAAAGAAACGAACTCCCCCAAATAAACAGGGTGGGAACAAAAAGCCTTGGATTGATAATGTGATGGATCCGTTGTTCCCTCAAAATCGAAATCTATGGATGTCCGTACGCCAATCATATATTCCAATGTTAGTATTAACTTTATTTAATTAATTTAGCATCAGTCAGATGGACGACATCCATCTGTATGTTGTCCGACTAGCTCCCAGACATTATTATCACTCTCATACCACTCATTTGCCAATCATCTGCAACGAACTGCCATAAACACTAATTGACCATGTAATATAAGCTAGACATGAAGAATATAAAATCAAATCAAAGATCCTGTCGTTCATCTGTCACTAATATAATTAAGTACTTACTTCATAAAGTAATTATCATTTGACGAAATGAATGTGATATACAGTTAAATGGGAATTGTTTTCAATTTATTTTTTATTTTTATAACTACCATACTTGCGAAGTAATTGAAGAAAATATCATCTAGCTAGCTAGCCTCCTGATGTTAGTTTGTTGAATTTTTTTTTTAATTAACCCAATTTATATTTATATTTCTATGAAAAACATACTACTCCCTCCGTCCCATATTTATCTTCTTACTTTCCGTTTTTGGACGTCCCACATTTATCTTCCTACCCCAAAAAGGGAATTTTTTTTTACTAAAATGTCCTTATATGTCCATATATTTACAGAAAAACCAATACTTAATTTTACTAACAATTGCACTACAAGACAAAAAGAGACAAATTTACCCCTCAAAAAGTACACATGAAAAAATAAAATATAACTTTCTTAAACTCCGTATCTACAGTGTCGAAGAAGATAAATATGGGACGGAGGGAGTATATATTTGAATGATTAAGTGGTAACGAGTGTTGTCGGGGGCATATAATACTAATACAATTAAATTAACGAGAAACCATGGCAAAGTACGTGGCTCGAGGTTTATTGACGAAATGGTGATTAATTGATTAAGCAATTATTAATTCATGGTGCTTGTAGAAATGGTTACAGGGCAGATGGAGCAAGTTGGTAGCCTGTCTGGGGAATAATATTTATCGCTGTCTGAATCTGAAACCGGCAAAAATTGTGTCCTTATAACTCCACATCTGAGTTGGAAAACTCATCAACACATATGCAAAAGCACAAGTCACATTCATACGACCCTCATCATTAATGTTATACTACTACTATTTAGCTAGCTGGATTTTTTTGTGTCTCGACGATGTTTTGATAATTCAGGTTTGAATACGATTGAGCTTCGGGCAGAAATTAAAGGTTCATTGGATACAACCCCCGTTTTCATTTTTTTATGTTCATCACTGTAAGAAAATCCTGGACAGCTTTTTTTTTTTTTTTTTTTTTTTGTCTCTTCGTCTCTGTCCGGGACCATATAAACCACCTTTAATTTACATACACATGTGTATAGTTAATTGTATAGGGATGCTTAAAATAGGAAGCTACATTATTTCTGATCTGATTATTGGTCAGATCCATGTGTTTCATTGAAGGCCTATACTTACAATGCTGTTTGTTGAACAATATCTTAATTAGGGTTTCAAAATTTGTGTTGTTACATTGGAGCGTTAGAAGTCCAATCTGTTACAGCTGTGTTGGGTGTATATTTACTATTTACAATGACAATATGTCTTGCCGATGAAAGACATTGGCATATAAGTATCTATTTACAGTTGGAATATTACAGCTTTCAATATCGGCCTGGCCTGAGGAGACAAGACAAGCACTGAAGCACACACTCACTCACAAATGTATATAAGTGTTGTAAACTGTACATCTGGATTTCATGTGCTTGAGAAATTTCATGCAAGAAATCATTATTTGGGTACGCATGGATTAGGGTGCTATTGTATGCCAACTGTGGGACAATATATAGGATGAGGTTTGAGGTCGACGAATCCCAATATTATGCAGCAATGGTCTCATCTGATCCAGGTAGTTAAAAGACACTTACAGATTTATGTATACATGTATGTTCGTCACCAATCCGGCAATCCTCTACCATTTTACATGATGGAAGAGTAGGGTGAAGTGAATTACAGTTAAATTAGGGTTTTTTTCTGCAAACCCTAATCAGGCATGGGTACTTTGACCAACGGCCATGGTAACAGCTAACATTAATCATGTTAAATAGTTAAAATCACATGGACATATCCATATTTGCCTCATCACTTTGCTTCATTAATTATCGTGCAGCAGTGCGAATTTCAAATCATATGTGTAGATATTGTTGTTCCCTGAATCACATATATTAGTAAATTGTAATATTGTTTGGAACATGTGAGTGAATAATAAGAATCTTCTGGAGGTTCATGCATCTTCACTTCGAACTCCCATATCATCATATAAAAAATCATCTCCCAAAAAGGGAGGATTTTTGAAAGATTCCAACCCAAAACAAAATGATAATGGGTAAGTGACTTTTCTCAATATAAATAAAGGACAGTCCACCATTTAAACAACGTGGGACATTTCTCAACAGTTGCTTAATTTGCTTTGAGAAAAAATTGCCAGTCAATCAATTGTGAAATCATTCAAATCTACATACATTAAGGTGGAACTTTTTAAAGAAAAACTAACTACACACGCACATATATATCTCAACAAAATTAAAATTGTAGAAATAGGTTTTGTTGGCTGCATCTCTTGAAAAGATGCGGAAATGCGGTAAAGGCCAGAGCTTGTAGTGCAATCATGTTGAGATCCCTCCTAACTTGAAGCTTCTAGAATGACCTACAATATTCATGAACTACCTAGCATGATCTTCTCCAATCCTAGTGAGTTCTAGAGATATCTAAACTATTCTACACTAGTCCACATTCTATAGGATTCTAGATTTGTATAGAAGTGTTCTAGAATACTCCATAGGCTAGTATAAATAGAGGAGTGGTGGCCATTTGCAACTACAACCAACCACAACAAAAACAACACACACACCAACCACAATCACAACACCAAGAGTTGTAAGAGTTGTAAGAGTTGTAAGTGTTGAATAGTGATCAATAAAAGTTCTTTCTTCCTTTGAAGATCTATCTTCATCTTTGAGAGTTTTCCTCATCATTGAGAGTGAGTGCCACTATTATAGTGAGGATATCCAACACTTGCACACACACTTGGGAAAGAGTTCCGCTGCTAACACGTGTTCTTCCCAACAAAGTGGTATCAGAGACTCGTTCGTTGAAGCCATCACCCTGCTAGATTGACGATGGAAGGTGTTGTGATGCACGATGGTGATATGTTCAAGCTCACAGCCGACAACTACTCCTATTGGAAGCCGATGATGGAGGATCATTTATACTGCAAGGATCTGTACGAGCCTATCAAGAATGAGAAGAAGCCGGAGGGCAAGAAAGATGCCGAATGGGATCTCTTGAATAGGAAAGCAGTCGCAATGATCCGTAAGTACATCGATCGAAGTTTGTTTGAGCATGTTTCCACCTACACTAATGCATATGAATTATGGACCAAACTAGAGTCCATGATTCAAAAGAAGACACCTCGGAACAAAGCTCACTTGGTTCGTCGGTTGGTGAAGTTGGAATATAAGGATGGCCAGAGCATGATTGAGCACTTGAATACCTTCAAAGGTCTTGTGAATCAACTCACAAAGATCGAGATGAAGGTTGATGATGAGTTGCAAGCTCTATTGCTACTCAGCTCCTTGCCGGAGAGTTGGGACACGCTTGTTGTTACTCTTAGCAACTCGTGTCCAGAGGGAAAGCTAACTATGGATATAGTTGCTGATAGTCTGCTCAATGAAGAAGCCCGGAGGAAGAAGCGAGGAGACTCTGCACACTACGAGGCCAATGTTATGGAGAACCGAGGGAGAATCGAGACCCATGGAAGAAGCGTCAATCGAAGCCGAGATAGATCCAGGGGCCATTCCAAGTCACGCACGAGGGTTACCTGCTACTATTGCGGCAAGGTCGGGCATATGAAATCAGAATGCCGGAACCTCAAACGCGACCAGAGGAACGGGGTTGTCAAGCAAGACTCGATAGAGCCAAGGAAGAACGAAGATAAGAATACGACGGCGATAACCACGGAGAATAAAGAAGACATCTTCCTCATTAGAGAAGACTACTTGAACATTGCGTGTGACGACAGTACGTGGATAATCGACTCAGGTGCGTCAATCCACGTAACCCCACATAGAGAGTTCTTCTCAACATATAAAAGTGGTGATTTTGGCACTGTGAGAATGGGGAATCACGTGTCAAGCAAAATCGTGGGGATAGGAAACATCACTCTGTTAACTAACACCGGGTGTGAGTTGGTGTTAAAAGATGTCAGGCATGTTCCAGATATGCGACTCAACCTCATCTCAGCCGGTAAGCTCGATGATGTTGGATACATAACTCAACTTGGAGCCGGAAGATGGAAGCTTTCGAGGAACAACATCATCGTTGCCAAAGGAATGAAAGATGGGACGTTATATATCACCCAAGCCAAGCTATGCAAGGGAGAAACCAATGTCGCTCAAGATAGGCCGTGTCTGGAGCTGTGTGAAACTTTTGACAAATTTCACTAACACGAGTATTTTTCAATAAAATAAAATATATCAGGCTTGATTTTATTAAATGAAAGGAGTTATGAATCGTGGGAAAGGGTTTAGGGATATATTAAGGTGTTACTCTTTATTACTCTTGTGAGGGGCTTTAATTTCAAATGGCAATGTGGTCCTCTCTGCCATGAAACTTTTGACAAGTCTCATGGTACAACCGGGATAGATTGACCTTCAGCCTGTCACACTGAGGGTCCCCGGCATATGTGCCATGATACTTCTCATGATTTCATGTCATGAGATTACCTACCATGAAACTTTCGGCAGATTCCCACTACATGAGTATTTTCTGAAAAATCACATTTTTATTTACTCGTGTTAAGAAACTGTGCCCCCGAAAGCGCACGGAGTCAAAAATTGCAGTATTTATAGTAAGTACCGGATCGTTCACTGGAGGATGTGCGATGGAAGCAGGGCCCACGCCATTTACTAAGATTTTCCACTCGGTTACTCGATTCAAGTTTGTGAAATGACTAACAACTACTTGACAGAATTTAAATTAGATTATGAAAGCAATTAAAATAAAGCAGATAAAATTACTCTAGAAAGCGAATTAAATTCAGTCTAGGTAAGCGATAAAATTATTCTAAGAAAGCGGTTAAAATTATCTAAGAAAGCAGATTTAAATGATGACAGAAGGGACAGGAAGAAAAGAATAAAGATTGGACAAGATTCAGATGAAACACAATTAAACTTCCATTTTAATACACAGATCTTTGTTTGGGATAATTCATTCAGTTAGCTAATTCTCATGCTCTCTATACCATGTTCCCTTTAACAGACAGGTACTTACAGCAAGAGTTTACATGCTCTTAAGAAAATAAATTCTAAGATACCACAGATGCATAACTACCCTTGCAATGGTATGTTATTTATCTGTGGTGGATAAGCAACACCCGACAAATCATTTATTGAGATGCCAAGTACTGCTATCATTCCCCCATGTCACGCCCAAAGATTCTAATCAAACCCTGAACTATCCCTTAACTCTCAGTCCTAGTAGCAGTTACACAACTCTCAATACAACCGAGTGACCTCTAAAGAAAGCAGTTAAAAGAAAGCAGTAAAGAAAGCATTTAAAATCCTATCACTCGGAGGTTTCTGAAAGTTTGACCCTAGTAGTAAAAGAAAGCCCCCAGTCAGAATGACTGGGTGTGGATCAAGAATTCCCTAATCTCAGTGAACCGCTCGCAGTGTTCACTTCCCTTTGGGTGGTTATGAGATACAAACTAATGAAACGAACTAATAAATTAGTTCGTTCCGGATGCACTCACTCAGGACTCAAAAATGGGCTTTGGCAGAAGAAGATAGCAGTTGAAAGAATACTCAACCCTACATTAGAAAATAACCAAGGCCCGAATGTTGTTCCTCTAGTATTATCTGTCACACCTTATCGGAATCCAAGTGGAATCTGACCCAGTGCAATATTTAATACAAGATTTCCAACAAACAGCAATTTGGAAAATAATAAATCTTAAAATCATTCCCTATCAGGTACTAGACTCTCAATAAGAACACAGACCCTTTCAGTCTAGGTGAGACTTAATCGCTGACTCTGCTTCTAATTTCCCAAAATCAACCCCCAGTCGGATGTGAATTAGTCATAACTGTCGAATTTATCCCTTACTCAGATCCGGATTTTATAAAGGAATTTTTGTTGGAAATTTATTATGAGACATCTGATTAAAATCAAGACTCCTGTGTCCAAGGGAAGGATCCCAAAATAATATCGACCACAATATCTACATAATAGTATCATGCATAAATTTATAGAGAAGTGTCAAATTAAATAACCCAAAATATAAGGCGGGTTTAGACAGAAGTTGACACACAGAGATGAAATAGCCGGGATTGAGAAGAATTTTGGCTAAAAAGAGTGCCAGAAATAACTGGGGTGATCTGGACTGCAAACATCTGCTATCCAGTTCCCAATTATTCCAGATGGAAAGATTTTTAGACAAAAAGGAATTCCAAGTGACGGTGACCGCCGTCATTCAGCTCCCTTTTGTCTGTGAACGGAAGAAAAACCCACATATTTTCTTGTTGTAATACTTCTCAAATAATGTTGGTCGGCATCATTTAATAATACTACAACTTGAATTCAGGTTTTGAAATTAAGATAAAGAGAATAAAACTGTATCCGGATAGGAGTCAGCTGAGCAGCTATTGTAATCCCGGATGGATGAACCGCCAAGGCTTCCACCGGCCACTATCCAGACCATGCAAAATAACAATCTAATAATTAATATACAAACCACGAGCTAGTTATCCGTGTGGGAATACCCGCCAACGTTAGTCTGTTATATCTCTTATTAGCCGTTTCACACATTACGGGAAAAGACAAAATAAATAAAATAAAAATATTTTTGGGTCATCTTGCATGAGAGACATTGGTTTCTCATGCAAGGATATGGAAATGATTCCATATTCACTCTTCATGTCTAAATAATCACTCATTCCATAATTAATTAATTAATTACAGTCCGGATTATATACTTAGATCATTAGAGTTTAATTTTATAGAAAAGTCTTTTAATGGGAAATTGAACAAAGTTCTTTATATCAAATTAATCATGGGTTGAGATCATTGGATTTCAACCTCAAAATATTAATATAAAGGTTCAATTAATTAATGGAGTGAGATGAAGAATAAAAATTTGGCAAAAGTGCCACTTTGTCGCGATGCAGAGTTCGTGTCGCGGAGTGTGGCTCCGCGACAGGGGTTTCGCGACAAAGGGGTGGGAAATAAGAGAAATTGAATTTTGAAAATTAGGGTTTGCTTTGTCGCTTAAGCAAAAATTTTGTCGCGGAACATGGTTCCGCGACAAAGAGGCATAGCGACAAAGAGGGTTGAAAATTGGTAAGGACATAATTCCTGGTCGCAGAACAAGGATTTTGTCGCGGTACGTGGTTCCGCGACAAAGATTCCGCGCCAGAGTCCTCCCAGAATAAAATTACAAGTATTTGGGTCCTTGGTCGCTAATCAAGGATTTTGTCGCGGGACGTGGTTCCGCGACAAGAGTTGCATCGCGACCAAGGGGTTTCAAAATAATGGCAAGGCATAATTTTCTGTCTCGGAATAAGATTTTGTCGCGGAACGTGGTTCCGCGACAAGGGTATTCCGCGACAAAAGCCATGCAGACAAAATGCAAGAATTTGGTCCTTTGTCGCTAAACATGGGTTTTGTCGCGGAACGTGGTTCCGCGACAAGAGTGTATGGCGACAAAGGGTTTTAAAATATTTTATAAAAATTTTGGCAGCATAACCCCTAATATTGCATTACATGGGTGTACGTTGTGATCCGTGGGATCACAACGGGAAAATTACATTGCAACCCGTGGGGTTACAATGTGATGCAATACAATGTAGGAGATGCAATTTTAAATAAAAATGCACAAACACTTTAATATATACCCCTTTTAGATCTAATGCACAAGAAAGAGAAAATATAAAATAAGAAAAATACCTAGACTAAGAAGAACATAAACAGTAAAATAAAATAAAATAAAAATAAAAGAAAACTAAAACAAGTACTAGCAGCAAGAAGAAACAAACTGCCTATACTAGCATTAAAATAGCACCTACACTAAATCTATCAAGGGATAATATCAAACACTCATGCATTGATTAAGCCTAATAAAGCATTAAACCTAACTAAAAATAATAAAAAATGGTCAAGTGACCAAAAATACAAAAAATAAAGCAGTAAATATTATGGGAGATCCATAACACATTTTTGGTGGAACATTTTCTTTATAACATCTAAAATCAAAAATGGGTTAAACACACCCATTGATTAAGTGTTTTCAACCCAAAAATACAAAATATAAAACTGGAAAAATAAAATGAACACTAGCTACACTTATTTATTACAAAGCATAAATTAAAACTAAGCTAAGATCTACTACTACATGGCATGAAAATAAATTAAACTACATCTACCTACACTAATTTTGGAGAGCACAGTGGTGCCTCCAAAACAGTAAACTAAACTAAAGTGTAGCTAGGTTACTGTTCAAGGGGGTGGGAGGATATATTTATAGAGGTGGAAAATTAGCCCTAGGCCCATTAGGCCCATCGTGTCGCTAAACAATTATGCTTTGTCGCGGAATAAATTCTGCTTCAAGACACACTTTTTAGCTCCAAGATGGCGCCCAGGAGGGGCGGGACTTGAGATCCCAGGAGAAAAGACAAGGATTTTAACACTGGCGGGACTTGAAGTCCTGGGACTTCCTGAGTATTGTGGCACATGGGAAAATAAAGTGGGAGTGGTCACGTGAGGGGCTGTCTCTTTAATTCTCTCTCTGTCTGTCGCGGTGCACTGTCTCTGGGCGCGATCCACTTTGTCGCGGAACCATGTTCCGCGACAAACTTTTGTGGCTTGATTTTCCTCTCACAATCTCGGAGTAGTTCTTGGGCGCGGAGCATATTTTTGGGCGCGGAGCACTTTGTCGCGGTGTACACATTCCGCGACAAGGGATTAATTTTCTCGACAGGCTTTGCTCTCTTTCTTCATTTATTTTCTCTTTCTCTTTCCTCTTTCTTTTCTTGTCTGTCTCGATCCCCATTTCCTTTCTGCTTCTTCCTCTATTCTTTCTTCTTCGTGTTCTTCTTCTTCCATTTTCGTCTTCTTTCCAGTTTTCTTCTTCGTTTCTTCTTGTCTTATTTTCTTCCTCCATTTTTGTTCTACTGCTTCTTCCTCCTCTTTTCTCGATTCTTCTCTGTTTTCTTTTTCTTTGCCATCGTTCCAATTGGGGATTTGGGGGTTGAAGGAGTCTGCAAAAACGGAGGGGCGTCGGAGGAGGTGAGCGGCGGCGGCGAAGTTGAGGAGGTGGAGGCGAGGGCTGAGGCGATGGCGACTGTGGATGGAGGCGGCGGAGCTCGAACGGAGGTGTTGGTGGCGGATTTTGGAGCAGGGGCCGTGGTGGTGCGAGCTGTTGAGGCGGTGAGGGCAGTGGAGGTCGCCGGAGCTGCGGAAATGAAGGCTGTCGCGGCAATGGACAGAGGTGGTGGTGGCGGCTTGGTGATGAGATGAGGATGGAAAAGCGGAGGTGGAGGTGGTAATGGTGGTGGCGCGAGGGCGGCAAGGTGGTGACGAAGGGCTGAGATGGGAAAAGTGGTGAAGTCCGGCGAGATGAGAGGTGGCAGCGGCTGGTCGGAGAAGATGACTGAGGGAGGGAGCCGCGGCGGAGATGGTTGCTGCCGTTGGAGGCGAGAGGCGCGGCGACTGAGATGGCTAGAGGCTCGGATTTGGGGATGGGGGCTCGCCGGAATTGGGAGTGAGGATTGGAAATGGGATGGAGGCGGCCGGATCTGTGGAAATGGTGGCCGGAGATATCACCGGCGGCAGTGGCGGCGCCGCCGGCGAGTGTTAGGGTTAGGGTTAGGTTAGGTTTAGGTTTTGGATTGGGTATGGGCTTGGGTTTTTGGTTTGGGCCTGGTTTGATTGGGCTATGGGTTGTTGGTTTGGGCCTGGTTTGTTTGGGCCTGCAGAATTAATGGTATGGGCCAATTGTGGTTGGATGGACTGGACTCAAACTCTTGGACCTATTTAAATTAAAACACCTGCAATTAATCAAGATGGATTAGTGGACCAGTTAATTTAATTATAGCTCAAAACAGAAATAGAAATAAACAAACATAAAAATTAAAAATATATACATCAAAATCTAAAATAATATAAATATAATATTTATTCCACTTGATTATTTGGTTTGTGATCCATTTAATGAACTCATGTTCCACCGAATAGACAACATCGAACCAAATTAATCAAGTGTATGATTTTTAATATTTTTATCATGTTTTTGGGTTTTTTAATACAAACATAATAAAAATAACAATATTTTTGTATTTTTCAATACCAGCTTATTATTTATACAAACTTGCATAAATCTGTTAAATTCAACTGCTTTCTTATTTAAATAAGACCGGAATGCGATCAAATGTCCGTATTAGACACGGAAATAGATTGAAAATAATGGTCAATTTTGGCCATTATCAACATCCTCACATTTAATACTGATCGTCCCCGAGCAGTCAGAGTCAATGTTCCTAAGAACACGGACTCTACATATTCAATCTATTTTCGTGGCTTCAAAAATTTCATTCTTTTTAGATTGGGATAAGACAATCAAAAACTACAAGTATTAAATTCTCTTGATTGCAGTGTTTAATGAAATGATACTTCTCACTTAATCAGGCGTACAAATCAGTCATTATTGATAATTCTTCATGAATATCATGTTTAGAAAAATTCATTGATTTAATTCTAGAATTAAAGTATGACATGAACATAATTAAAAGCGGAGCCTCACATATAGTAAAAACGGAAATTTCACTCACTCTCAAAAAGGGTTTTATCAATGAGCACTCATAATCAAATTTAATTAAATTATCCCATATGCTTGCAATTGGACCAACTCGCCACCGGCTCATTTCTTTAAATCGAGATCATGAGGTCTTATTTAAGGGTTATAATGGGGCATACGGTTGTAACATTAGGTATGGAAGGGAAATTATTGGGCTAAGGAGTGGCAAGAATTAATATCATCATAATATGGCATATTTTTATTTAAAATTTATGATCATCAATACTTTTCTTTCTTTTTCTTTTGTTTTTCTTTTTCTATTGCATGACATTAGACTATGTCTAATTTGCTTTGTCATTTGCAACTTATTTTGTGTTGAATTAAATTCAACATTTTTTTTCTTTTCTTTTTTTTTTTCTTTCTCTTTTTTTTGATCGGATTTTTAGATACCGATTGAAATTTTGTTGATGATCAAAAATTGTAATGCCTTGATAAAATTCATTCTTGCCCACTTGGGTCTGAATTTTTTGGTCCTTTTTATGAGGTTAGGGATAATATAGAGGGCTCCAAAGAAAAATTAGGCTTATAGGCTCAAATTGGTTTATCCTAAAGGGAAAATATTTTTGGGTTTGGAATTCAAACGAAGGCCAAAAATTTGGGTTTTTCTAGGTGCCTCGATCATGTGCTCGATTTTTGGAATATGGCATGGTCTTGAATCGGTCCCAATCGCAAGTTCTAGTTTCCTTTAATCAAAATGATTTTCACACATCAAAGAAAAGAATGAGTAAAAATGACTCATGGCTCAAATCTCACATGGAATGGTTCATTCGTGTCATACAATATTCTTAAATTTAATCTTTGAAAATTTCTCACACTTTATTCAATTAAATTCTCAACATGAGGACTCATTACCCAACAAGATGATTATATCATTAAATTTTTATAGCTCAAAACCTCAAAAATTCATATCATGCATGTCTTCAATTATATTATCCCAATTTAAAAGTTTGAAAATTTAATCATAAACCAAAATCAAATATGCGAACTTCAACAGAGTTATGCATGCCTTGCACTGGGTTTAAATATAAAATATAAAATAAAAAGGAATAAACAAAAAGAAAAGTAACACACTTTTTTTTTTTCATTTAAGTGAAGAATCAACATCCTCACATTTTGAGCCTTGCTCGAAATGTGAGTAAATCAATTCCTACTTAAACAAATTATCAAAATCAAAATAAAACAAGAGAGGAGGGAGGGAGGGGGAAAATATTAACATAAAAGATAGGAACATACTTCCGATAGCCTTTTTCGTCAAACCAATTAAGTGTTCGACGATTTTGGCTATGCGTGATCGTTTGGTTCACCGAACAAGGCAATTGTTCGATGCCCAACACTTAGAAAAATTCTGATTTTCATCAAAATTGTTCAATCACATTTTTGAATTTTATAGAATTTAATCTACTACATTTGCTTGCATAAATTAGGTTGGATTAATTCTGTTCTTATAAATGTTATTCCGGATTTTAAATTGCTTTAAATTCCAGGAATACTTTCAACTAATCACAGAATCAATCCAACCGGGAACCTGTTTTGGAGCTTTAATTTTCTTTTTGGTGATTCCACAAATTCCTGCAGAGCAAACACAGAAGAAGTTATCGGGTTTTCTCAGAAATATCAACATCCTCACATTTAGAGTCTTAGTACTCTAAATGTGAGTTAATTGATTAATACCCGAATTATTTAATAATATGCACAAAAGATATAAATATAAATATAGATATATGTATACATATAATTTTGACTTGCAGAAATTTAGGTTGGATTAATTCCGTGCTTGCGAAAATTATTCCGGATTTTAAATTTCTTTGAATTCCGGATATAATCTTCGGTCAATTACAGAACTAATCCAACCGGGAACCTCTTTAGATGCTCAGTTGGGACAGGGGCGACGGAAAGTGATATGATGGCCTTGGCTTGTCCCATGGTGGTGAGCAATTGGTAGTCCGAAGATCTGCTGCTCCATTTGTTGTTTCACCAGTGATGAGGGTTTCCTCAGCGCAGTGGTGGTGTTGAGGTGGATGAGCGATGGAGCAGCGATTGAGCTTCGTGGTCCGGATGTGGTGGAGATGACAAACACGTGAGTCTCACGTGTTGTGCAATTTACAATTGCCAATTAGTGTAGCTCCACTGCTACACTTCTCCATTTTTCTTTGATTTTTCGTTTAATTATCCTAGATTTTGCAATTGGCGAAGTGTAATTAAACGAAAAATCAAAGTAGTGTAGCCCCAATGCTACACTTCCACATTTAACTCCGTACACCATTGTGGTGGCTCCATGATTCCTGCAAGCAAAAATACCCAATTGGTTAGGTTTTCCCCTCAAATCAACATCCTCACATTTAGAGTCTTAGTACTCTAAATGTTTAATTGATTTGAGGGTACTTCTCTGTTCTGAAATATATACACAAAACTAACACTAAACTAACTATGAGTAATCAGGAGTGTAATTCTCTTAATAAACGACGCTGCATCCTCCCCGGCAACGGCGCCATGAAACTTTTGTCAAATTTCATTGCGCTGCCGGGGAGTGAAGATCCTCTAAATGCAATTTCCAGTTTCATGGCGCTCCCAAGTTTCGATCCCCGGCAACGGCGCCATGAAACTTTTGACAAATTTCACTAACACGAGTATTTTTCAATAAAATAAAATATATCAGGCTTGATTTTATTAAATGAAAGGAGTTATGAATCGTGGGAAAGGGTTTAGGGATATATTAAGGTGTTACTCTTTATTACTCTTGTGAGGGGCTTTAATTTCAAATGGCAATGTGGTCCTCTCTGCCATGAAACTTTTGACAAGTCTCATGGTACAACCGGGATAGATTGACCTTCAGCCTGTCACACTGAGGGTCCCCGGCATATGTGCCATGATACTTCTCATGATTTCATGTCATGAGATTACCTACCATGAAACTTTCGGCAGATTCCCACTACATGAGTATTTTCTGAAAAATCACATTTTTATTTACTCGTGTTAAGAAACTGTGCCCCCGAAAGCGCACGGAGTCAAAAATTGCAGTATTTATAGTAAGTACCGGATCGTTCACTGGAGGATGTGCGATGGAAGCAGGGCCCACGCCATTTACTAAGATTTTCCACTCGGTTACTCGATTCAAGTTTGTGAAATGACTAACAACTACTTGACAGAATTTAAATTAGATTATGAAAGCAATTAAAATAAAGCAGATAAAATTACTCTAGAAAGCGAATTAAATTCAGTCTAGGTAAGCGATAAAATTATTCTAAGAAAGCGGTTAAAATTATCTAAGAAAGCAGATTTAAATGATGACAGAAGGGACAGGAAGAAAAGAATAAAGATTGGACAAGATTCAGATGAAACACAATTAAACTTCCATTTTAATACACAGATCTTTGTTTGGGATAATTCATTCAGTTAGCTAATTCTCATGCTCTCTATACCATGTTCCCTTTAACAGACAGGTACTTACAGCAAGAGTTTACATGCTCTTAAGAAAATAAATTCTAAGATACCACAGATGCATAACTACCCTTGCAATGGTATGTTATTTATCTGTGGTGGATAAGCAACACCCGACAAATCATTTATTGAGATGCCAAGTACTGCTATCATTCCCCCATGTCACGCCCAAAGATTCTAATCAAACCCTGAACTATCCCTTAACTCTCAGTCCTAGTAGCAGTTACACAACTCTCAATACAACCGAGTGACCTCTAAAGAAAGCAGTTAAAAGAAAGCAGTAAAGAAAGCATTTAAAATCCTATCACTCGGAGGTTTCTGAAAGTTTGACCCTAGTAGTAAAAGAAAGCCCCCAGTCAGAATGACTGGGTGTGGATCAAGAATTCCCTAATCTCAGTGAACCGCTCGCAGTGTTCACTTCCCTTTGGGTGGTTATGAGATACAAACTAATGAAACGAACTAATAAATTAGTTCGTTCCGGATGCACTCACTCAGGACTCAAAAATGGGCTTTGGCAGAAGAAGATAGCAGTTGAAAGAATACTCAACCCTACATTAGAAAATAACCAAGGCCCGAATGTTGTTCCTCTAGTATTATCTGTCACACCTTATCGGAATCCAAGTGGAATCTGACCCAGTGCAATATTTAATACAAGATTTCCAACAAACAGCAATTTGGAAAATAATAAATCTTAAAATCATTCCCTATCAGGTACTAGACTCTCAATAAGAACACAGACCCTTTCAGTCTAGGTGAGACTTAATCGCTGACTCTGCTTCTAATTTCCCAAAATCAACCCCCAGTCGGATGTGAATTAGTCATAACTGTCGAATTTATCCCTTACTCAGATCCGGATTTTATAAAGGAATTTTTGTTGGAAATTTATTATGAGACATCTGATTAAAATCAAGACTCCTGTGTCCAAGGGAAGGATCCCAAAATAATATCGACCACAATATCTACATAATAGTATCATGCATAAATTTATAGAGAAGTGTCAAATTAAATAACCCAAAATATAAGGCGGGTTTAGACAGAAGTTGACACACAGAGATGAAATAGCCGGGATTGAGAAGAATTTTGGCTAAAAAGAATGCCAGAAATAACTGGGGTGATCTGGACTGCAAACATCTGCTATCCAGTTCCCAATTATTCCAGATGGAAAGATTTTTAGACAAAAAGGAATTCCAAGTGACGGTGACCGCCGTCATTCAGCTCCCTTTTGTCTGTGAACGGAAGAAAAACCCACATATTTTCTTGTTGTAATACTTCTCAAATAATGTTGGTCGACATCATTTAATAATACTACAACTTGAATTCAGGTTTTGAAATTAAGATAAAGAGAATAAAACTGTATCCGGATAGGAGTCAGCTGAGCAGCTATTGTAATCCCGGATGGATGAACCGCCAAGGCTTCCACCGGCCACTATCCAGACCATGCAAAATAACAATCTAATAATTAATATACAAACCACGAGCTAGTTATCCGTGTGGGAATACCCGCCAACGTTAGTCTGTTATATCTCTTATTAGCCGTTTCACACATTACGGGAAAAGACAAAATAAATAAAATAAAAATATTTTTGGGTCATCTTGCATGAGAGACATTGGTTTCTCATGCAAGGATATGGAAATGATTCCATATTCACTCTTCATGTCTAAATAATCACTCATTCCATAATTAATTAATTAATTACAGTCCGGATTATATACTTAGATCATTAGAGTTTAATTTTATAGAAAAGTCTTTTAATGGGAAATTGAACAAAGTTCTTTATATCAAATTAATCATGGGTTGAGATCATTGGATTTCAACCTCAAAATATTAATATAAAGGTTCAATTAATTAATGGAGTGAGATGAAGAATAAAAATTTGGCAAAAGTGCCACTTTGTCGCGATGCAGAGTTCGTGTCGCGGAGTGTGGCTCCGCGACAGGGGTTTCGCGACAAAGGGGTGGGAAATAAGAGAAATTGAATTTTGAAAATTAGGGTTTGCTTTGTCGCTTAAGCAAAAATTTTGTCGCGGAACATGGTTCCGCGACAAAGAGGCATAGCGACAAAGAGGGTTGAAAATTGGTAAGGACATAATTCCTGGTCGCAGAACAAGGATTTTGTCGCGGTACGTGGTTCCGCGACAAAGATTCCGCGCCAGAGTCCTCCCAGAATAAAATTACAAGTATTTGGGTCCTTGGTCGCTAATCAAGGATTTTGTCGCGGGACGTGGTTCCGCGACAAGAGTTGCATCGCGACCAAGGGGTTTCAAAATAATGGCAAGGCATAATTTTCTGTCTCGGAATAAGATTTTGTCGCGGAACGTGGTTCCGCGACAAGGGTATTCCGCGACAAAAGCCATGCAGACAAAATGCAAGAATTTGGTCCTTTGTCGCTAAACATGGGTTTTGTCGCGGAACGTGGTTCCGCGACAAGAGTGTATGGCGACAAAGGGTTTTAAAATATTTTATAAAAATTTTGGCAGCATAACCCCTAATATTGCATTACATGGGTGTACGTTGTGATCCGTGGGATCACAACGGGAAAATTACATTGCAACCCGTGGGGTTACAATGTGATGCAATACAATGTAGGAGATGCAATTTTAAATAAAAATGCACAAACACTTTAATATATACCCCTTTTAGATCTAATGCACAAGAAAGAGAAAATATAAAATAAGAAAAATACCTAGACTAAGAAGAACATAAACAGTAAAATAAAATAAAATAAAAATAAAAGAAAACTAAAACAAGTACTAGCAGCAAGAAGAAACAAACTGCCTATACTAGCATTAAAATAGCACCTACACTAAATCTATCAAGGGATAATATCAAACACTCATGCATTGATTAAGCCTAATAAAGCATTAAACCTAACTAAAAATAATAAAAAATGGTCAAGTGACCAAAAATACAAAAAATAAAGCAGTAAATATTATGGGAGATCCATAACACATTTTTGGTGGAACATTTTCTTTATAACATCTAAAATCAAAAATGGGTTAAACACACCCATTGATTAAGTGTTTTCAACCCAAAAATACAAAATACAAAGCTGGAAAAATAAAATGAACACTAGCTACACTTATTTATTACAAAGCATAAATTAAAACTAAGCTAAAGTCTATTACTACATGGCATGAAAATAAATTAAACTACATCTACCTACACTGATTTTGGAGAGCACAGTGGTGCCTCCAAAACAGTAAACTAAACTAAAGTGTAGCTAGGTTACTGTTCAAGGGGGTGGGAGGTTATATTTATAGAGTAGGATTAAGCCCTAGGCCCATTCAAGGCCCACCTGGTCGCCAAACAACTGCTTTGTCGCGGAATAGGGACAAAACACTTTTTGGCTCCAAGATGGCGCCCAGGAGGGGCCGGGACTTCGAGGTCCAGGGGAAAAGACAAGAATTTTTGTGCTTGCGGGAGTTCCGGTCCCAGGAGCTTCCAACAGATTAGACATGTGGGGGTTTGAGATGGGGATGGTCACGTGGGCTGTGCTTTTTTCTCTCACTGGCGCGGAGTAATGGCTGTCTCTGGGCGCGATCCACTTTGTCGCGGAACCATGTTCCGCGACAAACTTTTGTGGCTTGATTTTCCTCTCACAGTCTCGGAGTAGTTCTTGGGCGCGGAGCATATTTTTGGGCGCGGAGCACTTTGTCGCGGTGTACACATTCCGCGACAAGGGATTAATTTTCTCGACAGGCTTTGCTCTCTTTCTTCATTTATTTTCTCTTTCTCTTTCCTCTTTCTTTTCTTGTCTGTCTCGATCCCCATTTCCTTTCTGCTTCTTCCTCTATTCTTTCTTCTTCGTGTTCTTCTTCTTCCATTTTCGTCTTCTTTCCAGTTTTCTTCTTCGTTTCTTCTTGTCTTATTTTCTTCCTCCATTTTTGTTCTACTGCTTCTTCCTCCTCTTTTCTCGATTCTTCTCTGTTTTCTTTTTCTTTGCCATCGTTCCAATTGGGAATTTGGGGGTTGAAGGAGTCTGCAAAAACGGAGGGGCGTCGGAGGAGGTGAGCGGCGGCGGCGAAGTTGAGGAGGTGGAGGCGAGGGCTGAGGCGATGGCGACTGTGGATGGAGGCGGCGGAGCTCGAACGGAGGTGTTGGTGGCGGATTTTGGAGCAGGGGCCGTGGTGGTGCGAGCTGTTGAGGCGGTGAGGGCAGTGGAGGTCGCCGGAGCTGCGGAAATGAAGGCTGTCGCGGCAATGGACAGAGGTGGTGGTGGCGGCTTGGTGATGAGATGAGGATGGAAAAGCGGAGGTGGAGGTGGTAATGGTGGTGGCGCGAGGGCGGCAAGGTGGTGACGAAGGGCTGAGATGGGAAAAGTGGTGAAGTCCGGCGAGATGAGAGGTGGCAGCGGCTGGTCGGAGAAGATGACTGAGGGAGGGAGCCGCGGCGGAGATGGTTGCTGCCGTTGGAGGCGAGAGGCGCGGCGACTGAGATGGCTAGAGGCTCGGATTTGGGGATGGGGGCTCGCCGGAATTGGGAGTGAGGATTGGAAATGGGATGGAGGCGGCCGGATCTGTGGAAATGGTGGCCGGAGATATCACCGGCGGCAGTGGCGGCGCCGCCGGCGAGTGTTAGGGTTAGGGTTAGGTTAGGTTTAGGTTTTGGATTGGGTATGGGCTTGGGTTTTTGGTTTGGGCCTGGTTTGATTGGGCTATGGGTTGTTGGTTTGGGCCTGGTTTGTTTGGGCCTGCAGAATTAATGGTATGGGCCAATTGTGGTTGGATGGACTGGACTCAAACTCTTGGACCTATTTAAATTAAAACACCTGCAATTAATCAAGATGGATTAGTGGACCAGTTAATTTAATTATAGCTCAAAACAGAAATAGAAATAAACAAACATAAAAATTAAAAATATATACATCAAAATCTAAAATAATATAAATATAATATTTATTCCACTTGATTATTTGGTTTGTGATCCATTTAATGAACCCATGTTCCACCGAATAGACAACATCGAACCAAATTAATCAAGTGTATGATTTTTAATATTTTTATCATGTTTTTGGGTTTTTTAATACAAACATAATAAAAATAACAATATTTTTGTATTTTTCAATACCAGCTTATTATTTATACAAACTTGCATAAATCTGTTAAATTCAACTGCTTTCTTATTTAAATAAGACCGGAATGCGATCAAATGTCCGTATTAGACACGGAAATAGATTGAAAATAATGGTCAATTTTGGCCATTATCACTGTGGCACAAGAGACTTGGGCATATGAGCGAGAAAGGGCTGCAAATCCTTGCCCGAAAGGAGCATCTTGCCGACATGAAAGGTAAAACACTAGACCCCTGCACTCACTGTTTGGTTGGCAAGCAACATCGAGTCACGTTTTCAAGAAGTAATCAGCCTCATAGGAGAAAGCATATTCTTGACTTGGTGCACACCGATGTTTGCTCGATGACGGAGAAATCCATGGGTGGTGCATTGTACTTTGTTACCTTCATCGATGACCACTCTCGGAAGGTTTTTGCATATCTATTGAAGACAAAAGATCAAGTCATAGACGTCTTCAAGGAGTTTCATGCAAGGGTGGAGCGAGAGACAGGTTGAAGCTGAAGTGCGTCCGAGCTGATAATGGCGGTGAATATCGTGGCCCATTCGATGCATATTGCAGGTCACATGGAATCAAGCTCGAGAAGACTCCACCTAAGACACCTCAACTAAACGGTGTTGCTGAAAGAATGAATCGCACCATCACAGAAAGAGTTCGGTGCATGCTTTCTCATGCTAAGCTCCCTAAGTCGTTCTGGGGAGAAGCAGTGACGACTGCCGTCAGTATTATCAACCACTCCCCATCAGTGCCTTTGGATGGAGATATCCCAGAAGAAGTCTGGACGGGAAAAAGAGTCTCATACGACTGCTTCAAAGTGTTCGGTTGCCGAGCGTTCGTTCATGTTCCCAAAGATGAACGCGCTAAGCTTGACTCAAAGACGAAGGAGTGCATCTATCTCGGTACACCACATGATGAGTTTGGTTACCGGCTTTGGGATCCAACAGGCAAGAGGATCGTCAGGAGTAGAGATGTCATATTCTTCGAAGATCAGACTATCGAAGATTTTCGTAATGAGAAGAAGTTGATGGTTCGATTTCGTGCCTCTCCTGATACACCAACAGTGGAGCATAATGACCAAGGTGAACAAGCAGCCGAGGATGCTGATGCCGAAACACCTACCTCGAATGACATAAGTAACGAAGATGTTTTTTCTGAGTCAGGCGACACAGAATTATCACAAGAAGAAGGTGAGACTCTACAACCTCAGTTACGTAGATCCACTCGTGAGAGAAAACACTCCACTAGATACCCACCAGATGAGTATGTGATATTCACGAGTGAGGGGGAGCCACAAAACTATAAAGAGGCTATGGAAGATCAACACAAGGAAGAATGGTTGAAGGCCATGCATGAGGAAATGCAATCGTTGCATGAGAACCACACCTATGACTTAGTGGAGTTACCAAAAGGGAGAAGAGCATTGAAAAATAAATGGGTATACAAATTGAAGACCGAAGAAGGAGGCGCAAGACCAAGATACAAAGCGAGAATCGTCGTCAAAGGATGTGGCCAGAAGAAAGGGATAGATTTTGAAGAAATCTTCTCTCCCGTGGTAAAGATGCAATCTATCCGGGTAGTTCTTGGGCTTGCCGCATGCCTAGACCTAGAGATTGAGCAGCTAGATGTCAAGACGGCATTCTTGCATGGAGATTTAGAAGAAGAGATATATATGGACCAACCCGAAGGATTCATGGAGCCGGGGAAAGAACACTTAGTATGTCGTCTCAAAAAGAGCCTCTATGGTCTGAAGCAAGCTCCGAGACAATGGTATAAGAAATTCGACTCCTTCATGGCCCAACATCAATTCCAGAAGACTCGCTCGGATCACTGCGTCTTCATCAAAAGATATCCTAATGGAGAATTTATCATCCTCCTACTCTATGTGGATGATATGTTAATTGTTGGTCGTGACAAGAAGAAGATCGAGGCACTGAAGAAGGCTTTGAGCAGATCGTTCTCCATGAAAGACTTGGGACCGGCGAAACAAATCCTTGGGATGAAGATCACTCGAGATCGTTCCAAGAGACTACTATGGCTATCTCAAGAAAGATATATTGAGAAAGTTCTTGAAAGATTCAATATGGATAAAGCCAAGCCGGTGGGCGTTCCACTTGGAGGACACTTCAAGCTAAGTAAGAAACAATGTCCAACAAGTGAGAAGGAAAAAGAAGAAATGGAGAAGATCCCATATTCATCGGCGGTCGGGAGCCTCATGTACGCCATGGTTTGCACTAGACCTGATATCGCCTTCGCTGTTGGCATGGTAAGTCGATTCTTATCTAATCCTGGTAAAGAACACTGGGCAGCTGTAAAATGGATATTTAGATATCTCCGGGGAACTGCCAAAAGATCTATATGCTTTGGCAAAGGAAAACCAGTGTTAGAAGGGTATACTGATGCAGACATGGCAGGAGACGTTGATTCAAGGAAATCAACATCAGGATATCTAATTACCTTTGCAGGGGGAGTTGTATCATGGCAATCGAGATTGCAGAAATGTGTGGCGCTATCAACGACAGAAGCTGAGTACATAGCGACTACAGAAGCAGGCAATGAGATGGTATGGATAAAAGGATTACTCACCGAGCTAGGTCAGATTCAAGAAAGCCCGACGCTACTCTGCGACAACCAAAGTGCGATATACTTGGCGAAGAATCCAACCTACCACTCCCGATCAAAACACATTGATGTTCGATATCATTGGATACGAGATGCATTGGAAGAAAAGCGACTCCAACTCGACAAAGTACATACAGATGACAACTGGGCAGATATGATGACCAAAGTGATATCTATGAAGAAATTCGAAGATTGTTGCGGAGGCGCTGGAGTTACAGATCTTCCAGGTTAGTCGGGAAGGGGGAGATTGTTGAGATCCCTCCTAACTTGAAGCTTCTAGAATGGCCTACAATATTCATGAACTACCTAGCATGATCTTCTCCAATCCTAGTGAGTTCTAGAGATATCTAAACTATTCTACACTAGTCCACATTCTATAGGATTCTAGATTTGTATAGAAGTGTTCTAGAATACTCCATAGGCTAGTATAAATTAGGGTTGCAAACGAACCGAATCGAACCGAATACTGCAGTATTTGATTTGATTTGTTAAGCTTTACGAATACTATCGAATCGAATCGAATTATTCTATAAGATAATTTATATTAAAAAATTAATTTTTAATTATTGAAATTAAATATTTAGTTCAATTTATATATCAAATTTAGTACTTTAATTTCATATATAAATATATTCATATTAATTAGTAAATATAATCATTAAAAATAAATTTTAAATTATCTAACAAAATTATTTTATATGTTTATATATTATTTTATATAAAATAAAATATTTAATCGAATATCGAATCGAATCAAATATTATTCGAATATCAAAATTTCGAATAATTTCAAATCGAATCACGAATCGAACCAAAAATATTTGATTCATTTGCAACCCTAGTATAAATAGAGGAGTGGTGGCCATTTGCAACTACAACCAACCACAACAAAAACAACACACACACCAACCACAATCACAACACCAAGAGTTGTAAGAGTTGTAAGAGTTGTAAGTGTTGAAGAGTGATCAATAAAAGTTCTTTCTTCCTTTGAAGATCTATCTTCATCTTTGAGAATTTTCCTCATCATTGAGAGTGAGTGCCACTATTATAGTGAGGATATCCAACACTTGTACACACACTTGGGAAAGAGTTCCGCTGCTAACACGTGTTCTTCCCAACAAATCATAATAATTTTTTGGTCGACGACCACTATATTTTTGTTTAATACTAGTACATACATACACATAAAAGGCTGTAGTGAGAGAAGCAAAACGACAGTGGACAGATGACAAAACACTTGGAATTGGAGGCTGGTTTAATTTCTCTGTGATCCAATTTCTAAATGATTCTATCTTCTGCCTATTGAGCCTACCTTCAGACTTCACGTACAAGTGTATGTATATCCACGGCAATAATAAAGAACTGGCAGATCTTCATTTTAGTAGTGGTAGAGAACTTTTGACTGCAGAAAGACAGTAGACAGATATAGTATGCATTAAAGTATTCAAACCTAGGGCAATGTAACGAGCTAGAAATTAAAAGGCACAAGCTAAGTGTCATCAATATTTGACTCCAACTCAAACCATACTTTGTCAAATAATTTCCAAAATTAGATTTAACGAAAACGCTCTAAGATCTCCAAAAATGGAGGCACACTCTACTCCAAAAAAAATGGAGTCACTCACGACTCACCGTCACCGACCAGTATGAGTCACTACTCACTACTGTAGTATTCCCCAAATCTTTATGTACCCTCAAATTTTCTCCACAATTTTAAAATATCGAATTTGTAAAACTTTTATTTATATACAATTAATATTATTAATTATTAAAAAAAATATTTAAATATCGTGAAATATTGAAAATTTATAAATAACCTAAAAATAAATGATCAAGTGACCTTCCTCCATGTCTTACCATCAATCTTTTTCCAGACTTTTAATGGTTCCAAAAAAAAAAAAAAAAAAAAAAAACCCTATTCCTTGGCTGGCTATGGGTCAGCCCACAAAGTGCCTTCAAGAACTTTAACTGCATTTGACCCTCTCTGCCCAGCCCACCATCACCTTTTCTTTTTAAATATACATTAATCTGTGTACTAGAAATTCAAATTTTAATTGAATGGACCAGTCATTCTATACAAATAAACATTTATAAAAATATAGATGTAAAATGCATTTTTATTAGTTTTTAAAATTAAACTCTATAATTAACAACAATTAACTTGAGTGGTAAAGAATTTTAATAGCTTGAACAATATTTTAAGTTCAAACCAGCTTGTGAATGCATAATACTACTATTTTGGTATAAGGTAAGTATATTAGAGGATATATTTTTCAACCCGACAATGAAAGATATAATTAACCAACTAGCCTTTAGTTTAGCCCTATATATAAATTATACTATTATTTATCACTGAAGTGTATATATGTGTGTATATATATCGTCCCTTTCAATATCGTTTCCAACCATTACTTTTAATCTTTCTACAAAGGTTGGCAAGTTGGATACCGAATGTGAAAAAATTAGGAATAGCTCTAATAGTTTAATGGCCAACAAAGAAACAAAAATTATTATTACTTTTCCAAAAGAAGGCCGTCTATAATTATTATTAAAATTGATAGTCGAGATATAAGTGTTTAATTGCACCCATATATTATTAACCCGATGCAATGCACCACTAATCCTTAAAAGTCTCGCACGAAACTTCGAGTAAATTAATTAATTGAAGCATTATGTAATAACTAGTTAGTGTGGTTGCATGCACTAGCTAATGTTGGATCACTTATAATTCCAAGTAGCCATGTTGTTATTAATTTATTGATTAATTAAAATTCAATTGATTCATCAAAACCACCATATCTAACAACCTGGCTCTTAATTTCCCTGATTAGCATGCACTTGATGTTTATTATACCACTATATATAGTATTATTTTTAGGAACAATAATGGAGTAAAAAGCCAAACAAACTCGCACCTAAAATCATAACCCCTCCATTATATATATTGACATGGGCTGGGTATGTCTTTAATTCAGGATATGTACAATAATTTTTAAAAAAATAAATAAAAAATAAAAATTGTAATTTTCATTATTTTTTTGTATTATTTTTTTTCAGATATGCATTATTTTTTTAGCAAAATAAAAAATGTAATTTTCAGGTATTACTTTTGAGGTGGTTTTTGCATATATATATATATATATATATGTACAATAATGTTTTAAAAAAATATAATTTTTAGGATGTTTTTTGTATTTTTTGTATTTTTTTTTTTTTTGTTAAGGTGATCCAAACAGCTCTAGGACTATTCCATTACTTCAAATAATTAACTATTTTTGGTGGGATGTTTCCATTTTTCTTAGGGAAAAATAAAAAAGGTGGAGAATAAAGGCTCGGTTTAGCAATTTGAGGGATCTGTTTGTTCTCATATACTACTATAGTACTATCTATTTGTTGGCATTTAATTTCTCCAAAGCATTAACCCAACCCTCAAATCATGTCTTCATTTAGTTGCCAATCATGTGCACCCGATTCCATTAATTATTACCACTTCATAAGCTATACAGGGTTATGTTGGCAGACAAGAATTTAGAATCTAGATCCTGTGTTTAATTTAATTTAATATATACTTAAGGATAAGTATGATATAGACATGTACAGTATACTATATGGAGTAATATGTAATGACTCATGACTGCAGTTGACCGTAAAACATGGAAATTGACCCCATGACGGGAGATGGCGTGGCTCGAGGAATGATGGATCCATTAATTAACTAATTAATTATGAAAGTTAATTAAATTATTAATTAAGGTGATCAGTACTATATACTCCTGTATTCATATACAGTTGTTTATTTGTGGTTTAATGATTATCAATTCATGGTGCTTGGGGAAATCCTTGTATTTTGCGCGCAGCTTACAAGGTAGATATCGATATTATGATACATAATTAATAATTAATCGCCTATATGTCTCCTCCGGGCATTAATTAATTTTTTAAAAAAAAAAAATAAACAAAATGCCAAACAAAGCAATTAAGAAAAACAAGCAGAAACGAATTCATCATTAATTACTACAGTAGTAGACACGAACACGATCGATCATTTCCTTGCTCGAAATTAAAATTACACGGCAGCTGCCTGCATATATATACAATAATTAAGTTAGACTTCTCTAGGGTCTACAAAAATGGAGTCCGGCGGCGGCGACTTGGTCCAGTCACCGACCGACCCGTCGCTGTAGTCCTCCCCCAACCGCTTTATGCACCACAAATCCTCCTCACACGATAGCCTTCTCCAGTGCGGGATTCCCATCCGCAGCGGCTCCCCATTCGCCACCTCCGTCGCCACCACCGCGCAGCCGGCTCCCTTCGCCATGTTATGGGCCAGCCCACATAGGGCCTTTATAAACTTAACTGCATTTGGGCCTTCTCCGCCCAGCCCATAAAGGAAATGAAACCCAAAGGGCCGGAATATCTCCGGCACTGATGGCACTCCCAGCCACGGCAGAGCCCGGTCCACAACCCTAGTCGTTTTCGCGAACGTCTTCCGCACGCGCGACGCGCCGCGGACCTCGAGCCTGCACACGTCCATGCAGTTCCACACGCTGAGCACCGCCCACGACTCCGGAGGACTGGCCAGGAACTCCTCCGCCCCGGGCCACGATCCGACGTCGTACGAACCCTTGGGCACCGCCAGGAACGTGCCGAGATTCAATTTGTTGGCCAGCACGGCGTCGATGTCGCGCGGGAAGAACTCCACCGAGGAGAAACGGGTGCGGTAGAGTGTCTCGGCGTCGGAGACGCCGAGCTTGACGATCGTGAGCCTGGTGTGGTGATTAACGCGGTGGGCAAAGACCGGGTGCACGAGAATGGAGGGCGTACGGAACTTGGAGTAACCGCATTTTTTGGTGAAGAGGTTGACGGAAGGTTGATTGTCGCTTTCTGTAGCCATGTAGGAGTATTCGGCGGCGTTGTCTCTGAACCATTCCTCCATTTTCTGCACCAGCTTCAATCCAATCCCCATTCTCCTGCAAAACCCTAGAAATCGTCAAGACAGGAAGGAAAACGACAAAATTGCCTCTCTCGTAGTATAGTAGTAGTATTAGCAGAAGTAAGAGTAGTACCGATGAGAAGGAGACACGCGGAGGCCTAAGATGTAAGCGAGTTTGGTGAAGACTGGGAGAGATTTCGGGGATGATGATGATGAGTTGTTGTTGTTGTTTCTGGGCAACTTAGTTCCACAAGTAACGGTTTTGATGCAACCCCTTACCATGCCCACAATTTCTCTAATTGCTTCATTATTATTATGGTCTTGGCCGCCGCCGCCGACCACAACCAGCTCCGCCACCTGACATGATATAGTATTATACGATGATTGGTGATACATACATAAGAAAGGATCAAAGCAGGGGAGGGAGGAGATGGCAGGTGCAGGAGGTACTGACAAGCATGAGAAAAGAGGGGGAATGGCGGACACGGCAGATGGGGTCGCCCAACAGGTCCGTGTAGAGGGAGAGCTTCCCGGTGGGTCCCACCTCGCACCGATTCTCCACGGCTTCCACCGCCCCGCCGTCCTTCTTGTCGTCGTATTCCCTCACCACCACCGCCACCGCCACGGCCCCGGCCTCCATTTTACTGCTGATGATCAGTACTACTCGAATGAAATATACTCCAGAGTCTCCGGTAGTTGATATTTCTCACGAGCTAGTCGATCAGGGTGCTTTTGATCGATGCCGTATATATAGACACGACGACTATGCCCGTCTTCATCATAAATACTGCTCCGTCCCATATTTATCTTCTTCGACACTGTAGATACAGAGTTTAAGAAAGTTGTATTTTATTATTTTCATGTGTACGTTTAGAGGGGTAAATTTGTCTCTTTTTGTCTTATAGTGCAATTGTTAGTAAAATTAAGGATTGGTTTTTCTGTAAATATATGAACATGTAGGGACATTTTAGTAAAAAAAATTCCCTTTTTGGTAGGAAGATAAATGTGGGACGTCCAAAAATGAAAAGTAAGAAGATAAATATGGGACGGAGGGAGTACAGTATATCTTATTTAATTTGACCACAATATGTAATAAAATGTATTTCTCCGTTTTTGTGATAGTGCAACAAACACCCAATACACGCAGTCCAATGCAAATTTTGAACCATTAATAACTTAAGTTCGGTATAAGTAAAAATTTTAAAAGTTTGATATTTAAAAACTACACAGACGAGACGAATTCAACAAGATCTCACTTGACTATGTTTTTCCTTGTATAACTATGATAAACATTAGAGTCAAACTCGAACAATAAATAGTAGCAAATAATGATTTGTTGCACTATCAAAAAACGGAGTAGTATTTTTTTAAGGTTGATATTTCAAATTATATAAATAAACCTTCCTCCCATTTGAAATGTACTTGTATAACTTTTGAACAGTGCCAACAACGACACTCTTTTTATAATTTTATAATCGAAGGCAGTGCCAACAGCGGCACTCTTCCAAGATCCATTTCTAATTATGTACTCTCTCCGTTTTCAAAAAATGAAATATATTCCTATTACACGCAGTCTAATATATATTTTATTAAATCATTAATAATTCAAATTCGGTACAAGTAAAAATTATAAAAGTTCGATATTTAAAAACTATTCGACGAGACGAATCTAACAAGATCTCACTTGGCTATATTTTAACTTGTATAACTATGATAAAATTTTAAGTCAAAGTGCGTGTGTGAATAGTGTCAAATTTTGCAAAGTTCCAATTAATGGAAAACGGAGGGAGTATGTATGTGTGCATAGTTGTTAAGATCCCGATCCTGATCTTAGGATCTTATGATTTTACGATCACACCTCTCTAAAACGATCTCGATGCTTGTAGGATTTTAAAATTAGTAAGATCTCGATCCTGATAGTAGAATGTTACGATCCTATGGTCATGCTCCCTCAAACGCTTCTACGATCTTACGATCATACCTCTTAAATGGATAAAATTTTTGTAATATTTTATGATTTGGGATCAAAGTAATTTTTTTATTTAATTTTAAACTTAAGAACTTGTATTCCTTATATATGATGTGTAAAAAAACATAATGTATATGTATGTGAAAATATTTTATTGTAATTGTGATGTTTTGTATTGTATTGTATTAATTAACTTGCAAGATTCATAAACACACGAAATAATGCTTTTACTCATTAGTACGCATAATTGAGTTTTTTCATTATTGTAATTTAATTGTAAAAAGAAAAACGATCCCATATAGAATTCCGATGTTAGGAACATTGTATGTGTGTATGGAAATCTTAAAGAGAAGCACAATAGTCCGATCTCTCTCTATATATATATATATATATATATATATATATATTTTCCTATCAACGTGTGTATAAATAAATAGTAAATCGTAAGTAATAATGGTGGATCTGATAGCACCATCTCGATAGATCATTTTCTGGAGTGACTCGATCTGGCTAATTAATCTTCTTCCATGTCCTTTCATTTTATGTAAAAGGTAAATTAATTAAATATTTAGAAAGTGGAATGAAGGACGATTAGAAAAGGAAGTGGCTAAAGAAATTTAATTAATGGCGGCTGAGTGTCTGGAGTGATGTGGATCGGAAACGATATTTTGTGCATGTCTTCTTTTTTTTGAATATTTCAGTGTTATATCCAATATAATTTATAAAGTTGCTCATAAAACTTTAAATTTATAAAATGAAATTTTAGAATGATATCATGGTGAATGAAAATAGTAGTACGTGAGATTAGACGAGCAATATACCTGTAACCGCACCATCCACATACAGTAGTAGGAGTATTTAATTTGTAATGATTGATTGGCATTGCCACTAATAAATTAAAAATATTATAATAATAAAGAAATTATTATTATTATTATTATTGTGGTGTGTGAGTTTAATGAATCCTGGGAGCTCCAGACTCCCTCCGTTCCTTTTTAGTTGTCTTTCTAGAGAGTAAAATGTATTCCAAAATAGTTGACATTTTTAGGTAGTTATAGGTAGTTATGCTATGCTTTTACTATATTGACCTTCACTTTACATAAATGCTATTTGTTGAAAATTTATTAAGAATGGGTGTAGTCGAAGGGTAAAATTGTAAATTTATGAGTTAATTAATGCAAATTTTGATTATTGAAATTGTGCTGAAAGAGACGACTATTTAGGAACGGATGGAGTATATGGATAATGGATCCAAAGTAGAAACCATCAAACGACTATTTGGTGCATGAAAAAAATATTAATAGCATCATATATATACTAGCTCATCATTGAATTGAGTCATTAAACAACGAATTGAGTGTCTTTCCCTAGCTACCCAAAGTAGTTAAGCAGAATTAGCTACTTATTAATCAAGTATCTGAAAACCCTATTTTATTTTTATTTTTGTCAGATTTTATTTTAAACCCCACATCTTAATTAAATGAAAACAACGTAACGCAACATGTTACATCCTACCACTACCAGTTGTTTATACAAAGGGTAAACCAATAATTGCACTCTTTAACTTTAAACATTTATTGATATATACAGAGTATATGAATATACTATATGACAACCGAAAATGGGAGTGGCATCTCACGTGTTCAGAAATGGCAAAAAAAATGAGATGGTACAAGTACAAGTGTAAAGAATTAATAATGGAGGGGAAATTGAAGGGTGGACAAAAATGGCAGGATTTAAGATTTTAGGGATCGGAGGAATCTATAAATTACTACCTCCGTTTCTTTTTAAATGTTACATTTCTCCTCTGCACGTTTGCCAATGCACATTTTAAATTATTAATAACTCAAATTCGGTACAAGTATAAATTCTAATAATTTGATATTTAAAAACTAGAAGATGAGACGAATCCAACAAGATCTCACTTGACTATATTTTTTCTTGTATAACTATAAGAATAATAGAAGTCAAAGTGCTACAATGAACAGTAAAAAAAGTCAAAATGTAACCTTTATTTAGAAACGGAGGGAGTACTATAATTGTTCCCTGGCTAACCCTATATACCATTTATATACATTATGTAATTATATTGATTAGGGTCCAGTTAGGGTGCGATCAACAAATCCCGCAGCACATCAAGACAGCGATCTGAAGCGTCCGTTTAAAATCCAAGGGTTGTAAATGAAAAATGGTATAATTGTCATAACACAATAATAGTTCATTTTAAAAACAATGCATTTCAGCGATACGACAAGTATTTTAGACATGTTATCATATCTAATATTTGGTAACTCTATACTTAGTATGTTATCATATTTATTAGTATTTGGTAAATCATATCAAATATTTGGTAATCCATATCTAATATTTCAAATAATATCTTTTTATGATCAAAGATACGTATCAAATTTATTAATAAATCATTTCAGCGATCTTACCAAAAACAATTAAGTTATGCTATAAAATATATTTAAGGGACCACAAGTAGAGGAATTCAGCGACCGTATCTAGCATAATTCAGCGACGGTACCAAGAATAATTCAGCGACGCAACCTAGAATGATTCAGCGATGCTACCAAAAACAATTACGTGATGCTACCAAAAATAATGAAGGGATGCTATCAAATATATTTCAGCGACCGTATCTAGCATAATTCAGCGATAGTACCAAGAATAATTTAGCGACGCAACCTAGAATGATTCAGCGATGCTACCAAAAACAATTATGTGATGCTACCAAAAATAATGAAGGAATGCTATCAAATATATTTCAGCGACCGTATCTAGCATAATTCAGCGATGGTACCAAGAATAATTCAGCGACGCAACCTAGAATGATTCAGCGATGGTACCAAAAACAATTCTGTGATGCTATCAAAAATAATGAAGGGATGCTATCAAATATATTTCAGCGAGATCAAGTAGAGGAATTCAGCGATGGTACCAAGCAGAATTCAGCGACGCTACCAAGAATGATTCAGCGATGCTACCAAAAACAATTCTGTTATCATATCTAATATTTGGTAAATAATATCATATCTAATCTAATATTTTCAAATAATCATCAACGAATGGTAACAAATATATTAATAGATAATTTCAATCATGCTACAAAAAAACAATTTAGTGATGCTATAAAAAATATTTAAGCGACACTATCCTAGAAGAGTTCTGCATGCTATGAAGAATAATTCAGCGATGCTATGAAGAATAATTCAGCGACTCAACTAGAATATTTCGGGTACGTTTTCATGAACAATTCAATGACTTTATTTAAAAATATTTCAGCGACGTATATCTATGTATAGCAGCATAATTAAGCAAATTGGAGGGTAATATGAGATCAATCCTTGAAATGCAAAGAAGAAGAGAAGAAGAACGGAAGAAGAATGGAAGAATCAGCAATTGTCTGTTCACAAACTAAATGTAGCAAATTTACTATTTTAACCTTTAAGTTAATCTCAACCATCAATTTATAAATTAAATCAATGGCTGCGATGTACCGCAGTACATCAAGTCAAAATGCTTAGTCACACCCTAACGGAATTGAATTGATTAATATACATACATAATACATTACGCATATATGCATATGGTCTATGTACTACTATATGTATGCATAATGCATCCGTATACGATGTTTCATTACAAATGTTCTACTTACTATTTTTTGATGTTTCATTATAAATGTTTTCTTTCTATAAATAGAAATAATTTCCCCCTTCAACAACTATGTGGACTCCATCATATACTCACAAATAAACTCTACCTTAATTCTCGTGTCCAACAATAACAAGACATTTGTAATGGAACGGAGGGAGTAATATGATAACACGAAGCAGCAAAACAACTGTACGTTGTTGCTCATGTATATGATGTATGTGCACCCTAATATTATAAACTCACACTAGCTACATACCTGCTTATTGATAATTATATATATATATATATATATATATATACACACATATATATATATAATACAATAATTACATTATATATATATAATACAATTACATTGTGTTGGCAGACAGGGGTTCATAATGAAAGATCCTAGCTTTGTAGTTGTCTGATGTGGTCAATAATTAGTTTAATTACCAGAAAACATGGTTTTGTTTTCTGGAAAAAGTGAGTTTGGACTTTGAACAATCTAAAAGTTTACTTTACCCAGTACGACTGGTCGTGGATACATATAGTAATATATTAGTATATACATGCATATGTGTGTAGCTAGCTAGCAAGTAGCAGCATAGCTGCATGGCTCAAGAGGCAACGAATCATGCACAATCCACACTCATTATTAGCACTTTAATTATTCAAGAGGATTAATTTATTTTGGAAGTTGAATTAACTCATGCTGAATGAGCGCCTTGTATATGTTGTGTGTTGAATGATTGTTATATATATGCTGAATGTTTTATATAACTCAAACACCATTAAATACTTAGCACAAAACTCATTAACACCCAGCACAGACGTACACACTTCATCGTGTGAGCATGTCAGAACCTACTGAATGTCATCGATTCAGCACCGTGTACAAAACCCTTAGCTTTTCCCCTATTAGCTACTTCTGTTTCCAAACCCACTTAATCTCCCAGCCTCTTTCCTCATTCCTTCACTTCCCTTTTCTTTTACATCATTATTCGACAACAATAATTAATACTCTATATCATCACCTAACAATAATGTAAAAATTAATGGATATCTTTTCATTATATCAAAATTAAACCAATTTTTTTTTATAGGTGTATCCTATTGTAGTGATTGATGATGCATATACGAATAGAGTCTAAGTTAGTTGTACTTGTCTGTCTGAATCTGAAACCGGCAAAAACTGAGTCCATATCTGAAAAAGAAAAGTGACAACACAAGCACAAGACCTTTGTTCTCTTGTGTAATAGTAGTACTACAATAATTAATAATTATGAATGATGGGTGGTAGTATTCAAATTTGACGGATGGAGGGACAAACATGCATTGGATTCATTCCCATTTTTAGTTTTATCCATGTTGTCAATATGCAATTCAGAAATATGATGATATACACGCCCATACATCATCATCATCATCATCATGAACAGCTTTGCATTCTCCTGCTGGATCAGTGCTTTATCCCTTTCGTAGACAAGCATTATCTTCCACGCATATTATATTTAGAACCTTACACAAATATGCGCATATACATACAAGAATTATGTGAATGCATAATGATCTTAGTCGGTAAAAATATATATATATATATATATATATATATCGCAGTCCTAATTAACAACCCGTCCAGATGCACACATTTCTTGCTAATCTTTCGTTTGGGTATATATATTTTCTTGTCTTGATAATTTTATCCGCACGCACATTCTTATTGAAGTGGAGGTCCCAAATAATTCGGGAACTTTGATGTGCTCATGCATTTATTTCGAAACAAAAAACCAAAAGTTGCATCAAGCATGCATGTAGATAAGAAAATGGAGTATCAATATGATTGCAAAATGACAAAAATTGGGCAAGGGGCCACTTAATCTCTCCACATATGGGCAGTGTTGTTCATTGGAATGTAGTATGAAATGATGAGTGAATCCAGCTGCGTCAGGTTCGTTCAGGGTGAAGTGTGATTAATTAATGATTTAGTTCTTCCTTTTAGGGGCAATTGAATTGGAACCCTTTTTTAGCAATCCAATGCAAAAAGTGGTGGTAGCCAAGAACCAGAAGCATCCTCAATGAATGACCTACCTATCTTTGTAAATCGTCACTTTCGGACTTATAGTGACCACACTTGACACTACTACTATCATACGTCATAAGTATTCATTCCACCTTACTTTCGTCCTTTTCATTACCTTTAATAGTTTCATGCACCTGCCCAAATCCCATGCATCTCAAAAACATTTGGGCAATTCCCAATTAGGTCACTGTCTTTACAAGCACACTTTTCAATCAGATTTTCAAGCTCTAAATGGGTCGAAGTTAAAACAAAAATAAAAAATAAAAAATTTAGAAAAAAGAAAAAAGAGAGAGATCTCATAATTCATACTTGAGGTGAAATAAATTCAAGACACAAATGGGATGTAAAGCAGTATGGGACATCAAGCAATGTAGATTCAATCAATTGTAAAGGGAATATTAGATCCCCAGAAAGGGAAGCCATTTGCATTTATGGGGCTTGAGTTGAGGAATTTTCAGCATTCCGCAACGGATAGAAGAAAGGATGACCCTGAAAACATTGCAGCAATAATTTTAAAAAAAGAATCATTATTAAGGAGAGCTCAAGTCAACGTTCATGGATATTTCTTGATGATCATAACTAATGTTTCTACACGAGATTTGATAAATCCAATCACATTTAGTACCTTCATCGATTAGAATTAAAGATGCAAGTACAGTTCGAACATTACAATTGTAACATGGATTCCCATATAATCTTTAGAAGGTTTTCTACACTACAGGATTATTTATTGTCAAGACAAGGTTGGAGATATTACCATTGCTTCCTTTGCAGTTAACCTCTTCTGATGATCATATCGCAACAATTTATCAACGAAATCAATTGCCTTCAACAGAAAGTGAAAAAAACATGCTGTCAGTTTTAAATCATCAACAGGAATTTTCATCGCATAGCTTTCAGGTCCACCATACCCTGATTGCTTACCTCAGGAACAGCCAAATGATGATTGTCAGCATTTACAAACTTGGTCCATGATTTCCTATTATGCCTAAATTAAATTGACCACAGGAAACAAAAGAGAAGATTTTCATCAGAAAATAGATAAATGTTTCTGGGAAAGCAGAATTGATATGTGCATTAAGTAAACCTTCCAACAAGGGCCGTGATGACGGTCCAATTCTATGCGATATTTGCTCAAATAAGAATTCAACTCCTCTGTCCCCAATACCTGCCATTCATCAATACATTCCACAGCATTATAATCATGTAAAGGGGGTCTGGTCAGATACATATCGAATTCTGTATTTCTGTGATACTCCTATGGATACTGAATAGACAAAATAAGTATATTAACTCAGAAATTTTGAGGATTACTCATCGTAGGATTGTGTGATACATTTGTGAATGCATAATCAACAAAGTAGTATATGAACTCAGAAACTTCTTAAAATATTCACATAAGCAAAAGTTAAAAATACAATCTGACAAAGAGCCAATATATTTTGAAAGTGTTCATGAAGTGCATATCAACTTGCACTATGCCTCCAATAACAGGATGTGTTCTAGTACATACCTTTGCAATCTTGACTAGTTGATCATAATTATCATGCCCATAGAAGAAAGGCTCCTTGCGAAATATCTGTACAGCAAAAGCCCTCAACATGAGCACCAGAACTACACATTGTCTTCCATAATAAAAATCATATCACTCGCATTTCCAAGAGAAGGCCCAACAGGGTCACAATTGAATGCAATTTCAGGTTTGAATACCACCAGATCGTATGTCTGGGGTAATATGTAAATGTATACTAATTACATTGCTGTAGCATGCAGGTGAATTAGGGTTGAGTATAGTCTTGTAAGGATGAAAAGTAATCAAAAACAGGGTTTCAAGGAAAGGAAAAACATACCATCGCAGCAAACATACAGCCCAGGCTCCACATGTCCAGGGAGCATCCTCAATGACCTACCTATCTTTGTAAATTGTCACTTTCGGACTTAGTGACCATACTACTACTATACTTCATAAGTTTTCATTCCACCTTTCATCCTTTTCATTACCTTTAATGGTTTTATTGCCAGAAATTTATTAAGATGAAAGCCCAACAACACAGCAACTGATAACACTACAAAGACCCCAAACAATGACCGACAGACACCAATTAAAGCACAGCAGCATTGCCTTCTCATTATGAAAACCACCATACACACATGTATAAACAAATATTTACCAAGCAAGACTTACACAAGGCGCTCCAAATCCAGATCAATGCACAAATCAGAAATAAAAGTTCGTTTCCCTGAAAACAAAATACTATTATATACTAATATGGATGTCCATCTTACAACTCCTGACACCTCAGTAATCCAGAACTGAAGTAATCACAAATGCCAATCCAAGATATGCACGCCAATGAAGCTAGGTACATAGAGAAATGCACAGGCCACCAAACAAAAAAAGTATGTACACAGAATAGAGACCCACTCTCAGTTCAAAACAAGGGGCGAAGCAAGAGTTAAAAAATTTGTCACAGGATGGTGATGTTATATCTGATTACTGCTTTTGGTGATGCCCGACGAAAGCGTGACAACCTTTTCACCACTGACAGCATACTGTGATGGGGTGGATGCACATTAAAATGCAATTCCAGTTCCGTAAGTTCCACTGCCTCCAACAAAAGAAGTTTCACAAATTCCATATGAGTTTTTAAACCTGAGAAGCCATCAATCTCGACATTTTTGAGGCAACAGCTGAGAGGAATTTCAAGCTTCTGTTCTGCTTTAAGATGTCGAATTACAATGCCTTCTGTAGATTGATCCCACTCTTCAACAGTCTAAAATAAGTGGGAAATGGATTAAGTACGGTATCAGAATGAGAAAATTAAATCCCAAATGAAGTACACCACTTACATCAATTCCAAGCGTTTGCAAATTAGGGCAGCTTCTAATCGAGCAAAGCACATGGCGGATATCGTCCATGTAACCAAGATTAATACCAGAAAAGTACAGGCGAGTCAAATGGTTGAAGTCATTGAGGAGCTTGCGTGACACAACAGCAACAGCCAAAAACTTATATGAAAATTTGTGAAAAATAATAATGAACTGTATTAGTTAGAGGCTGAGGGCAAGACAAAATTTAAAGCTAGTGAAAAATTCAATAAAAACCCCTTTATCTCCAGAAAGATATAATTGCATTCCAGCCTTTTCAAAGATGACAGTTGACCAGAAACATTGACTATGTTGCTCTCAGTACCAAGCGACTCAGACACCAGAAAATCATCAGCACTAACTGAAATTTCCTCAATATTCAGACTTCTAAAAATAATTGATTTGAATATGCCGTCAAATTCAAAAACCTTGAGATTAGGAGCATCAATAACTAGGCTTAATGGTGTCTCCCGGCATTCCACACACAAGTGCTCAAGCATTGGACACTTAGATAATAACATATTGAAGCCGCCTTCATCAAAATCAGCATCAAAAAGAACGAGCTTGACGAGCCTATTAAATCCCTTGAAGAAAAGTGGGAGTTTAACCTTAGACTGCCCAAGGTACAAGTATCTGAGGTGATCAAAGCCAAACAGATGATAAACACTGCCTCATCATCAATATCACGGAGTATGTTAAGTATAAGATCCTCAATATGATGGCTAGACAAGAAATGAAGCCAGCAATCAATGATAGAATCATCTTGAATGGAAAAGTTATCGATTTAGAACTTGACAATGGGTCCATTGTGAACTGCCAAGACATGATTGATGATGGATTTGGGCTCATAGTTTCCCCTCAAAGATTATTTGAAAGCGTAATCAAAAATAAGATATGGAATGGTTGTCCATTTATACCTCCACCTTCTCGAGAGTATGCTAGTCCTCACTGCATCTTGCAATGGCAAACATTTGAGAATGTTATCCACAACATCGCACGGAAGATAGCTAATTCTGTCAGCTTTTGTGAAAGCCCCCACGGTAGGATTTTGAGCCATAAGGTTGAGAGAGATCAGACTACTCGTTCACTATAAACAATGGTGCCTGGAAATAGAACAGTTCATGAATCATCTTGCCAAAAAAACAGAGTATTAACAAAAACATATTCTACATTGCAATTAGCATGATCTCATTCAAAATTCTACTTTGCAATTAGCATGATCTTGTTCCAACGAAAATATGATTCCAAAACACAAATTTTTTTAGTGAAATTATTTTCAAGGGAGAAGGGCACTATTGTACGTCTGTTTTCCATTTCTTTTCTACATAATGACTAAAATTCGAATATCTCTGCCTATTTACCCTCTCAGAATGGGTAATGAGTTCATGCCAATCAACTTTCTACTGATATCAAATTCCAAAGTTCTACCAAAGACATTCGCTGGAGCGGAAACTACTCATTGCCACAAAAACCTGCGTATAAAATCTAAATTTGCAACTTCACTCAACATAAACCACAACATTGTTCTAAAACCAATCAACCAAAACCAATTCAAAAGCTATATGCTAACGGAAATCTGAGCTTGAAAGTTTCTGTTAACATAATAATAATAGTGAAGCTTACAACAATTTGTTCAAAAATAGCACAATTTATTCAACAATCTTCAATACCTCAACAGAACAATAGCCAAGACGGCGGGGCGAGGCCGAGGGCGGAGCAACTGACAAGAGAGTGGCGGACGGGAGACGGTAATGAATTGATGATTAGGGAAGATAATGAAAATGGGGATGAAACGGGTAGGGAAGATAATGAAAATGAGAGAAATCTTGACAGAGGGTCTTCTTCCAGAAATTGCGATGGGTATGAACGGGTCTGGGAAAGAAAATGAAAATGGATTTTGAAATGTAATGAGAAAATTGATTATATGCTGGAAATGTCGTTTCAATTGTTCCTGTTTTTTTGTAAACTTTTTGCTTGGATGTAAATAGGAATGCGGGTCACTTTTATTAATGGGTTTTAGTTTTAGGGAGTGTGGGTAATCGGTGGCTATTTTTATTGAATTGCAAGGGGTCTGTTTACAGTTTTAATGGCTAGAAACGGTAGTGGTGTAGATAGAATCAGAATCACTAGTCTCCCAGACAATAGAGCTTATCAGATTACGGTCCAAATAGTAAACCAGACCCGACCAAACTGTTTTTAATGGTTTTGTTTGGGTTGCACTTTAAAATTTGTGTTTTGGTTTTCTTAAAAAAAATTGTGCTTTGCGCTTTAGGTTTGGTCCGGAGGAAAAATTAATCAGATCAAATCGTAAACCGCAATTATATATATATAATTAAAATGTCTTTATATTAATTCAGGGTACAGAGGCGGTTATGAATGATTTATGCCCTTTCATTAGCTTCTGTTTATTTGTTTAATATGTTTCAAAAGTTTCGTTGATGTAATGCACTTTGTACATTGGTTTACAGGTTATTTTTGTAATTCTTATATATTTCAGAAAGCAAATAATGCTACTGCAACCCTTTATTTGCTCTATTACTGTTGTTTTTCTTATGATATATTTGTAGTTTTATTTCTTTTTCAATAGCTTATAATAGTTCTAGTTTATTGTGTATTTGGCTTATAAACAGTAAATTTATATTTTTTAACTTTTAATTTGCATTTCTGAGTTTGGACTGTTACACTTACGACTGTAATTCATAGGATTTTCTTTCTTTCTAACACTTTGGTTAAACCGTAACTAAACCGCACCAAATCGCTTTTTTTTTGTTTGGTTTGGTTTGGTTTAAAATGTTAAAATGGTTTAGTTTGATTTAATTTTTTTTCAAACGTTTTTTTGCGGTTTGATTTGAATTTGGTGCGAAACTATACCAACCCGCACCGCGTTCACCCTCATTGATCAAATTCTCACACGCTTGCCGTTGAAAAATGGGGTGAGGACGTGCATACTCTCCACAGAATGGAAGTATAAATGGACAACCATTTCACATCTTGATTTCGATTTTAACACGAGAACAAATCAGGATTTCGAATCCATTATCTATTGCATCTTACTGGTGTCTGGTGCATAAAGGACCCATGGTTAAGTTTTCAATTAAGAACATTCGTAATAAGAACTACAGTGCGTCAGTCACTGGCTCACATGTTGTCAAATCATTGTATTAAAGACTTTGAACTCGCATTAATGGACAGGTATACTTGCCTCTTAAAAATGTTTGGATCACGGTTCGTCGGCTTATCAAGCTGCGACATTTTTGTGTCTCAAGAGCAGATAAACAGTTGAATACGATTCTGTCAAAATATCCTGTGCTTAAGCTTTTGGAAGTACTTGATTCCCAACATTTATGCCTCAATATCCTCCTATTGTCAAATCTTTTATATATGCTGGGGGATTGCGCCCGATTAATTTTAAAAGTGCAACCATTGAGTACATTAAGGTCTCTTACACAAGTGGCTTTGTGAAGCACAATAAAGCATCATGCTTTGTTGGAAATTATTTAAGCTCGAATATATGAAGTCTCTTTTATATGCTTTAGAAACAGCTATTCAAGCTCGGGTCAAAGTTAAACAATTAAAAAAAAAAAAAAAAAAAAAAAAAAAAAAGAGAGAGAGAGACAGATCTCATAATTCATACTTGAGGTGAAATAAATTCAAGACACAAATGGGATGTAAAGCAGTATGGACATCAAGCAATGTAGATTCAATCAATTTTAAAGGGAAAATTAGATCCCCAGAAAGGGAAGCCACTTGCATTTATGGGGCTTGAGTTGAGGAATTTTCAGCATTCCGCACCGGATAGAAGTAAGGATGACCCTGAAAACATTGCAGCAATAGCTTTTAAAAAATAATCTTTATTGAGGAGAGCTCTCAAGTCAATGTTCCTGGATATTTCTTGATGATCATAACTAATATTTCTACGAGACTTGATAAATCAAATCATATTTAGTAGCTTCATAGATTAGAATTAAAGATGCAAGTACAGTTCGAACATTAAAATTGTAACATGGATTCCCATATAATCTTTAGAAGGTTTTCTACACTACAGGATTATCTATTATCAAGAGAAGGTTGGAGATATTACCATTGCTTCCTTTGCAGTTAACCTCTCTTGATGATCATATCGCAACAATTTATCAACGAAATCAATTGCCTTCAACAGAAATTGAAAAAACATGCTGTCAGTTTTAAATCATCAGGAATTTTCATTGCATAGCTTTCAGGTCCACCATACCCAGATTGCTTACCTCAGGAACGGCCAAATGATGATTGTCAGCATTTACAAACTTGGTCCATGATTTCCTATTATGCCTAAATTAAATTGACCCACAGGAAACAAAAGAGAAGATTTTCATCAGAAAATAGATAAATGTTTCTGGGAAAGCAGAATTGATATGTGCATTAAATAAACCTTCCAACAAGGGCCGTGAGATGACGGTCCAATTCTATGCGATATTTGCTCAAATAAGAATTCAACTCCTCTGTCCCCAATACCTGCCATTCATCAATAGTTCAATACATTCCCACAGCATTATATTCATGTAAAGGGGGTCTGGTCAGATACATATCGAATTCTGTATTTCTGTGATACTCCTATGAATACTGAATAGACAAAATAAGTATATATTAACTCAGAAATTTTGAGGATTACTCATCCTAGGATTGTGTGATACATTTGTGAATGCATAATCAACAAAGTAGTATATGAACTCAGAAATTTTTTAGAATATTCACATAAGCAAAAATTAAAATACAATCTGACGAAGAGAGCCAATGTATTTTGAAAGTGTTCATGAAGTGCATATCAACTTGCACTATGCCTCCAATAACAGGATGTGTTCCGGTACATACCTTTGCAATCTTGACTAGTTGATCATAATTATCATGCCCATAGAAGAAAGGCTCCTTGCGAAATATCTGTACAGCAAAAGCCCTCAACATGAGCACCAGAACAACACATTGTATTCCATAATAAATATCATATCACTCGCATTTCCAAGAGAAGGCCCAGCTGGGTCACAATTGAATGCAAGTTCGGTTTGAAGACCACCAGATCATATGTCAGGGGTAATATTTAATGTATACTAATTACATTGCTGTAGCATGCAGGTGAATTAGGGTTGAGTATAGTCTTGTAAGGATGAACAGTAATAAAAAAACAGGATTTCAAGGAAAGGAAAAACATACCATCCCAGCAAACATACAGCCCAGGCTCCACATGTCCAGGGAGTAATCATAGTCTTGTAAATCAACAAGAAGCTCAGGACCCTTGAAATATCTATACAATGCAGGTTAGCAGATTAGAAAAATCAGGCACAACCAACATAATACACTAGTAACCCTGATAGCTTTCATGTATTTATACATCTCCATAATTGTGAAATTAACACTCTCCTAAATATTGAAAGTTAGACAGTGTTTGTATACTATTATCCACAAAATATGGCCAGGAAATGACACTCAGAGACCGATGTTAGTTCAATAGCAATCTTAGAATATAACACAATTAGATTGAAGCACGTATAGGTTGAAAGTTAAATGCAACACATGCAGATTGCAACTGGATATGGGACAAATGATGTATTTGAAGTGTTATTCAGATGCATCTTCACGTAAACCGCATGCAAACCTCAGTTCTTTCACCTTCACTTTCCATTAGCTGCTTGTTTGATAAAATTTTCATAAACATAGTTTAAGAAAGTTTTAAATATAAATTCAAAATGAAAACCATTCAGAGCAAGACAGAGCAGGAAATCAGGATTAGAAATTAGTTCCTTGTGTTCCATAATCCTTAAATTTATTTCTTAATTGGATTCCTTCCTGAAAGGTGCAGGTGTCCTGGGCCACTGAATTTTGCTTTAAAGGCTGAGACAGTTTATTTCTTAATGGTTTTCCATTTTACAATACATCAATACTGTTTTGCAAGTAGAACGTAGCACCAATTTTGGATTAATTTTTATGTTCAATGTTCTGAAATTTGTAACAGCCAATTGCTACACAACAATCTTGAGCAGCCTAGCATCCAGAGAGATTGGTGAAACACATTTTAGAACTATGCCCAAACCACTTCAGTTCCTCTTCCAACCAACAAATTCTATAGCCACATTTACTATTGAGTGAACCTCCTTTTTTCATCAGTTTATGTTATCATATATAAAACAGAAGTATGCCACAGTTGCAATAAAGAAGTTATGGACTAACTGCAGCTTAATGAAGTGGCATATATGATGGATCAACTTTATATCCATCATTCTGGAGCAAAACAATTTCCACATACATAAAACGCATTACTTAAGGATGCATAATATATGAATGCCAATCCTCGGACTTTATTTGTAAGGTATATAAAAACATACATCAAGAATTTGACAACTCTAATTTATACGAACCCATGGGAAAGGTGCAAACCTTGAAGCAACACGAACATTATATTCCATTCCAGGATGATAAAACTCTGCAAGCCCCCAATCTATCAGACGAAGCTTACGCTGCTCATGATCTATCATGACATTGTGAGGTTTCACATCCCGATGCATGATGCCTTGTGAATGGCAATAATCTAAAGCCTAAATGTAAAGGAGAAGAAAACCTTTTAACTGGTAAATAGAAGTCACAACATAACATTGTTAAGGTGGGGAGACAGAGAGAGTAGAACGTAGAGGGAGGGAGAAAAATAAACAAATTAACACACTGAGAAACCAACATAATGTTTGGAGGTATTTTAGCCATCTATGCTTTCACGTATTTCCACAAACAAAAAGAAATGCTTTTCATTACACAACTTTTTCAACTATTATCTTTTTTCTACCGAATAATATAAAATTAATAAAATTTAATAATACCTTATTCAATACCCCCATTAAAAACAAAACAGAAGTTATTATAAACCCACAAAACTGTACCACATACACAATCACATCTTCAAATCATTCCATAATACATACATAATTAAAAACTATCAAACCTAATATTTACTTTTACTATTTAACAATCATTCATTTTTCTTTCTCATACACACTAATAAGCATCATAATGATACCAACGTCCACACAATTTAGAGAAACTCATATCAGTAATCAATGGAATCATATACCCATATTCCAGGTCTCGCTCCACAATCAATTTCTTGATCTAGACATGATTTGCAAAAAAGCCCGAGATTTAAATTCTTTTAAAGTTTTTAAATAAGAATTGCCTCTTCTTATTCCTTTTCCTGGAAGAAAGAGAACTGGTGTCTCCAAATTAAACATTTTCATGTAATTTCTGCCTCTAATAAATATGCAGCTTCCTGAGTTCAGGTCAGCACACGCAAGGTTTTAGTTGGTGCCAATACAAAAATTAAATACTTCTATCCATTTATTTTGAAATTAAGGAAGTGAGAAATGGTGGTGTAAAAATGGATGGAGAGAGTAATGATGAATTTATTAGTGGATAGAGAGAAATGTTAAAATACTTTATTAGTTAATTGAGAGAGAATTACCCCCCCCCCCCCCCCCCCCCACCCAAACAAAAAAATGTAACCATTATTTGAAAATAGCCCAAAAGGGGACATGTAATATTGAAAAAAAATAAACGGAAGTATCAAACGCAGATTCTTTCACTTTAAGCACCGAGATATACATGCTTGTCACAAAATATAAAATATGTACTAATGGTATGGTATTACCAATTTAAAAGCATTTATAAGAAGAGGTTTACCTTCAAAAGTTCATAGATGTAATATCTAATGTCAAAGTCTGAAAGTGTAGGATACAGAACTTTAAAGTCTGTGTTGTTCACATATTCAAATATAAGACTTGGCGTCTTTGATTGTTGATCCCTTACGATATCAAGCAACTTAACGATGTTTGGCCCACCACAAAGATTCTGTAGAATCTTAATCTCCCTTTTGATCTGCAGGACAGAATATCAATTACAATTACCACATTGCATAACAAGAATATAATCAACACGAAGCCCCAAAATCATGGAATAATGAGATCATTTGTAATACAAGTCAAAAATTCTGGCATTTGGAAGCTCTCAACTACAGACCTCAATTAAAAGAAAAGTTGTCTTGATGCATATGAAGAGAGTTTTGAGAAAGGCGAAAAACAAACTATAACAACAGCTGGTAAGAATTCAATATACAATACACCGCAAACTATTTAGTAGCAAAGGGCATTTCTCAACAACTAGATCAAAAATCCATTTAAACTACAGTGGCAAAATTGAACTACGTGTGCATCAGTTACTATACAAAGTCTACCATCGGATGATGTCATATACCTTGCTGACCAAGATGAGAGTCCATGCAACAAAATTAAACAAAACAAAAAAGATGCTGGTGATATAGCAAGCAGATCTCTTGGGAAAGAGTGTAAAAGATACATACATTGAATAAATCAAATCCATCAAGAACATTCATGATTCCGCCATACAACTAGAATCCAGTTGCATAATTCTATCAGGCTAAAAAATCTCATTTTACATAACCAGCACCACCACTACAACAAAAACCAAAAACAAACAAAACAAAATTGCTGCTCCCACGAATTTCGTCGTGGAATGCAAAGAACAAATTTACAATTCTGATTTAAGATTTATTTAAAATCCCTGTCAGTGGTTTGCTTCCAAATGCACCAACTAAATGAGCTTTGACTAATGAAGGGATGGCTTCATGGACAAACAGTGGCAGGAGAAATCTTGTGACCAAAAGTATTATGCTCCACATGTAACCCAAGTGATCGTGCGATTTAACAGGGTAATAAAGCTGCAGAGTGCAGATTCTTATGGGCAAAAGGTTCAGATCATACAGCAATAAGCAGTCCCCAATACAATGCGTAACGGGCTGCAATCGAAATGAAAAAAAACATATGGAACAGAGATACGCACGTCCTCCCATGGGCCATGACCCATTACACTGAAGTCTTCTCTATTTACAGTGTAACACAACTTTTGATTCTATACTTTTGAAGTCCATTTTCCTTTAATTCAATGGATACAAAATGAGTTAACAAAAATGCGCCATTAGATAGAAACATTATGCAAATTAAGTCAATAAAACAAGCTTCTTAAATTTTAGGGAGAAGAAAACCTTCTTCTTCTTGACAGGTTTAAGAATTTTGATAACGCATTTTTCGTTGTTGGTGGTGTGAACCCCCTCGAAAACCTCGCTGTATTTTCCCCTACCGACCTTCCTCGCCACTTCATAATCATCCTGCTCCCTGACGCAAACAATCCAAATCCAAATCCAAATCAATTAAATTAATCAAAATCAAAAGGATGAAATTAAAATTAAAATTAATTGAGCCCCAAATAAATACCGACCCCCATTGAACAGTGAGGGACTCATAGTCCCAATACTCCTTAGGGCGAATGACATTGACATCGGCGTAGACCCGCGCCTTGGACGGGGCACCCGGGCGCCTAACCGCTTTGGCAATCTTATGAGCCATGGCTACCGGAACTGTGCGAAGTCGGTTGATTGAGGATAACTAGAGCAGGTTTCTCTAGATTATTATGTATGCGGCGTTGTTGCAGAGAGTAGCGAGGATGCGGCGGAGAAGAGTCGTCGGTAGGAGACGATGAAATGGAAATAGGAATACTTATGAAATTGGGAATGAGAAACCTCAGCTCGCGGGCTGCGGCCACATCAAACTTCCAAATGCAGGGCCATTAGGACAAGGATCAGTAGTTAATTATTCCAATGCGACGTCGTTTTTATGATAATTAGATTAGAAAGAAGTTACTCCCTCCGTCCCGCGAAGATTGAAGCCTTTCTTTTGGACACGGTAATTTAGGTACTGAAGTTTAGTAGTTAAAGTGGTGTGGGTATTTGTGTTTAAGATTATAATGAATTTTGATACTGTTTATTATTTAACTTTGACTTAATATTATCATAGTGATGTAATTTGAGAAAAATATTCAAGTGTGGTCTTGTTAGAATCGTCTAATCGTGTAGTTTTAGAATATATATTTTATACAATTTTTATTTGTATCAATTTTGTAATATTAAGAGTTAAAGAAATATAAGGGACTTTGTGTAGGAAAGTAATAATGCATTGGAATTTGTGCAGAATAGTAAAAGTAAGTATTTTTAATGGGATTTGACAATAATTAAGATTCTAATCAAACTTATATTAATTTAATTTTTCTAAAAACGGAAAGGGTTCAAACTTCGTGGGACATCCCAAAAAGGAATATGGTTCAAACTTCGTGGGACGGAGGGAGTACTCAACTTGATTAAAATCGAGTGCCTTTTGCCTTCGGGGTGGTTGGTTCATTTTTTTTTTTTCGGAACAGCCTATACAAGCTAGAGAAGTGGTGGGCCCATGCCACACAATTAGAAAGGGGAAAAGGAGAGGGACCCATGCCACACAATTAGAAAGGGGAAAAGGAGAGGGATAGGGGCCGGGTGGGAATCGAACACTTAACCTAAAGATTGAGAGCCAGGGACTTAACCACTTGGGCTAAGTCCCAATCCCCGTGGTTGGTTCAATATTAATATCAGAATTCAAGACCAAGTTAAATTTATTGGATTGAGAAAAATTTTACAAATTGAAGTTTGAACTAGGGATGATGAATTAACAGTGCTATTTTAATTTAAATTGGGACCGACATGTGAAAAATTCAAATGGAATATCGACAGTACTGATTATGATAAGTACAATACCTCTTTGGGAATGTTTGGGAGTTAGCGGATCCATTAGCAGATAGCAGATTTAGATAGAATTGTGAGAGAATATGCTGATTGAATCCGCTATATGCTCCTAAAAGCACTTTATATATTTTTTATATTTGACAAATGGCTACTGTTTGCACACATACTTTAACTTAAAGTTTTATCATATTCTATAAGTTAAAATACAGTCAAGTGGGACTTTGTTAGATTCGTCTGGTCTTTAGTTTTTAAATATTGAATTTTTAGAATTTTTGTCTATATCGAACTTAGTTATTAAAAGTTTAAAATGTATATTGGAATGTATATTAGATTGTATGTTGAGTGAATCCGTAACAAAATTTAGAAACAAAGGAAGTATTATTTTATATACCTATTTTTTCCTAAAAAAAAATCTTATATACCTATTTATTTAATATTTTTTTATGAGCCATTGAAGGCCTGGAAATGAGTGGTGTGTGAGACCATGCCACATAATTACTTAGCTTGAAAATGTGAGTGGTTTTGATGCATACATCTGCACATGCATACATTATATATGTGATGGGAGAGATATTTTATATGTTGGAATAAATGTTTCATATGATTGGAAGAATATTTTGTGTGTGTGTGTGATGAGAGATGTTCTTTTTGTGATTGATGTATATGTGATGTGAGGATTGTTGTATGTAATGGGAGAAATATCATATGTGATGCATGTTTATGCATACAATTGAAAAGTTAGCACCGTAACCGGATTGCTTGAAAATAATTATATTTCGTTGAAGTCAAACCTAAATGAGACTCAAAATTGAACAATGTTGTTCGATTCAAGCTCGTGTACACTAATTATGAATCAAGCTCGATTATCTTATACTACCTCCGTCTCAATATATTTGTTACGAATGGTTTTTTGACACTATTCACTGTTTAACTTTGATTACAATTTTTATCATAGCTATGTAAGAAAAAACATAGTCAAGTGAGATCTTGTTAGATTCGTCTAATCTTGTAGTTTTAGACAATTAACTTTTTATAACTTTTCGTTGTACACAATTTAAGTTATTAACCGTTAAAAATGTGTATCGACATACGTGCTGGGTGGGTCCGTAACAAAAATAGTGAGACGGAGGAAGTAGTTGACATTTTCAAGAGTGTGATATACTCCCTCCGTTTTTTGTTCTCCCTTTGAATAGTAAAAACTATTCATTAAGTAACTTTGATTCATCTTTTTATCACAGTTATATAAGATAAAACATAGTCAGGTGAGATGTTGGATTCGTCTAATCGCGTAGTTTTAGAATATCAAATTTTTAAAATTTTACTTATATATAATATGAGATATTGATGATTGAAAATGTGCATTGGATTGTGTGCAGTGCAGGATGTGTGAAGTTAATAAATAAAAAAAACGGAGGGAGTAGTAACTATTTTGACAAGTATTTTATTTTTAAGTCATACTAATGAATATATAGTTTTTTTTTTTAAAACTTTGACACCTACGTGTCGGCAAAGGTGTGTGGAAGCCCAAGCCACACAAATTACAAAGTACTAATGAATTATAGTTGATAGCTAATTAGCTAAATTATTGGATTATTACTAGGGGTGAAAGTGGGGCGGATAATATCCGCCCGATCCGACGCCGTATTCGATTATATTCGAATCTGAATTCGAATTTTTATATCCGGCGGATACGAGACAGGATATGGGATTGTAAATATCCGCCCGTATCCGAAAAATCCGAATATAATGCGGATATTATCCGTATTTTCTATCCGAATATCCGAAAATTTATATATATTTTTATATGCATAATATAATATATTATGGGTCTGTTCTGCACGCAGAGCTATAGCTGCGAGCTGGAGCTGTAGAGAGCTGGAGCTGTAGGGAGCTGTTCTATTTAAGTATTCTGTACAACTAGCTGTAGCTGTCAAAAAATATATGAAATGACATAAAAGGACAAATATTTTTTTTTTTGCTTACAAAAGGACACATATTCATTTCATATTTAATAAATTTAATTAAAATTTAAAATAATTCTAGTAGAATATAAAATGAACCAGATGCAAACAAAAATAATAATATAATTCCAAATAAAAATTCATATAAAATAATAATCATTGTACCCAAAAGAAACAAAAAAAAAGGCAATGTAATATTCATCGCGTGCGTGCATTCCATATTGAGGATGCAATTCTGTTCCGAGTCTCCTTCATCTCATTTCCTTCTGACCACTGTTCATTGTTCGCCTCATATGTGTGGATATTGTGAAGTTTACCTCGTGGTATGTAATTTGGATTTTGATCCAACGCAACAAAAAGCAAATCCTCTTGCGAATTTTTGTGAATGTAGTTATGCAATGCAAATGTGGCCATGATAATATCAATTTGAGTTTGAACAGTAAACTGGGGCATCCTACTCAAAATATTCCAGCGTTTCTTCAACACTTCAAATGATCGCTCAATACAACTTCTTAGAGATGAATGTGAACGATTGAAAGCTTATTGCATATTAGTCGCCGGCTCATTTTGGAATTGGGATTGATGATATCTGGTCTTTGAATATGGAACCAAATATCCTTTCCTATCTGGGTATCCTTTATCAACCAAATAATATCTACCTGAAAAAAAATATTCAATATAGATTAAGTTTATGTAAATTACAAAAATTGTCATGCAATAACAATATAGTTATAAATTACCTTCGGGTGGATGTGGGAAATTCATGGATGACGTGGTTATTGCGTGAATAAAAACACGCGTGTCATGTGCTGACCCCTCCCATCCAACAGATATAAAGGTAAAACACATATCAAAATCACAAACTGCCATTACATTAAATGTAGGTAACCCTTTCCTCCCTATATACCGTAGTTGTTGAGACTCCGGGATACACGCTCCTATGTGTGTACCGTCAATGCATCCAATACAATCATGTATGTAATTTAGCAATGTATATTGTTGATCATATAATTTGACATATAAAAACATATTAGAAAATAAATAATATGGTACCTTGAAATACGGCATGTATATTTTATCATTCTGTATCTTATAGGGAATGCATTGGAATCGTGTATCTTCTGGCCTAATAATGTCATGTGCAAGACCTTTGAAACCTTTGCTTCTACCTGTTATCGCCTCTAAAACCTCATGAAATGTTGTGCTAATAGTCGATCCTGATCGTTGAAAGCGCTCCCCAACATCCCTATTAGACACACCTAATGCAATAGTGTATAAAAATATTCACAATTTCTCAACAGTTGACATGTTGTCACTCAAATGCAATTCATATCTTGACTCTAGTTCACCACATAATTTTATGAATAAAGATTTATCCATCCTAAAAGCATTTACACATCGTATTGGATGGCCATTCAAACCTTATTTCATCCAAGCCTCTCCCGTATGAGAAGATGTCATGCATGGTTCTCTATATATACACTTATAAAAGTATGCAGCTGCCACAGTACTTGCAATGCAAGAATTCTTGATAAAATATAAGCATTTCTTCATTTTCCTCTTCAACTTAAGTTCAATATCCATGAATTCCACCTATTAGAAGAACACATAGAATATATTAATTGATTTTAGAAAAATAATGAAGGAAAAAATATATAACACAGAATTAAAAACATATAATAAATCGTCAACCACCAATGCATACTTAATAATAAATGTCAAAATACATCGTCTGAAATCGATCTAAAATATGTCATCAAAGCCAAATAAAAGTACTAGCCACTCAACTATAAACATCAAGCTCTTAGAGTATAATCATCTTTCTTATATTTCAGCCATGTAAGTCTACCCTCATCATTTCTTATAGAGCTTAATTTTTTTTTAGACCATTAAAAGGTAGCAATTCCATTTTAAGGCCACTAATAATACGAATTATGGAATTGAGCCATCAGAAGGCAAATGGGCTGAAATGGGAGCCATTTTGACCAATTGAAAACAAAACGGGCTGCGTGTCTTTCACGTTCCGGTTTTAAGTCGGAAGTGAAAAATCGTGTTTTAGAAAACACGATTTCTTGAAAACACCCTTCTTTAGCCTTGAAACAGAACATTCGGGATTGAGAGTCACAAATCGAAAAGAACCCTAGTCCGGACAATTCCATGCTTCCATACCCGATTAATCCTGGCGAACCCACCCCTATTGAAGATTGAACCCTAGAGTGAAAATGTTTGCGTCGTGTTCGTTCAATTGACTTCCCGTTTTTGCGTCGACGAAAATAACGATGGGGATCCGGCGAGCGGACGGGAGGAGCGATTGGCCGCCGCCACCATTCTGTAAGTGTGTTTATGAACGAAAGTGCAATTTGTTGCAAGCCCTTAAATACTTGTTGCAGAAATGAAGAAATTTGAGTGGTCCCTAAGTCTAATGTCGTTTTCCTTCCCACATGTGGAACGAATCTTTGACTAGGCTTTAGGGGTTGGTTTATTAATGTGTATGGGTTGTATTATTGGGGTTCATTATCGAAGAAAGTGTTGTGGTGAAGCCGACAGTGGTGCCCCCACCGTGTCGGTACTTATGTGTTTTAAAGAATCTGCCATAGTATTTTATTGTGGTGCTTTACTTTTTGTGTGTTGGTTGTTGGTTGTGTTTTATACATACATTTGTCGTATTATGATTTAAAATGGCCAACTTGTTTACAACAGATCCAGGTTGCACATCTATCACTCTGAAAGTGCATTATGGGGGAGAGTGCTTATTTGAGCCACGGGCGGAATATTCCGGGGGGAAAGAAGTTATATATGACCACGTGAACGTCAAACTATTTGGCTTTTGGTACATGTCCTGGCTGCTGAGTAAAGAAGATATAAATGGAGATGATGTTATTTACTACTTGAAAGAGGACGACTTATTTAAGGAAGTGGAGGACGAAGTACAATTGAGAGACGCAGCTACCAAGTGTATTGAATCAAGAATTCTACATATATATGTTGTGGAGGATGCGGGTGGAAGTGAGTTGGATAGTAGCCAAGAATCTGATGATGTGGCTGGTGATGGGCAAGATGAGGGTGATACTGAGGATGATGTCGAGGGGGCTGATTTAGAGGGGGCTGGTGAGGGCAATGAGGGTGATACTGAGGATGATGGCGAGGGGGCTGATTTAGAGGGGGCTGGTGTGGGCAATGAAGGTGATACAAATGGAGATGGCGAGGGGGCTGATTTAGAGGGGGCTGTTCATGAGGCTTTGGAGAGGGAAGATGGGCAAGATGAGGGGGCTGATTTAGATGAGGCTTTAGAGGGCTCTGGTGGTGAGGATGAAAGGGAGATTGATGAGGCAGCCGACGAAGACAGATTTGTTGAGAGTGATTATGAGCCTGACGAAGATAGTGATGTGCAATCAGAGGGGGAGAACCTAAGAGAACGAGTTGCTGTTGGTGGGCGGAACATAGAAGAGTTAAGTGATGGTGACAAATCAGATGATGACTTGGTCACGGTTGGTGGAGACTTCACTGAGCTTGTTCCATCAGATTGTGAGGGGAGTTCGACAAAGAGGGCACCTGTGTTCAACACCGACCAGCTATACACTCCATCAATTGCTCTCGAGATGATCTTTGGCACGCAAGAGGAATTTAAGGAGGCTGTTAGATCACTGGCTGTGTTGGAGAAGAGAAAAATAAGGTTTACACGATCTAATAAATCTAGGGTTTATGCCAAATGCATGGGAAATAATTGCAAGTGGAGAATTTGTGCACACAAGGTGAGGAATGAATCGACCCTTCAAGTTACAAGATTTTTTTCAGTGCACTCATGCACTGAAACACATGAGATTCCAGCCCTCAACAGTCGGTGGCTAAGTCAGAAGTACATTCAGAAATTCATTTCTGATCCGAAAAGGACTGCAGAGGGGTTCAGACTTGATGTTATCAATGATTTGAAGGTAAATGTTAGTAGACACCAGGCCATAAATGCTAAGAATAGGGCACTACAAGCATTGAACGGGTCTTCGGAGTATCAGTTTTCAAGGTTATGGGATTATGCAGATGAGCTTAGAAATAGGAATCCTGGGAGCACTGTACTGTTGGGAACAGAAAACCATGGGGGAGAGACACGATTTGATTGATTTTATGTATGTTTAGCAGCCTTGAAGAAGGGTTGGAGGCGTGGATGTAGACCATTGATTGGAGTAGATGGATGCCATCTAAGTGGTCCACACAAAGGTGTTTTGCTCACAGCTGTTGGGGTGGATCCGAACAACGCCCTGTACCCCATTGCCTATGCAATTATCCCGGTTGAAAATAGGGATAATTGGCAGTGGTTTCTCTCCGTGTTGAAGACAGATTTGATTTTAGGAGAGATTAGGTATTTGACCTTCATTTCGGACAGACAGAAGGGGCTCATACAAGCTATGCAGGAAATATTCCCGGGAGTTGACCATCGTTTTTGTGTTAGACACATGCACAATAATTTTGTAGGGGCTGGTTACCGAGGCTTGGCACTTAAGAATCTGTTGTGGGGGGCTGCCCGGGCTGCTACGGTGCCTGAATTTATGCAACGAATGAAGAAGATCAAGGAGTACTCCGAGGGGGCATGGAAGTGGTTGAGTGATCGGCCACCAACACAATGGAGTAAGTCTCATTTCTCTGAGGGGCCTGTGTGTGATATGTTGTTGAATAACTTATGCGAGTCATTCAATTCATGCATTAAGGAGGCAAGGACAAAGACCATCCTTACATCACTTGAGTTGATCCGAGAGTACATAATGAAGAGGCACTCCAAAAACATTGATCGGGCAGTAACAAAGTGGAGTGATAGGAAAATATGTCCAAGGATTTCCAAAATCCTCTTGAAGCATGCCCAAAAATTGGGACAGTGTATTCCAGTGAAATCATCAGACAGACATTATCAAATCACCATGATGGATGGTAACGGACAGCATGTACTTGATCTTGTCCAAAGATCATGTAGTTGTAGGATGTGGCAACTCAACGGATACCCTTGTCTACATGCCATGGCTGCCATTTGCAATCAAGGTTATGACCCGGAAGATTATGTAGAAAATTGTTTTCGGGTTAGTGCTTACATTAAGGCATATGAGCACCCGATAATTGGCGTTTCAAGTGACCTATTTTGGCAAAAGACACCATACATTCCTCCAGTTCAACCTAGCTTTGGAAGGGGAGTTGGAAGACCTAAAAAGGCAAGGACTGTGAGTGTTGGTGAGCAACCGAAAAAGAAAAAACGGCCAAGGAGGAGATATACCAAAGATCCAAGTAAGATGACAAGGAGGCAAGACAGTAATTACTGTCGAAATTGTGGAGAGCCTGGCCATAATATCACCACATGCCCTGATTTCCCAGATGAGCTGCGTGAGAAGCGTAGGGCTGCTAAGGTAGTTAAAAAGCTGTGTTATGATATGTTTTATTTATAATTTTGTCTTCTTTTACACTAACATCCTAACTAATTTACAACAGTCAAGGAATCAAAATACCAATGTTTCTGGTGGATCTTCATCAAGTGTTGTTGAAACAACAGGGGTAATGTTTTCACAATCAGAATATGTAATCTATTTTTCACTTTATTTATGTTGCTGGATACTCTTATTTTTCACTTTATTGATGGCACAGCAGGTTACAACTCGAGCAAGGGCTGTTGCAGTTTTCAAGGCAAATGATGGCACTATTGGATCTTCTAATTCTAGAGTATGAATTACACTTTACACCCCTGCTAGAATGGTTCTTTCTCATTAATAACATACTAATCATGTTTTTCATTTTGTTTAGGCTGAGAATTCAAAGGGTAAAAAGCCACAAACAAAAGGGTCAAATGTCACTGACCTCACCACACAGGTTATAAATGAAATTTAATGTGTTCTTTCTTGTTAGGTGATCAGCCCCATAATTAATTTATAATGCTTTACTGAAATGATGACTTTATTAATGGCACAGCAGGTTACAACTCGAGCAAGGGCTGTTGCTGCTGGCAAGGGAATTGATGGCACTGTTGGATCTTCCAATTCTAGAGTATGAATTACACTTTACACCCCTGCTAGAATGGTTCTTTCTCATTAATAACATACTAATCATGTTTTTCATTTTGTTTAGGCTGAGAATTCAAAGGGTAAAAAGCCACAAACAAAAGGGTCAAATGTCACTGACCTCACCACACAGGTTATAAATGAAATTTAATGTGTTCTTTCTTGTTAGGTGATCAACCCCATAATTAATTTATAATGCTTTACTGAAATGATGACTTTATTAATGGCACAGCAGGTTACAACTCGAGCAAGGGCTGTTGCTGCTGGCAAGGGAATTGATGGCACTGTTGGATCTTCCAATTCTAGAGTATGAATTACACTTTACAATTGGAAGAATTGTACTTTTTCATCAATATCATACTAAACATGTTTTTCAATTGCTTTAGGCTGAAAATACAAAGGGTAAAAATCCACAAAAAAGAGGGTCAAATACACAAGACATTTCTAATGTCACTGACCTTACCACACAGGTTAGAAATCAATTTCAATTTTAATGTATTCTTTCTTCTTAGATTTTCAAACACGAACCTAATATTTTTGCCAACTGTATACAGCCGACTCTTTTGCCACCAATCTTTTCGACCGGTCAAACTCAAGAGGAAGTTGAAGAGGAGCCTGTCATCACACAAGAGGCTGCCATTGATCCACCCCTGCTGGTTCATGGCCCATCCCTCCAACAACAAATGTCTGGTTTGGGACCTTTGCAAGTGAAGAAGCGCCCACCATATAGAGGCGGGTCTTGGAGAGCTCCGAAATTTTCAATTGGCAAGCATGGTCCTCCAACTCATGATATTGACATCACTTCCCGGGATCCGCCATAAAGTTGATAATGTTGCAGCGTTTTGGATGTTGTCTACTGCCTAAACTTATTACTAATGTACTTCGTGACTGATTCTGTTTGTGGCTGTGTTGATTCTTCTTTGTGGCTGTTTTGATGCTGTCTACTGACTTAATGCTGTCTACTGTCTAAACTTGGGCTGTGTTGATACTGTTTGTGGCTTGTGCTTTGGGACAATTGTACACATGTTTTGGTATTGTGCTTTTGTGGGACATGGATGTTGCAGGAACTTTGAATTTTGGCCACTTTTATGTGAATGGCATAGTCACTCTCTTTTTTGTCAATTATATTTTGACTCAGTTTGTATTACATTGGTTTAAGGTTCTTGATGAATATGATATGCATTGTATCTGATCTTTTTTATTTCATTTTCATTTTTACATCATTCCCCTGTTTCTGAATTTGCATAATTCGGGCAGTAGTTGAGTAATGGTGAATATGAATTTGTAGCTATCATTACTCACAAAAGATACATTGGTATTAAGTTGGCGAATATTGAATATGTAGCTATCATTACTCACAAAATATACATATAATCAAGAGGCCATCATTCCATTAGCATCACAAAATGGTGTCGCAACACCTTACACATTTGTTCCATTGTACAGCCATAAACATGAGGTCATTGGAAAACCTTGAAAGCAATAAATAGCTAGTCAACTTCAATGTCAAGATAATACAAACTTGTTTTCTACTACATACTGGCACTACAAACTTGTTCCAAACATCAAAAAAGTAGTCAAGATAATACTAAAGCCCCACAAAATTACTACAATGTCAACTTCCTTACTACTACATATTAGCACCACAAATTAACACTTCAATGAAACATTCTCATCAATGAAGTTGCAGAAACTTTCCCTTAACACACCCACAATTACCAAACAATGCTTTAGTCATGGCGCCTAAAACCAAAATGCACAAACCGATCACCATGTAGAGTTTTTTTCCCTTTTTCTTGAAATTGACAATTTCCAGCTCCATCCGCTCATTCGCCTTCTCCAACCAAAGCTTCTCTCTTTTCAACAAATTCATCTCCCTCTCATCCAAAATCTTACCTTCTTCCAAAGCGTCGCATCTTTTCTCAACTTCATTAATCTTATTCAGCAAACCAGGGATTAAAGATTGAGCTCGAGCGCACAATGGAGCCTCTGCCCACTCAAAAAACTTGCAGCCACCACCCTAAATACAAAAAAAGACAACCACAGTCACTCAGTCATTGCATCTTACCTATGGGATATGAATTTCACAAGTAATACCCTAAACACCATTTCTCCAACAGTGGTAAACACCAACCTACGCCAACAAACAAAAACATTTTCTCCAGTGTAATACCCTAATTCCTAAACACCTACGGGCCATAAACAACAACAAATTACAACGAACTACAACACTAAACCTACAGGCCATTTGCTGTAATCAACATAAATATCATAGTCACAAACTGTATTCCCAATAAAGACAGTATACCGGCCATCGTGGGCAACCGTAGAAGCGCCGCCCAGCGTTCCGCCCCTTCCAGGAAGTGTTGACGCGAGCAGATTCACCACACTCGCACGCCATTCTTGGGAGCCCAAACGTGGACTCACCACTCGTGAACGATTCGGAATGCGACATTATGAGGGAGACCAAGATTTCGGAGTGAATCTTCAGTGCAAATGAATGAGGGAACTCTTCGATTCTAGGTTTTTAGTACTTCGCCCAAATGGAATTGGACAATGAAGAAGACGAGATTTTATTTTGTTCTGCGTTTTAACAACAAAAAAATCGGGTTCTGGAGCGGTCCAGCCATACCCAACTCCTTGAACCGGCCGGCGCGTGCTCCCTCCAGCACGTTGAACACACGCGGCCCACACTGGGTTTGACTTGGTCAAAATGGCTCCCATTTCAGCCCATTTGCCTTCTGATGGCTCAATTCCATAATTCGTATTATTAGTGGCCTTAAAACGGAATTGCTACCTTTTAATGGTCTAAAAAAAAATTAAGCTCTTTCTTATATTTAAGAATATTTCTCTATTCGCAGCATCACAAAAATGATCAATGGCAAATAATCACAAAAGACTTCCTGTTGTCATCAACCCCCTATTCTCCATTTCAGCAACCACACCCATAGCTGTAGCAATACTATATTTTCCAACTTGCTTCGCATGAGAAGCAAAATCAGATTCCATTAACTCGAAAAATCGTTGCTGATTCCCATCCTGCTTGGCCAAATACTCTTTGAACAAAGCAGATCCAGATGATTCTCTTCTTTTACGCTTCAATTGCCCATGCTTAGAACTGCTATCTGTTGTCTTTTGGATTTTGTTAGGCTCCTCACTTATTGGAAAAGAGACATCTTGTTGGCTCACCTCATTTAGAAAATCACTAAAGAAAGTTCGTTCTTGATTTTCAAGATTCTTTAAACAAAGACTACTGGGAGCTTGAGCGTGAACAACTACACCGTCATCATCAGCGACACCATCATCCTCATCAAGGGTTACATGGTAAGCCCCACTTGATGGAGTATTATCCATAGATGGTGCAACACAATCCATCCCACTGGCAACAACATCTCCAAACAATTGACTCCATGCGTCTTGCAATTCAATGGATGGTTGTTTTTTCATAAACCTTTTAACAGCTGGATTTTCCTACACAATAATTTAGAGAATTATTAAATTTGATCACACACATAAAACAACATTAAATGAAAGAATGACTATTATAAAGTATTACCTTAATTTTCTTTTTCCACCATTCATCCGAACAATCAAGTTTTCCGGTACTTGCATTCCACCCTAAGCCAGTTTCCCCATTCTTCAAATACTTCCAAAGATTGTAGTCTTTTTTCATTGCATCAAATTTGTTCTTTAAAGTTTTTTCACTATTTAATTTTTGGTTCACTAATTTCTCAAATTGTGATTGAAGGTCTACCCACTTAAAAGGATGAGCCCTGCCATTCTTCATGACGTATTCGTTCAATATATCACACAGGGCCAAAAGATGTTTACCCGTCCAGGAAAAGAGGTCCTTCTTTGCATTATCAGTATTCGATGCCATATACAAAGCAAGGGTTTTCAGATGACCTCAAATTTACAAGAATTCCAACGTTGGAACTATTATTTTGCTCTTAACATAACAAAAATTTCCACAGAATCTCATAAAATTAGTGGTTGGCAGAGAGACTAGTACAGACTGTGACAAATAGTAGAAACAAAATAAGCTACATAAATTAACAATGAGCAAGCTGATGAGTAACAAATTAAATATAAATTATCAAAATTAATCCACCATCACAACAATTGCATTTTTAAACCCAGTAAATCTCAAACCAATGCATCATACCACAACAGCAAACACAATTTCTAGCTCGTTGAAAAAGGTTTCCTTACGATGCTCGTACTTCGCTGTAGGCTGGGAGAAAGAAGGAAAGCAATTACAATTAGAATCAACAATTGAACATAAATTTGACAAAATCAAATAATGTGGCAAAAGGAAAATCACAAAGGCACGATAAGTACTAATAAGACAAACCATTATAAGACAACTAGCAAAACCTATCGTGACAATTTAGATCTAAAGAAAAAGGTTGCGTAATCATTCCAAGACAGGCAAATGGCAATTCAAATTACAAGCTGTATCAATAATGCAATTCAAATTTCAAGTTGTATCATAAATTGCAAGTAAATAAGCAAAATAGAAAATTATGAGACATGTTAAGAGCTAGAGCTCAGGCTGCTGGTCGTGGAGCTCTGCCTGACAGGGGAGCTGTACCTCCTGTGCGGAGGTGATGAATGCATTTCTTTTTTCATATTATTAGAGTTCCCATTTGGAATGGTGATCTTATTTCCAGCAATTACTTGAGATACTGATGTCTATTGTTAAAAATTGCACTTGCTACCTCTTTTGTGTGAATATGAAAAATTTCATTCCGTCATCCTCGAAAAAAATGAGACATGTTAAGAGGAAGAAGAGAAGTAGAATCAACATTCCACGAATTCAAGCTTAGGCTAAGGATTCCACTTATTCAAGAGAGAAACACCCAAACACAAATCACAGGAGAAGAAACTATGGCTTGCCCATGAACACACACAGTTGGCTTGTTGAAGCAGTTGTCCTGGATCATTAACATGATATCATGGTCTAAACAAATGTTGAATAATCACCACCTTAAACTTTAAATTAGTAAACAAAATAATTGATTTTCCTATCCTTGAGTGCCTAAAGAACTCTACTAGCAAAAAGATTTAGCTCAATGTCACAATGAAGATACAAAGTAGCTTACCACACCTCACAAGAAAGCAGAGAATCATAACTATTCCCCAATAATCTTTCCAAATTCGAATTCTCAAAATCCTCATTCACATCCAAATTCAAATCAATAATTTCTTTCTTTCCTCCTGACTTCCCTTCCACGGCCCATTTTCCAAATCAAACCCATCACCCAACTCCAAAGTCACTTCCTCATTCAATTTCAGGCCACGCAACTCCGCGCCCACTCCAACAGACTTAATTTCATGATCACCATCATTCAAAACATTAACAGCATCGTCATTCAAATCAAGTACTTTATTATTTCAAGTCAAATTTCCCATAATTCCCATCCCTATCCACTAAATTATCAGAAATGCCGCTCTCAATTCTTAAATTAAGTCTGTTGGAGTTCTCCCTAAAGACCCCCAACGTGCAACAACATAAACGAGAAAGAATTGGGAAGAATAAATTGGGGGTGGGGGAGATGAATAGAAATCCAGAAAATTAGGAAGAAAAAAAAAGGAAAGAATTGAACCTTGATTGAAGAGGAAGCCGATGCGTGCGCCGCCGAGAGGAGAACGGGACGGGAGAAGAAGAAAGGGAGGAGAGGAAAAAATAGCGTTGTTTGTGCCCTTGGTTAATTTTGTAATTCCTAAAAAATAAGTTCCTTTTTGAATCGCTACTACTAGTAGCTTCTAAAAAAGAGCTTTTAAAAGCTTCCAAAAACTCTCAAAAGCTAGCGTGCAGAACGGAGCTTTTTTTTTAAAAATAAAAGCTGAATCTACTAAAAGCTCCCAAAAGCTGCGTGCAGAACAGATCCTATATTAACTATAAAATAAATAAGTAATACTATATGTATAAATATAATCAAAAGCTTGAGAGCCATATGTAATTTATTAAATCAAATCATATCAATCAACTCAACTACATCATTAGGTTCTTTGCATCAAAACTATAATATGTAACATCTTGTAGTGATGTTATTTAGATGTTTTGAAGGAAATAACTAATGATCTTAGAAAATTTAAAAATTTAGTTTAGCTTACCTAGTAGTATATTCCGATTTCACTTAAAAAATTATAAAAATTTAATTTTAGTAATTATAAGATTATCCGAGTGAAAATCCGAATCCGTCTCATATCCGTTTCCCGAAATATTCGAATTCGTATTTGTATCCGGCCTATTCGTATCCGATTCCATATTCGACAAAAAAATATGGGATAGGACACGGGATGAGTACTATCTGTGCCGTATCCGTCCCGTTTTCACCCATAATTATTACCTAGTCGTTAAAATAGTGGAATATGTGTATATAATAACTAAAATAAAAAGATAAAAAGTTATTTTGAAATATTTATTTATAAACCAGAGGGATTTCTTAAGTTTCTGAGATACAAGAGTGACTTTTCCGAGGAATGAATTCACAAGGCTCGGGCCTCGCACATTACGTAAGTAGTTAGAGCTTCATAATCACTCAGATTAGAGTAATTGTTAGTGATAGTTATTTTAAAATGTGGGATTTTAAAAGTATATATATCATTTTAAAAAGTATTTATCATATATAGTAAGTATTATTATTAATAATTCGAACAAATAAGGAGCCAGTGACAATGTATTGAACTTCTAAATTGGAGGAGAGTGTTTGAATTCCGACCCTTATCACTTACCTTATTTCACTATAGTGTGGACTTCCATGATTTCTATAAACAAAAGGCAAGCTGTAGCTCATGCACTAACAAAAATTATTAAAACATAGTATATCTTTTTTCAATGTCATGGGAATGTAAATTAATACCATACAAATTAAAATAGAACAAATGAAAGGAATAAAGAGTCAATGAGAACTAAATCTAACCCATTAAGTTGAAAAATTATGGACTTGGGTCAACCCTCTCATTCCCTCTAATTAGAATAAATTGTAGTATATTTTTACAAATAAAAGATTTTATCTTTATTTATTTATTAAATACCAATTCACATTCAATGGATCAATAACTGGGAAATATTTTGATCAAAATTCTTGAGGCCAAATGTAAAATCTATATATATATATAAGCATTAGTGAACAACACATCCTACATTTAATGTGGTGTCTCCATTTTAAATTTCTAATTTTTATAAATTTTTACATTTTTAATTTATTAATTTTAGATTTTCACAATTATTTATTTATTTATTTATTTATTTATTATAGATTTTCAGTTTTTGAAATATATGGAATTCCTACAATATTCACTTTTAAAAAGATTTGAAAGATTTGAAATTTGAAATTTTGCATATCTTATTTAATCTATATTATTTTGTATTTTTTAATTTACTAATTTTAGATTTTCGCATTTATTTATTTATTCATTATAGATTTTAGTCTATCGTGTATAAAATCTATCATTTACTTATAAATTCCCACTCTATCATCCTATTGTGTCACTAAATATTCACTTTTAAAAAGATTTGAAAGATGAAATTTTTTATTTTTTATTTTATCTATGTTGGAGTTTATTTATTTGTATTTTTTATTTTATTTATTTTAGATTTTATTAATTTACATTTTTTATTTTATTTATTTGAAATTTTATTGCTGCATTTTGTATTTATTTATAGATTTTCAGTTTTACACCATAGAATTATTATGACAAGGTTTTGTATAGTGAATAATGTAATCAAAATGTACATTGCAAGTCATATTTATTTATTCATGTTAAATATATATTAATGTTTATATGGAAATTCTAATTTTAGTTTTTAAAAGATATTTAATTTTCAATTTATATGGTGTTTCCACAATTTTCAGTTTAAAAAAAAATGGAAGTTCAAATTTAAATGGAATTTGCTGTGTTATATATGGAATTTATATAAAAATAGTTGTATATATTAATTAATGTATATATATGCTATGTTTTCAGAAAAATATGTCACTTTACTTAAAAGTAATATACAATTATATAGTTGCGAATAGATCCATTAGTAAATAAAGTAAATAAAGAAGTAAAATTTAATTTTTTTTAATCTACTCCCTTTGTCCCATTATTTCTGTCTCAAAACTTTTGGACACGCCGTCCAATACATTTGTTTAATATTTAATATATTAAAATGTACATATGTAAAAATTGCGTAATGTATATATATATATATATTCTAAAACTACATTATTAGAAAAATCTAACAAGACCGAATTTGACTATATTTTTATCGTATATAATTGCGATAACATTATGTCAAAATTGATCAATAAACAGTATTATAAAGTGAAAATGAGATATTTTGAGTGCGACGGAGAGAATATTTTTTAAGAAATACTCCATCCGTTTTATAATTTCTAAAACTACATTATTAGAAAAATCTAACAAGACCGAATTTGACTATATTTTTATCGTATATAATTGCGATAACATTAGGTCAAAATTAATTAATAAACAGTGTTATAAAGTGAAAATGAGATACTTTGAGTGCAACGGAGAGAATATTTTTTAAGAAATACTCCATCCGTTTTATAATAAGTATAACACTAGGAAATGACACAAAATTTAAGGTAAGTTAATAAAATTTATTTAGTTGAAGTAATTAAATAAATAAAATAAGTCATATTTGACTTTGTTCATATATATATATATATTAAAGCATTAGTGAACAACCCATCCTACATTTAATGTGGTGTCTCCATTTTAAATTTCTAATTTTTATAAATTTTTGCATTTTAAATTTATTAATTTTAGATTTTCGCATTTATTTATTTATTTATTATAGATTTTCAGTTTTTGGAATATATGGAATTCCTACACTATTCACTTTTAAAAAGATTTGAAAGATTTGAAATTTGAAATTTTGCATATCTTATTTTATCTATATTATTTTATATTTTTTAATTTACTAATTTTAGATTTTCGCATTTATTTATTTATTCATTATAGATTTTAGTCTATCGTGTATATAATCTATCATTTACTTATAAATTAGTGAGTTGGAGGAGAACTCGCAGGGGCTTGGAGGAGAACTCGCAGGGGCTTGGGGTAGAGGATGAGCGCAGGATGGAGTGGTGGAGCAAGAAGGGGGAACTTAAGCAGTTGTTCCTGGATGAGGAGAGGAGATGGCTCCAAAAATCAAGGGTGAGGTGGATGAAGGAAGGAGATTTAAACACAAAATATTTCCATGCTATTGCGGCCATGAATAGGAGAAGGAACCATGTAGGAGCCATATTGGTGAACGGGAATCTGGTGGAGGATCCACGTGAAGTAAAAGACCTGGCATTCTCTTATTTTAAGTCTATCTTTACTAAATCCAATGCTGAAATACTCAGATTTGAAGAAGTTGGGCTGGCAAAGATCGATGAACATAATAAGGAGTGGCTGGAACGTAGGTTCACAGAAGATGAAATCCGCTCTGTTGTTTGGAGTTGTGATGGGAACCGTGCCCCAGGGCCTGATGGATATAATCTGGGATTTTTTAAGAAGTTCTGGGACTTGTTGAAGGGTGACGTTATGGAAATATTCCAGCGGTTAGAAAGGGATAGATGCCTGCCGAAAGGTACTGGAAGTTCCTTTATAGCTTTAATCCCCAAGGTGGACCAGCCCAGAGAATTCAATAATTTTAGACCAATCTCTCTTGTGGGGAGTGTCTACAAAATTGTGGCAAAGACGCTGGCGAGGCGGTTAAAAGAAGTACTTGAGGGTGTGATAGGGGATGCTCAAATGGCTTTTATTCGGGGTAGACAAATTCTAGATGGGGCCTTGATTGCTTCGGAAGTGATTCATACTACAATAGCATCCGGCCGCCGGGGGTTTGTGATTAAGGTTGATTTCGCCAAAGCCTATGATCATGTGTCTTGGGAGGCGTTACTGAGTATTCTAGAGATGATGAATTTCGGTAAGAAGTGGATTGATTGGATCAAAGCTTGTGTGCAGTCAGCCTCTGCTGCGGTGCTTGTAAATGGATCCTCAACGAAGTTCTTCGACTTACAAAAAGGATTAAGACAGGGCGATCCGCTATCGCCATACCTGTTCGTGATCGTTGCCGAAGTCTTAAACAGACTATTAGTTAGAGCATCAGAGATGGGGCTGCTGGTTGGACTACCGTCAGGGGGAAGAGGCCCTATAATCACGCATCTCCAATATGCAGATGACACGTTATTATTCTGTGAAGGGGCTCTCGAGCAGGTCATTAGTATCAAGAGAATATTATGGTGTCTTTTCTTGTCTACAGGTCTTCGAATTAACTTTGAGAAAAGCTGCTTATTTGGCATAAACTGCTCATCGGATGAAGTGGAGGAAGCTGCTAGTTTTATGGGATGCAAGGTCGGAAGATGGCCGATGACATACTTGGGTATTCCTATTGGAGGCAGGGTAAACGGAACAGAAATTTGGAAACCAATTCTGGATAAAGTGGAAGGGAGAATGGCGGGATGGAAAGGGAAACTACTGTCTCAAGCAGGCCGGCTATGCTTGATTCGATCGGTGATGAATAGCTTGCCTACATATTTTCTATCCCTATTCAAGGTGCCAGCAGCTGTGGGAGATCGATTGGAGAAGCTTAAGCGTAGGTTCTTCTGGAATGAATGGGATAACACCAAGAAGATACATACAATTTGTTGGGATAGAATTTGCCAACCCAAAGAGATTGGGGGGTTACAGATATGGAAAACCAAGGATTTCAATGAGGCGCTATTGCTTAAATGGAGGTGGAGGTTTGGGAGAGAGCATGCTCTTTGGAAGAAAGTGATCGATGGAAAATACTATAGTGGAACGGCCCCTCTGGTGCCGTCACCCAGGAATGGGCGTTCTGTGTGGGGTAGGATTAGTAGTGTTTGGGAGGGACAGGGCAGGAGCGAACTAGAGGGTGGCTTCAAAATTATTGTGGGTAATGGAGCTTCGACTCGTTTCTGGCAAGACGTTTGGACTGAGGTGGGGTTACCTTTGATTGAACTATTTCCCAGATTACATGCCCTGGCCATCAACAAGGTGGGTAAGGTGCAGGAATTTGGTAAGTGGAGTGGGCTAGAGTGGGGATGGGATATTCAATTTAGAAGAATGCTATTTGACTGGGAGTTAGGGGTGTGGGATGAAATGATGAGTGTTATTGGAGTACAGAAACTGAATAGATTTGTTGAAGATAGGGTGGTATGGGTAGAGGAGAGTAACGGGAAATTCTCCACTCGGTCCTGGTGGAGTCACAGAAACACAGAAAACTCCTTGGAACAGCGGATGATCTGGAGCCATATTTGGGATATTTGTGCCCCGATGAAAATTAAAATGTTGGTCTGGAAACTTGCTAACAATGGCCTCCCTACCAGAGAAGTTCTACTTAGAAGAGGCTGTCTTCAGACTTTAGAGGCAATGTGTCCCTTTTGTGAGGTGGAATTGGAGACTGCCAATCACCTGTTTTGCACATGTCCTGTGATAGGTAGACTATGGATTAGTGGCGTTCAATGGGCTGGAGTGCGATGGGTTATGCCAGGGACAGTATTAAATCTATTGGATGGATGGTTTGGATTTCCACCAGTGAAGGGCTTTAAAGAGTTGTGGAAATTACTGGGAGCAGCTACTATATGGACTGTCTGGAAAAGCAGGAACGAAAAGATATTCCGAGGGGCAGATTTTGACTTATCAGCGGCTGAGGAGTCAATCCGCTGGAAGGTGTGTTTGTGGTGGAAGACTTTATCTAAATGCAGAGAGAATCTATGGGGAGTTGAAGGGAACATCACAGATGCGGGATTTATGAAACTTCAGTGTGGCAATTTAAAGGCTCCTCGACGAGGTTTGGTGTGGGAGAAACCGGCTAAGGGGTGGTGGAAGATCAATACGGACGGCTCCTCTCTTGGGAATCCGGGTCCAGCTGGGGTAGGGGGTGTTATTCGAGATGAGGAAGGAAAAGTTATATTCATTCTGTCGGAATTCATTGGTATTACTGATTCTTCGGAAGCTGAAGTGACAGCTGTAAGTAGGGTGTGCGAGGCTTTAATTCGCGACCAAGGATTCCCCCTCCAAAAGATAGTCTTCGAATGTGATTCGATAAATGTAGTTCGGTGGCTGCTAGAGCCGGTTAGGCTGCCTTGGCGGTTCTGCAAACTGGCTGGTCCTATAACAGCCGTGTTGAGATGCGCTGGTGAGGTCCGTGTGCAGCACATATTGAGGGAGAGGAATGGAGAAGCAGACCACTGGGCGAGATTGGGTGCATCGGGAGAGGATAGGGTAGAGGAGTGGTTTTGAATGGAGGGTGTGTGCTGTTGATTAACAGGTGTACCTGGCAGATCTCAACATTATGTCTGAGGTAGCTGCCTACAATTGGTGATGTGAGTTTAATGTATGGGACTGATGTATCGGTACATAATTTGGGGAGTGATGGACTAGAGGCAGTGTAGTGTGGAGGTGCAAGCGGATGGAGGCCAATGTGGTGTGGGGGCTGGAATAATTAACTGTAAAATAACCTAACGTCGGGAAGTATTCCCATGTGTGCTAATCTGTTTCAGGTGTGTTGTTGCTGCTATTGTGCTGTTCTGGGTGCTAATCTGCTTCAGGTGTGCTGTTCTGCTATTGGCCGCGGGGGACATTCCAAGACTATAGAGTCGGGGGTACATAAGAGAGCCAAGAGGATTCAAGAATGGTGCTGATACTAACGGACATACCTGCAGACCTCTTGTAGGATTCCACCTATCCAACCGAGATCCAACCCGGTTTGACCTATGCCAAAAGCTTTATTGGATGAGTTTCTTCTGTGATGATCATTATGACATGCTTTAACTTGCTTTATCATACGCGTCGAGCCTGCTTTTTTATCTTTCGGTGCATCGATAAAGATATGGCAGCAGATCTTCCTCTAAATCTTTCGGGTAGTTTGGATTCTAAACCTCCTGCTCCCCTTCTCTATCCCCACAGCTTACTACGATCGGTCATAACTGTATCATCCTACTGTCTTGTTCTACTGCTGTCCCCCGAACTTTTACTAATACTCTGTGAGCTACTGTGGATAATCTGTAGTTGGTATTCCTTGAGAGTGGGATGAGGGGGGACGTGTGAGTGCTTGTATGTGGTCTGAGTCTGGGTGTCGATATTGTTGGGACTGGCTTACGGGTTCCAGAGAGGATAAGAGTGGGTATGCTCCACATAACTATGTCGTAATGTGCCAGGTAGCCCCTTGAATGATGTTCTGAAATATATAGAGATTGAAAAAAAAAAGAAAAAAAAAAAAAAAAGAAAGAAAAAGGAAAAGAAGCTGTTTGGTGTTAGTTATTTTTGAGAAGAAGGGGATGCCATAATCTGATAACACTAGAGTATTGGAAGAGAGAGGAGGGATGGAGTTTACACCTTGGATTTTCTTTATCATATCCTATATCAAGGTTTCCTTCTTCCTGTCTTGAATTGTTTCTACTTCTGCCTATTTTAGTCTTCTTGTGTTGATGCATCGAACCAGGGTATAAATTGCAGGGGAGAAGTGTTTGGTATTAGCATGCTTATGGTCTGTCATTTTGATTTTCAACTGTGAGCTCAATTAAGTTTTCATGTTTGAAAGGAGAGTACACAGGCCATGTCGGGAAGGATGATCGATTTAAGCACTTATTGAAACATTGGGATCTCTGCATACCAGATGTTCATAGAAAGGATTTCAAGTCGGTGGTGTATCACACTAACTGACAGGTTGGGAATGCTGTGATGCTGCTCTCTGAAGATTTCGTGCCCAACACCTATGCCCTATGTACTGGAAGAATTGTAATGGCTTGTTTTGAGTTTGATCTTCCTGACTCCGGGAAGTTTTAATATTGTTTCCAGGGATCCTATGCCCTGTGGTAGTATATTGTACAAAAACCTTTGTTTTGGTTTGGAATCCAGTACCATTTATCCTCAAAAAAAAAAAAAAAAAAAATCATTTACTTATAAATTCTCACTCTATTATCCTATTGTGTCACTAAATATTCACTTTTAAAAAAATTTGAAAGATGAAATTTTTCATTTTTTATTTTATCTATGTTGGAGTTTATTTATTTGTATTTTTTTTTATTTTGTTTGTTTTAGATTTTATTATTTTACATTTTTTATTTTATTTATTTTAAATTTTATTGCTGCATTTTGTATTTATTTATAGATTTTCAGTTTTACACCATATAATTATTATGACAAGGTTTTGTATAGTGAATAATGTAATCAAAATGTACATTGCAAGTCATATTTATTTATTCATGTTAAATATATATTAATGTTTATATGGAAATCCCAATTTTTAGTTTTTAAAAGATATATAATTTTCAATTTAAATGGTGTTTCCACAATTTTCAGTTTTAAAAAAATAGAAGTTCAAATTTAAATGGAATTTGCTGTGTATATATGGAATTTATATAAAAATATTTGTATATATTAATTAATGTATATATATGCCATGTTTTCAGAAAAATATGTCACTTTACTTAAAAGTAATATACTATTATATAGTTGCGAATAGATCCATCAGTAAATAAAGTAAATATAGAAGTAAAATTTAGTTTTTTTTTTTTAAATCTACTCCCTCGGTCCCATTATTTATGTCTCAAAACTTTTGGACACGCCGTCCAATACATTTGTTTAACATTTAATATATTAAAATGTACATATGTAAAAATTACGTAAAATATATATATTCTAAAACTACATAATTAAAAAAGTCTAACAAGACCGAATTTGACTATATTTTTATCGTATATAATTGCGATAACATTAGGTCAAAATTGATCAATAAACAGTGTTAAAAAGTGAAAATGAGATACTTTGAGTGCGACGGAGGGAATATTTTTTAAGAAATACTCCATCCGTTTTATAATAAGTGTAACCCTAGGAAATGACACAAGATTTAAGGTAAGTTAATAAAATTTATTTAGTTGAAGTAATTAAATAAATAAAATAAGTCATATTTGACTTTGTTCCTTTTGAGTTTTATTTTAATGAACATAAAAAATTAATAATTTAAGTATAATTAGTAAAAAATATTAATCTTCAAAACATTTCAAATATGGTAGTGTAACACTTAATTCCAAACACAAAAAAGGGAAAGTGTGACACTTAAAAAACGGATGATGTAATTCATTAATCTATATTTTAACAGATTTGCAATTGACGAAAAATAAATATAAATCTAGCTTTGTTAGAAATTGTGATTGTGAATGATCAAAGTACGTTCATGTTGAAAGACTAATTGCAGCAAATTCTATAAGTTTGAAAATTTTCTCTGGAATGCCAGTACTTAATGAAGTTTTAACGTCTGAAATAAATAATCTATTGACACTAGAAGAGACATATTATAATAAGAAAAAAATGAAAGCGGATTATGCTAATATTACCTTTGTTGATCAATGATGAGAATAATGTTTATAATCAAATAATGTATGTGGTTGATAGTAATGGGTGTTGATTCATTTTTATTTACGTGGTGGAACTGACAAGATATTTATCGATAATTTATCTAAAAAATATTATGTTTAGCACTTCATGGTAGATGTAATATTATGTTGCCTGTAGCATCCAATGGAATAACACCCCTACTCATTCCAAGAGGTAGGACTGCACATTATAGATTTGGTATTCCACTAGATTGTGACGAGAATTCTACCTACAAAAAACTTAGCTCAAAAAATTATTTAACCTCTCAAGAAAATTATTTTACCTCTCTTCTCATTAAAACAAAGCTCAATATTTGTGATGAAAATTCTTGATTGGTAGAATGATTATGAGCCCGTCTAAATTAACCAAATTCTCCATTCGATTTCAGAGGAAAAATTTCACTCGCATTTTGTTTTATTATAACTATAAAAAAAACCAAAAAAAAAGTAGATCTCAACCTTTAAAGAAGGTTAGACTATATCTTCAAAAATCAGTTTTTACCCATGTCAGTGATATGTTGCAATATCTCGTGTCACTGTAAAGAGAGAACTCGAAGTATTAATATATAATTAAGATGGATTAACTTAAGATACTATAAGAAATTTTATTTTCAATGAAAATTACATATGGCAAAAATTTGCACAATAAATACTTCATGTACGTGATCGTAATTGGTAAAGCTGGTATTAATCTTTAAGATGTACAATGATAATGGCCAAAAATGACCATTATTTTCAATCCATTTCCGTGTCTTAAACGGGCATTTGATCGCATTCCGGTCTTACATTAAGTAAGAAAGCAGTCGAATTGGACTGATTTATGCATAATTGTAAAAATAATAAGCTGGTGTGAAAAAGGCATAAATATGTAATTTTATTACATAGTTATGTTAGAAAAATCCAAAAACATGAGAAAAAGAAAAGGAAACAAAAAGATGAAAAAAAGATAGAAGAGCCCACAAAAAGAATATTTTCGGCCCATCTGGCCCAATCCAGCAGGCCCAGGAAGACCTTTGTCGCGGAAGTCCTTGGCGCGATGCAGTATTCCGCGACAAAGGAGGGGTTCCGCGACCAAGACACACAAATGAAGAGGAGACCTGCCAAGCCCTTGGCGCGATGACCTTTGTCGCGATGGCATGTTCCGCGACAAAGGCATGTTCCGCGACCAAGATGCATTCTTAGAGACACAAGACCCAGTCGAGAAGCCTTGCCACATGCAGTGTGTTCCGCGACCAACTTGATGCTCCGAGACAAAGCTGTGATGTGTGTGATGTCTTAAGACACAATGGGCTAGAATCAAGGCCCATGGGCTTAGGGTTACACTTCTATAAATATGAGGTGTCTCCCATGAGCCAAGGGTTGGTTGGTTGGAATTTTGTTGAGTAGAGCTCTCTTGAAGGCAAAGCAGTAGGAGTTCTCTCTTAGGTAGTGTAGCTTAGGTTTATTTTTCATGTATTATTTAATTTTTGCTCTTAGTTTAGCTTAGTTTAGTGTTTTACTGTTCACAGTTGTTTAGATAGCCACTTTACACTATGTTTTGGTTTCTAAACTCTTGTTTTAGGGTTTGTAATACCCAAATCATGGGTATTAACAATACCTCTTCAATAATATGGGAAAACATTCATCATTTGTGTCCCAAATCATGAAATGGGTCTCACACCCCATGGATTTATGCTTTCTTTTTCATTTTGGGGTCATTTGACCCCCATTTTGTTATTTTTATGTTTACTGTTGGCATATTATGGATAATGTTGTGTGGATGTGTGATAAAACCCTAGATTAGGATTCCTGCTTTATTTTTAATGTTCTGCCCTTTCCTTGTTATTTTTGTTTAAGCATGTTCTTCTTTATTTTGAATGTTTCTTGCTTATTTTTAGCTTAGAATAGCTTTTTGATCTGAAATAGGGTGAGATCACGCTGTTTGCATGCCACTGTTCATTTCTGCTTTTTCTGACTTTTGTCCTGAACCACCTTGGGCGCCAACCGCCTTCTGGCGCGGAACCACGTTCCGCGACAAAATGGCTGTTCCGCGACCAAGGTGTTTCAAGACACTTGTCTCCATAATTTAAAACCCTTTGTCGCGGAATACCTTGTCGCGGAGCCACGTTCCGCGACAAAACTGTCCATGCATAGCGACAAAGGAGCCAAACTCTTGCATTTTGTCTTCATGGCTTTCTGTCGCGGAATCATCTTGTCGCGGAGCCACGTTCCGCGACAAAATCCCATTCTGAGACAGAAAAATTATGCCATGTTCTTTGATCTTTGAACACCTTGTCGCGGAACACCTTGTCGCGGAACCACGTTCCGCGACAAAATTTCCATGCATAGCGACAAGGGTTCAAATGCTTTAGAATTTTATGAAAACACTTTGTCGCGATGTCACACCTTGTCGCGGAACCACGCTCCGCGACAAAATCTCACATAGCGACAAAGAGGCGTTATGCTGCCAAAAATTCTAAAAACCTGTCGGGATGTCCATGTCGCGGACCTCGGTCCGCGACAAAATTTATGATATCGCGACAAGGGTTCCTCTCCCTCTATTTAATTTCAAACAACTTTCATTCTCTTCCTATTTTATATTGCAACACTCACATCATAGCCCCACGGGTTAGGATGTAACATTCTGGAATTGCAATATAGGGTGTTATGCTGCCCAAATTTTGATTCTCCATTTGCATCACTTAACTGATTGAACCCTTGACTCATTAATGATTAAAAATTGAGATTAGCAATAATCACTCTTCAATAATCATCATGATTAAAGGACCTTTGTTCAATTGCCATTAAAACATTCTTGTATAAACAAAATCCTGATGGCTTAAACAGATAATCTGGACTGTAATTAATTATGGTAGGAAGGATTATTTAAGACCATCACATGTGGACCCGATCCACAACCTTGCATGAGAAACCAATGTCTCTCATACAATGGATCTTCTTTTGTTTCTCATTTATTTTGTCTTTGTGTGTTGTGTGGAACCATTAGTAAAGAATACATCAGAATAATGTTGGCGGGTACTCCCTCATGGACAACTAGCTCGTATTCTGGGTATTAGTTACTAATTGTTATTTTGCATGGTCTGAATGGCTGTCAGTGGAAGCCTTGGCGGTTCGCCCATCCGGGGTTATAATAGCTGCTCGGCTGACTCCCATCCAGATACAGTTTTATTTTTATTATCTTAATTTCCAAACCTGAATCCCAATCCGTACTGGGAGTCAGTTGGCATCAGTCAATGCCAACTGATGATCATTATAGAAGGGAAGCATGTAGGTTTTTATCCGAATTCACAGACAGCGGAGGCCCAACTGGTGTTGACACCACCATTATAGGGTCTAAGCTGTCTAAATTCGCTCCATCCGAGTGATTGGGAAATTGGACAGTAGATGTTTACAGTCCACCTGATTACTCTGCCATTACTTTGGTCCCTTGACCACTTCATTCTGTGTTTCACCTTCTATCTAGACCCGCATCTATATTTTGGGTCAATTAATTTTACACTTCCATATATCTTTATGCATGATAATATTATATACTATTGTGGTCTGTACTTATTTTGGGATCCTTCCCTTGGACAATAGAAGTCTAGATCTTAACAGATATTGCTTTATAAATTTCCAACAAAAACCTCTTTATAAAATCCGGATCTGAGTAAGGGATAAATTCTTCAGTTATGACTAATTCATATTCTGTCAAGGGTTGTATTTTGGGAAATTAAGAAGCAGATTCAGCGATTAGGTCTCGCCTAGACTGAAAGGGTCTGTGTTTTAACTAAGAGTCTAGTACCTGACAGGGAATGATTTTCAAATCCATTATTTTCCAAAATTGCTGGTTGATGGGAATGCAAGATTAAGTGCTACACCGAGATGGGGTCCACTTGGATTCAAATACAGTGTAGTAAATAATCTTAGAGGAACATCATCCAGGCCTTGGTTATTTTCTAAGATAGGGTTGAGTTTTCTTTCAACTGCTATCCTCTTCTGCCAAAGCCTACTTTTGAGTCCTGAGTGAGTGCATCCGGAACGAACTATTTATTAGTTCATTTCATTAGTTTGTATCTCATAATCACCCGGAAGGAAGTGAACACACTAGTGGTTCACTGAGAGCCGGGAATTCTTGATCCATACTCCTTCATTCTGATGGGGAGCTGTCTTTTACTACCAGGGTCAGACTTTCAAAAACCTCCGAGTGATAGGATTTTAAATGCTTTCTTTACCACTTTCTTTTAATCGCTTTCATTAGAGGTCACTCGGTTGTATTGAGAGTTGCGTAACTGCTACTAGGATTGACAGTTAAGGGATAGTTTAGGGCTTGATTCAAATCTTTGGGTGTGACATGGGAGAATGATAGTGGTACTTGGCATTTCAATAAATGATGTGTCGGGTGTTGCTTTTCCACCACAGATGAAGTAACACACCCAGGCCAGGGCAGTTACGAATCTGTGGTATCTTAGAATTTGCGGTCTTAAGAACATGTAAACTCATATTGCAAGTACCTGTCTGTTAAAGGGAAAGCCTTATTGAGAGCATGAGAATTAGCTATCTGATAGAATTATCCCAAACAAAGATCTGCGTATGAAAATGGAAGTTTAATATTGCTGTGTCTCACTCTTGTCAAATTTTCATTCTTTTCTTCCTGTCCTTTCTGTCTACATTGTGACTCAACTTCATGGTTGGCACAATGCACCTTTCCCTGTTTTCGTAGATAATGTTTACTGCATTCCTAGAATAATTCTTGTCCGCTTTCTAGAATAGATTTATTTGCCTTGTAGATTAATTTAACTGCTTTCAAGATCTAATTTACATTCATGTCAGTAGTTATTAATCACCTTTCAAACCTATTGAGCAATACGAATGGAAAATCTAGTAAAACGACGTGGGATCTGCTTCTATCGCACATCCTCCAGTGAACGATCCGGTCTTACTATAAATTACTGCAATTTTTGACTCCGTGCGCTTTCGGGAGCACAGTTTCTTAACTACGAGCAATAAAAACATGACTACGTATAAATATATCCCTAATCACAACACCGCCATCATAAATTGGTTTCATTAAATAAAACCTAAACCAGGATCACGAATTTTCGGAAAATACTCATGTAGTGGGAATTAGCCAAAAGTTTCATGGCAGGAAATCTTATGGCACGAATTGATGAGAAATATCATGGCATATTTGCCTGGGATCCTCAGTGTGACAGGCTGAAGATCAACCTATCCCGGCTATGCCATGAGATTTGTCAACATTTCATGACAGGGAGGACCACAACGCCATTTGAAACCAAAGCACCATACTTGAGTAATAAAAAAAATTAATAATCTTGATATATCCCTAAACCCTTTCCCGTGAATCATAACTCTTTTCTTGTAATAAATCTAACCTGGTATAATTTTAGAAAAAGCTCGGGTTAACGAAACTTGTCAAAAGTTTCATGGCGCCGTTGCCGGGGAGGATGCAGCGCCGTTTTATTTAGAGAATTACATTCCTCATTGCTCCTAGAGTAGCCTATACATATAATTATAAATATTCACCTTCAGAACCACTTCTAACCTGGGGATTGTACAGGTACTGTCATTATTGAAGCCGTTGTTCTATGCAAAGGAGGAAGCAAACGCCAGCCGAGATCCCGTTTAATTCAGAGATAGAAAAGACAGCTCGACGTCTTAGGGCGGAGACTAAACGAAGAAGGGAACGGGAACGACAGGCATTACTTTCGCCAAGCACCAGCAGCGATATTTCCGAAATGGCAAACCCTGACATTCCACCAATCATTCAACCCAATCCCCCACTTCACAACATTGAGGAAGACACCGAAGATGCTGATCATGATGATTTGGATGATCCCCCTCCCCAGATCATACAAGGAGGAGGGAATCCACCAAACATGGAGCAGCAGCACTTCGAGGCACCCCCTCCCAACCCGAACCAAAACCTACCAAACAACCAAAACCAACCAAATCAGCAAAATTTCCCAAACCAACAGAATCAACAATACCATAACCCCCATCAGAATCCCCCGAATCCGAATGATTTCAATGATCCGAGGAACTATTTCATGCCTCAGAACTACTACCCACAGCAGTACCAAGGCGGGCCTGAGAACAATCATCAAGCAGCGGCTGCTGCTGATTACATGCAGCCGATCTTAAAGCCATATCTGAACATTCCTGGACAAGCTCCATTCCTGGCCAGGAATTTCGAACTGAAACCGGCCCTAATCAATCTAGTCCAGAGCAACCAGTTTGCCGGAGCAAGTCATGAAGATCCCCATGATCACCTGCAAACCTTCCTAGAATTGTGTGACACGATCAAGAATCGTGATGTACCCGCGAACACTATTCGACTAAGGCTATTCCCCTTCTCTCTGACAAGCGGAGCACGAACATGGTACAAGTCACTGCCCGTAAATCAGAAGTCTACATGGGAAGATGTGATCAGAAACTTCCTAGCAAAATACTTCCCGGAGTCCAAGGTGGATGAATGCCGCTCCAAAATTGCGGAATTCAAGATGAAACCAGACGAGTCCTTGTATGATGCAAAGGAAAGATTCTTCAACCTACTCAGGAAGTGTCCTCAACATGGCTTCCATGACTGGGAGAGACTGAGAAAGTTCTACAGTGGTCTGACCCCAGCATGGAAATCCATGCTTGATGCTGCCGGTGGTCAACATTTGCTCTACATACCGATGGACCAAGCCTGGGCAAAGATTGAAGCCATGAGTGTAAACCGTTCTGTCCTGACTGATGATGGTAATCCCACTCCCCCGCGTGGTTTGTGTGTTGTAGGTACAGTAGAGAAGTCAGACATTGAAAAGCTTCAAGAGCAAGTGGCAGCGTTGTCTGTAAATCAAGGAGTTGGAAGTTCTGCGCAGGGACAGCAAACTGATGTGATCTGTGGACTGTGTCAGGGTGCTCATGCAACTGACACATGCGAGCAAGTCACAGCTGAGAGCTGTAACTATGCAGGAGCCTTTCCAAATAGACACCCGAATTTGTCTTATTCAACCAACAACGCCTTGAATTCACATCTCTTGAGTAAGCCACAACAACAGTTCAACCCTCAGCAGAATCAGGGATTCAATCAGAACAGGGGCCAACATTTTCAGAATCCAGGTTTCCAACCTCAAATCCAGCAGAGGCCGCCTCAGAATTTCCAGAACTTTCAGCCCAATCAGAGTTTCCAGCCTCAGTTTGTCCCAAACCAAGGCCAGTGGAATCAGAATCAGCATCAAAATCAGAATCAGAATCAAAAGCCTCCTTCAAGGCTTGAGAATCTGATGACTGATTTCATCACTAGTCAGAAAGAGATCAACAATCAACTGCAGGCCTCCATCAGAAATGTGGAGACCCAAGTTACACAGATGGCTAATGAGATGCAAAAAAGGGACAAAGGAACATTACCTAGTACTGCGGAAAAGAACCCGCAATGCAAGGCAATAACCTTGAAATCTGGAAGAGTGCTAGCTGGACCAAAGGGAGCAGATACTGGAGCAGAATTTGAAGAAGATGATATTGTTGACAATGCTGGTAAGGAAGCTGATAATGGGAACGAAGCAGAAAAAGAGACAGCCGAATTGCAGACTGAAGCTGCGCCTGAAACGGCTGAAACAGATAAGGGTACAGGTGAAGGTACAACTTCCTTCCCTTCACCACCAAAAATTGCTAATAACAAGTACATGCCCAGGATTCCTTATCCTGCGCGGCTTAAAAATAAAGAACATGATCTTAAATTCAAGAAATTTCTGCAACGATTAAAGTCTGTAGAGATAACCATTCCTCTCACAGAAATGATTTCCGAAATGCCCATCTATGCTAAGTTCTTGAAAGAATTGATTTCAGGAAAAAGGCAGGTTGAGCAGGAAGAGGTAATTATTCTCAACAGCACATGCAGTGCCATCGTTCAGAGGAGAATGCCTGAAAAGAAAGAGGACCCCGGATGTTGCACACTTCCAGTACAATTCGGAAAGGCCAAAGTGAGTATGGGGCTTTGTGATTTAGGATCAAGCATCAATGTGATGCCACTAGCTATGGCTGTTCGCCTCAAGCTTGGAGAAATTCAACCGGTCAAGATGAGACTGCAACTTGCAGACAGATCGATCACTCAGCCCGTAGGAATCCTCAGGGATGTTGTGGTCAAAACCGGGCAGGTTCTTTTCCCGGTCGACTTCATCGTCCTCGACATTGAAGAGGATTCTGAAATGCCGCTTATCCTTGGACGCCCATTTCTAGCCACTGGTGGTGCACTGATTGACGCTAAATCCGGAAAAGTCACCTTAAGGGTCGATGGCGAGGAGATCATCTTTGATATTAAGAAATTGCAGAAATTTCCGAATGATAGTTCTTGTTTCTCATTTGAAAATGTAATAGTTAGGGAAGAGCTTGACTCTGAACTTGATTGTGAAATGATGCTGGATGAACCATCAAAGCAGGTACTGAAGCCTGCTGGCGTGGAGCACAAAGGATGCAAGGCCGTTCACTTCGCCGATCCCGAAACAGGGGATTTGGAGGAATTTGACGGCATCGACTTCCATGATGACGCCAACCAAGAGGAGGAAGAGGATCCTGTACTGATGCAGGATCCCGAAGGTAAATCTGTTCCCCCACTACCCAATTCTCGCAAACTACTCCCTTCCGTTGAATGTCCACCAGAGCTTGAACTTAAAACATTACCCGATCATCTCAAGTACGCATTTCTCGCAGAACATAAAAAGTTACCCGTGATTGTTTCGGCTAAGCTCTCCCAAGAGCAAGAAAACGCTCTGGTGGACGTTCTTAAGAAACATGTACATGCAATAGGTTGGACCATTTCTGATATAAAAGGAATAAGCCCTTCTATTTGCATGCACAGGATTCTAATGGAAGAAGAGTTTAAACCATCCCGTCAACCTCAGAGGCGATTGAACCCCCTTATGCAGGAAGTGGTAAGGAAAGAAGTTATCAAGCTCTTAGATGCTGGTATAATCTATCCTATCTCTGATAGCAAATGGGTTAGCCCGGTGCAGGTCGTACCCAAACGAGGAGGGATGTGCATAACCAAGAATGAGCAAGGAGAAGAGGTTGCAACCAGGCCAGTGACCGGATGGAGAGTTTGTATCGACTACCGGAAGCTGAATGAGGCCACACGCAAGGACCATTTTCCATTGCCATTCATTGATCAGATGCTTGAGAGGTTGGCAGGGAGAGAGTTTTATTGCTTTTTGGATGGTTATTCTGGCTATAATCAGATTGTTATTTCCAGCGAAGACCATGATAAAACCACTTTTACTTGCCCGTACGGCACTTTTGCCTATCGACGGATGCCTTTTGGTTTGTGCAATGCACCTGCTACTTTTCAAAGATGCATGATGTCTATTTTCTCTGAATTTATCGAAAAATGCATTGAGGTCTTTATGGATGACTTCTCTGTATATGGAGATACGTTCGAAGATTGTTTGACCAATCTTGCTAAGATTTTAAAGATGTGTGAGGACACTAACTTGGTTTTAAATTGGGAAAAGTGCCATTTTATGGTCACTGAGGGCATAGTGTTAGGTCATCGCATTTCTCGTGCAGGCATTGAAGTTGATCCAGCCAAAGTTTCCATCATTTCTAATCTCCCTCTTCCTAACTCGATCAAATCAGTTAGGAGCTTCTTAGGGCATGCCGGTTTTTACCGGCGATTCATTAAGGATTTCTCTAAAATTGCCAAGCCGCTCACAAATCTGCTTTGTAAAGAAAATCCTTTCTTAATAAATGAAGCGTGTGTCCAAGCCTTTGACACGCTCAAGAAGATGTTGGTTTCTGCACCGATAGTGCAACCACCCGATTGGTCACTGCCTTTCGAGGTAATGTGCGATGCTAGTGGTCTCGCCGTAGGCGCAGTTCTTGGACAACATAAGGATGGGAGACACTGCGTAATTCATTACGCAAGTCATGCCCTGAATGAAGCCCAAGTTAACTACACCACAACGGAGAAAGAGATGTATGCTGTAGTCTTCGCGTTTGACAAGTTCAGACAGTACCTGATAGGTACGAAGACCATAGTATACACTGATCATACAGCATTGAGATACTTGTTTAGCAAACAAGATGCAAAACCTCGATTAATCAGGTGGGTACTTCTGTTGCAAGAATTCGACATCATAATAAAAGATAGGCGAGGTCGAGATAATGGTGCTGCTGACCACTTATCTCGATTAGATAATGATAAAAAGGAAAAAGCCGTCAATGAAGATTTCCCGGACGAACAGTTGTTCGCGTTGCATCTGCATAATCAAGCTTGTCCATGGTTTTCCGACATCGCTAACTTCTTAGCATGCGGAGTAACCCCACAGTTTTCGAACTATCATCAGAGGAATAAGTTCAAACGAGATGTATTAAGTTACTTCTGGGAAGAACCTTATCTCTTCAAACACTGCCCTGATTTAATAATCAGGCGATGTGTGACCGAGCATGAAGCTTATCAAATTGTCAGAAAATGCCATGAATCAGAATATGGAGGTCACCATGGTCCCGCTCGAACGGCCCACAAGGTCCTCGAATGTGGATTTTATTGGCCTCACATCTATGAGGATTGCAGGACATTTGTTAAGGGCTGTGACAGATGCCAAAGATTAGGAAACATCTCCAAGAGGGATGAGATGCCTCAAAAGGGGATTCTCACACTTGAGATCTTTGATGTATGGGGCATCGACTTCATGGGACCGTTTCCACCATCTGGTGGAAACTACTATATCTTGGTAGCTGTCGATTACGTATCCAAATGGGTCGAGGCTGTCGCATTACCGACCAATGATGGTAGCCAAGTCATCAAGTTCCTCAAGAACAACATTTTCAGTCGATTTGGCGTACCTAGGGTGGTAATATCTGATGGAGGAACACACTTTATTAATAAAGGTTTTGAAACTTTGATGAGTAAAAATGGGATCCTCCATAAGATAGGCACGCCTTATCATCCCCAGACTAGTGGTCAAGTCGAAGTATCCAATCGCGAAATCAAACACATACTCGAAGCCACTGTCGGGATAACCCGTAAGGATTGGGCACGTAAGCTCAATGATGCTCTATGGGCATACCGCACAGCATATAAGACTCCCATCGGGATGTCTCCATATAGGCTGGTCTTCGGAAAAGTCTGCCATTTACCCGTAGAGCTAGAGCATAAAGCTTACTGGGCCGTTAAAACGCTTAACTTCGATCCGAAAGTTGCTCAGAGCAAACGTAAGTTGGACCTCAATGAAATTGAGGAAATACGAGCGCAAGCTTATGAAAGCTCTCGAATTTACAAGGAGCGGACCCAGAAGTTGCACGATCGCCGGATCAAACCTAAGTATTTCTATGTTGGTCAACATGTGTTATTGTTCAATACTAGGTTGAAGCTGTTCCCCGGAAAGCTCAAATCTAGATGGGAAGGACCGCATGAAGTACTAGAGGTGTTCAAAAATGGAGCTGTCAGGATTCGAACTGGCAGGGGCGATATAGTGGTGAATGGACAACGATTAAAAGAGTACCTTGGACAGTTCGATCCGGAGAAAGAAAGCCAAGCAGTGGCAGACCCGGCTTACACTCAATAAGAAACAGCATTTAAAAACACAAAAATTTTCAGTTTATAATTATATATATATAGTATATATTTACAATACTTATTTCATGACGAGCAAGTACCCAAAGATCAATTAAACATTTAGAGTACTAAGACTCTAAATGTGAGGATGTTGATATTTGGAGAAAATCTAATGCATTTCATTCATCTATCTTGCAGAAGTTCGGAACCCCCAAAAAGAGGAGCAGATAAGAGTAACATGGAAAAACCAGGTTCTTGGTTGGATTAGTTCTATAAATCTGAGAAAATGTTTTCGGGAATTGAAGAAATTCAAGACCCGAAATAAAATTCACAGATAAAATGGAACTGACCCAACCTAATTTTATGCAAGTGGATTGTTTAAATTTCAGCCCAGTTGAATTTACTTGGACTGAATTTATTCAGCCCAAATCAAATAAAATGGACGCAGGCCCAATATCATACTCGGGCCCAGTCCAAGAAAATTTGAAATTCAAAAATTCTTTGTCGCGGAAGGTCCTTTGTCGCGATGTCATACATCGCGACCAGGCCCTGTTCCGCGACAAACTCCCTTTTCCCTCTTAAACCTTCCCCACATCTTGTCGCGATGCACCTTGTCGCGGAGCATGACTCCGCAACCAAGCCCTGCTCCGCGACACAACCTGCGTTGACTGTCTCCATACTGAACTTTGTCGCGGTAGCCTTGTCGCGGAGCATGACTCCGCGACCAACCCTCAACTCCGCGACCTCTCTAATGTCGCTATACCTTGTCGCGGAACCTGGTTCCGCGACAAAGTCTCGGATTCCGCGACAAAAGTTCAAGTATTTATACCCCCCACCCCCTCCAGTTTCTTTTCACCTTCTCTTGTCATTTCAACTTCCTTCAGTTTCTGCATCTTCCTCTTTCCCCCATTTTTCTCTCATCCGAACGAACACCACGTGTTCTTCGCACCCTTATCACTCCTTTTCTAGGGGAAACTATGGACCGATTTCATGGACTCCTCCCAAACCTTGGACCCGTGCCTAGACCCGAGCCAAGGAGGGGAGGGTAAACCCACTTTTCCCACCTGTTCATGGCCTCTATCGAACTCTTTTGCTTCTTTTCTTATTTTTGGGTTGAGAATGGCATAATGTGGTTTGTGTGAGTTTTTGTTGTCTCTGTTTCTCGATTTTGAATGCTCTCGGTTTTAAGGAGCTCTTTGAACTCTTTTTGAAACCCTTAAAAACCTACTTGAGAGTTTGTTTTAAAACTGGTAAAGGTTCACAGATTTTTGAAAGTTTAAAACTGGAAAGAACAAACTGATGAACATTTGGGTATTGTTTTGAATATCTTGATGTTATTGGTTTGATTGATCCTGATGTGATGTGTGCAGTGTTATCTTGGTGTAATAAAAGAGGTAAGATCTTTTTGGGCACATTTGTTCCCATGTTAGAAATCTCATGGGAATAAATGTTTGTTTGTTTATGGAAACATAGTACAAACACCCAATAGGAAGCTTCCACTTTTAATAAAAGCAACCTTTTAGAAAAAGACAAAAAGAGTTATTTTTGTTTAATGTTTGACTTGAGTATTTTGTTCCCAATGGAACACTAGTGTGAGTAAGATAGCAGTATTTTTGTCACCCAACTGCTATCCTTTTCAAAAATCCAAAATGGGACCACTCACATCCCACTTTTGTTAAATAAAACAAGTCAACCATTTTAAAATTAAAAACAGTGTTTGCAAATTTTTGGATGCTAAAACTGTCCAAACAGTCCAAGCTGTCCAGAAACAGCAGATCCGTTCCGCCACGTCTCCATTGCACAATCCAATATTCGAGCATTCCATTTCCATCTATCCATCTCATTCCACTTCCAACAAGTGTCTCGGACTTGTTTAATAAAACTGGAAACTTTTGGGCCCTATGGCCCATTAAAAAGATTTTAGGCCCAATGGCCAATTTTATTTTATTTTGGGCCCTTCAGCCCATTTAAAACCAAATATTATTTACATGTGCTTTAAATTAAAATTCAAGTCAGAAATTTAATAATCTCACATCTAGAGCAAAGCTCTAAATGTGAGGATGTTGGTTTCTGAACTTGAATAATTTCTGAAAATTGCATAAAAATTGGATTCATCACTTCTTATCTTTTCAGGGGTAATCCTCCCATTCCAGACCCTGCTCCCGAGGGAACCAAGCTGCTGGACCTACCGCTCGAACTCCTTGGTGAGATTCTCTCCCGGATAGGAGAGGATGAAATCAAGGATGTGTTTACTGCACAACGTGTATGCAAGAAGCTCAGGGATGCTGGGAACCTTACTATCGTATACAAGCGATGCGAGGTTAACACCTCCACTGTGAAGAGATGGCAAGTAAGGATCCGTCGGCAGAAGGAGAGATTCCTGCGAATATGCACAGCGGCAGGAAACCACAATCTCCAAATCATTCCAGCAATGATGGCATTCGCAGAAGAGAAAGAAGAGCAAGCCTATGAACTGCTACGCCTGGGGATTGAGGACAATCATAAAGCGACAATCTTCGCCTACGGGTTGATGCTCATGAGCAAGGAGGACGCAGGGCAGGTCGAGCAGGGAATCAGGATGATTGACAGGATAGTGACAAGTTGGTCAGTCTTCCAAGACACATCCGTCAATGTCCTCGAATGGATGGTTGACCAACCAGACACCCCATTCCTATGGGCTGATCAGGAAGGCAGAGTTTACTGCCCCAGGGATCATGAGGCCATAACAGATCTCAATGATTGGTGTCTGCGGTGTGAGCTATCCAGCTATCTCCACTGGGCCAGATACATGTTCTGAAAGGAAGAAGGATGAATCCGAATTTACCTTGCTTTCTCTTAATTCTGCACTAGTAGTAGTATCTGCAATGGACTCCTCCTTTTGTGTGTGCAGGTTTGTATTAACTGCACGAGAATCCCTTGCTTTGGTTGTATTTATTGCTTTCCCTAAATTGGAACTCAACTTTTGAGACCACTGAACAATTCTTTACTGCTTTCCTTTGAAAAGATGTCTGCACAGTCTGAGATGAATAAGTGACTGTCAGACCAAAAATATGCTGTTGACATACTCAGTATGTCAGCAGTGCCTCTTTACTGCTTTCAATTAAATAACCAGCAAAAATATGCATAAACTTGCTCTAAATTCACATGTTGAATTTAGGCTTATGATTAAATTTTCAGACTTTCAAATTGGGATAATATAATTGAAGACATGCATGAAATGAATTCCTGAGGTTTTGAGCTATAAAAATTTAATGATGCGATCAGCTTGTTGGGTAATAAATCTGCATGTTAGAGATTTCGATTGAATAAATTGTTAGAATTAAGCTTGGATTAAATTTGAGAATATTGTATGACATGCATCAACCCAACCTTGTGAGATTTGAGCCATGAGTCACTTTTACTCATTCTTTTCTTTGATGTGTGAATCATTTTAATTAAAGGAAACTAGAACTTGCGATTGGGACCGATCCAAGACCATGCCATATTCCCGAAATCGAGCATATGATCGAGGCACCTAGAAAACCCGAATTTTTGGCCTTCGTTTGAAATCCAAACCCAAAAATATTTTCCCTTTAGGATTAACCAATTTGAGCCTATAAGCCTAATTTTTCTTTGAAGCCCTCTATATTATTCCTAGCCTTATAAAAAGACCAAGAAATTCAAACCCAAGTGTGCAAGGATGAATTCTATCAAGGCATTACAATTTTTGATCATCAATGAAAACTATAAATCGGTATACTAAAAGCCGATTCAAAAAAAAAAAAAGAGAGAGAGTTGAATTTCGTTCAACACAAATAAATTGCAAATGACAAAGCAAAGTAGACATAGTCTACTGTCATGCAATATGAAAAAAGAAAATCAAAAAGAAAGAGAAACATTGATGATCATAAAGTTTAAATAAAAATGCCAAGTTATGATAGGACAAATCTTTGCCACTTCTTAGCCCAATAATTCCCCTTTCCTACCTAATGTTACAACCGTATGCCCCGTATAACCCTCAAATAAGACCTCGTGATCTCGATTTGAAGAAATGAGCCGGTGGCGAGTTGGTCTGATTGCAAGCTTATGGGATAATTTAATTAAATGTGATTTCGAGCGTTCATGATTAAACCCCAATTGAGAGTGAGTGAAATTTTCCGATTCTCTCCTATGTGAGGCTCTGTTTCATTAAACATATTCATGTCATCCTCTAATTCTCATCCCTAATCTTTGCATTTTTCAAACATGATATTCATGAAAGGATTGATAATATTGTTTGATTTGTAGGCCCGATATAGTGAGCAAGTATCATTTCATTAAACACTGCAATCAAGGGAATTCAATACTTGTAATTTTTGATTGTCTTATCCCAATCTAAAAAAAATGATATTTTTGAAGCCACGAAAATGAATTGAATATGTAGAGTCCGTGTTCCTAGGAACATTGACTCTGACTGCTCGGGGACGATCAGTATTAAATGTGAGGATGTTGATAATGGCCAAAAATGACCATTATTTTCAATCCATTTTCGTGTCTTAAACGGACATTTGATCGCATTCCGGTCTTACATTAAGTAAGAAAGCAGTCGAATTGGACTGATTTATGCATAATTGTAAAAATAATAAGCTGGTGTGAAAAAGGCATAAATATGTAATTTTATTACATAGTTATGTTAGAAAAATCCAAAAACATGAGAAAAAGAAAAGGAAACAAAAAGATGAAAAAAAGATAGAAGAGCCCACAAAAAGAATATTTTCGGCCCATCTGGCCCAATCCAGCAGGCCCAGGAAGACCTTTGTCGCGGAAGTCCTTGGCGCGATGCAGTATTCCGCGACAAAGGAGGGGTTCCGCGACCAAGACACACAAATGAAGAGGAGACCTGCCAAGCCCTTGGCGCGATGACCTTTGTCGCGATGGCATGTTCCGCGACAAAGGCATGTTCCGCGACCAAGATGCATTCTTAGAGACACAAGACCCAGTCGAGAAGCCTTGCCACATGCAGTGTGTTCCGCGACCAACTTGATGCTCCGAGACAAAGCTGTGATGTGTGTGATGTCTTAAGACACAATGGGCTAGAATCAAGGCCCATGGGCTTAGGGTTACACTTCTATAAATATGAGGTGTCTCCCATGAGCCAAGGGTTGGTTGGTTGGAATTTTGTTGAGTAGAGCTCTCTTGAAGGCAAAGCAGTAGGAGTTCTCTCTTAGGTAGTGTAGCTTAGGTTTATTTTTCATGTATTATTTAATTTTTGCTCTTAGTTTAGCTTAGTTTAGTGTTTTACTGTTCACAGTTGTTTAGATAGCCACTTTACACTATGTTTTGGTTTCTAAACTCTTGTTTTAGGGTTTGTAATACCCAAATCATGGGTATTAACAATACCTCTTCAATAATATGGGAAAACATTCATCATTTGTGTCCCAAATCATGAAATGGGTCTCACACCCCATGGATTTATGCTTTCTTTTTCATTTTGGGGTCATTTGACCCCCATTTTGTTATTTTTATGTTTACTGTTGGCATATTATGGATAATGTTGTGTGGATGTGTGATAAAACCCTAGATTAGGATTCCTGCTTTATTTTAATGTTCTGCCCTTTCCTTGTTATTTTTGTTTAAGCATGTTCTTCTTTATTTTGAATGTTTCTTGCTTATTTTTAGCTTAGAATAGCTTTTTGATCTGAAATAGGGTGAGATCACGCTGTTTGCATGCCACTGTTCATTTCTGCTTTTTCTGACTTTTGTCCTGAACCACCTTGGGCGCCAACCGCCTTCTGGCGCGGAACCACGTTCCGCGACAAAATGGCTGTTCCGCGACCAAGGTGTTTCAAGACACTTGTCTCCATAATTTAAAACCCTTTGTCGCGGAATACCTTGTCGCGGAGCCACGTTCCGCGACAAAACTGTCCATGCATAGCGACAAAGGAGCCAAACTCTTGCATTTTGTCTTCATGGCTTTCTGTCGCGGAATCATCTTGTCGCGGAGCCACGTTCCGCGACAAAATCCCATTCTGAGACAGAAAAATTATGCCATGTTCTTTGATCTTTGAACACCTTGTCGCGGAACACCTTGTCGCGGAACCACGTTCCGCGACAAAATTTCCATGCATAGCGACAAGGGTTCAAATGCTTTAGAATTTTATGAAAACACTTTGTCGCGATGTCACACCTTGTCGCGGAACCACGTTCCGCGACAAAATCTCACATAGCGACAAAGAGGCGTTATGCTGCCAAAAATTCTAAAAACCTGTCGGGATGTCCATGTCGCGGACCTCGGTCCGCGACAAAATTTATGATATCGCGACAAGGGTTCCTCTCCCTCTATTTAATTTCAAACAACTTTCATTCTCTTCCTATTTTATATTGCAACACTCACATCATAGCCCCACGGGTTAGGATGTAACATTCTGGAATTGCAATATAGGGTGTTATGCTGCCCAAATTTTGATTCTCCATTTGCATCACTTAACTGATTGAACCCTTGACTCATTAATGATTAAAAATTGAGATTAGCAATAATCACTCTTCAATAATCATCATGATTAAAGGACCTTTGTTCAATTGCCATTAAAACATTCTTGTATAAACAAAATCCTGATGGCTTAAACAGATAATCTGGACTGTAATTAATTATGGTAGGAAGGATTATTTAAGACCATCACATGTGGACCCGATCCACAACCTTGCATGAGAAACCAATGTCTCTCATACAATGGATCTTCTTTTGTTTCTCATTTATTTTGTCTTTGTGTGTTGTGTGGAACCATTAGTAAAGAATACATCAGAATAATGTTGGCGGGTACTCCCTCATGGACAACTAGCTCGTATTCTGGGTATTAGTTACTAATTGTTATTTTGCATGGTCTGAATGGCTGTCAGTGGAAGCCTTGGCGGTTCGCCCATCCGGGGTTATAATAGCTGCTCGGCTGACTCCCATCCAGATACAGTTTTATTTTTATTATCTTAATTTCCAAACCTGAATCCCAATCCGTACTGGGAGTCAGTTGGCATCAGTCAATGCCAACTGATGATCATTATAGAAGGGAAGCATGTAGGTTTTTATCCGAATTCACAGACAGCGGAGGCCCAACTGGTGTTGACACCACCATTATAGGGTCTAAGCTGTCTAAATTCGCTCCATCCGAGTGATTGGGAAATTGGACAGTAGATGTTTACAGTCCACCTGATTACTCTGCCATTACTTTGGTCCCTTGACCACTTCATTCTGTGTTTCACCTTCTATCTAGACCCGCATCTATATTTTGGGTCAATTAATTTTACACTTCCATATATCTTTATGCATGATAATATTATATACTATTGTGGTCTGTACTTATTTTGGGATCCTTCCCTTGGACAATAGAAGTCTAGATCTTAACAGATATTGCTTTATAAATTTCCAACAAAAACCTCTTTATAAAATCCGGATCTGAGTAAGGGATAAATTCTTCAGTTATGACTAATTCATATTCTGTCAAGGGTTGTATTTTGGGAAATTAAGAAGCAGATTCAGCGATTAGGTCTCGCCTAGACTGAAAGGGTCTGTGTTTTAACTAAGAGTCTAGTACCTGACAGGGAATGATTTTCAAATCCATTATTTTCCAAAATTGCTGGTTGATGGGAATGCAAGATTAAGTGCTACACCGAGATGGGGTCCACTTGGATTCAAATACAGTGTAGTAAATAATCTTAGAGGAACATCATCCAGGCCTTGGTTATTTTCTAAGATAGGGTTGAGTTTTCTTTCAACTGCTATCCTCTTCTGCCAAAGCCTACTTTTGAGTCCTGAGTGAGTGCATCCGGAACGAACTAATTTATTAGTTCATTTCATTAGTTTGTATCTCATAATCACCCGGAAGGAAGTGAACACACTAGTGGTTCACTGAGAGCCGGGAATTCTTGATCCATACTCCTTCATTCTGATGGGGAGCTGTCTTTTACTACCAGGGTCAGACTTTCAAAAACCTCCGAGTGATAGGATTTTAAATGCTTTCTTTACCGCTTTCTTTTAATCGCTTTCATTAGAGGTCACTCGGTTGTATTGAGAGTTGCGTAACTGCTACTAGGATTGACAGTTAAGGGATAGTTTAGGGCTTGATTCAAATCTTTGGGTGTGACATGGGAGAATGATAGTGGTACTTGGCATTTCAATAAATGATGTGTCGGGTGTTGCTTTTCCACCACAGATGAAGTAACACACCCAGGCCAGGGCAGTTACGAATCTGTGGTATCTTAGAATTTGCGGTCTTAAGAACATGTAAACTCATATTGCAAGTACCTGTCTGTTAAAGGGAAAGCCTTATTGAGAGCATGAGAATTAGCTATCTGATAGAATTATCCCAAACAAAGATCTGCGTATGAAAATGGAAGTTTAATATTGCTGTGTCTCACTCTTGTCCAATTTTCATTCTTTTCTTCCTGTCCTTTCTGTCTACATTGTGACTCAACTTCATGGTTGGCACAATGCACCTTTCCCTGTTTTCGTAGATAATGTTTACTGCATTCCTAGAATAATTCTTGTCCGCTTTCTAGAATAGATTTATTTGCCTTGTAGATTAATTTAACTGCTTTCAAGATCTAATTTACATTCATGTCAGTAGTTATTAATCACCTTTCAAACCTATTGAGCAATACGAATGGAAAATCTAGTAAAACGACGTGGGATCTGCTTCTATCGCACATCCTCCAGTGAACGATCCGGTCTTACTATAAATTACTGCAATTTTTGACTCCGTGCGCTTTCGGGAGCACAGTTTCTTAACTACGAGCAATAAAAACATGACTACGTATAAATATATCCCTAATCACAACACCGCCATCATAAATTGGTTTCATTAAATAAAACCTAAATCAGGATCACGAATTTTCGGAAAATACTCATGTAGTGGGAATTAGCCAAAAGTTTCATGGCAGGAAATCTTATGGCACGAATTGATGAGAAATATCATGGCATATTTGCCGGGGATCCTCAGTGTGACAGGCTGAAGATCAACCTATCCCGGCTATGCCATGAGATTTGTCAACATTTCATGACAGGGAGGACCACAACGCCATTTGAAACCAAAGCACCATACTTGAGTAATAAAAAAAATTAATAATCTTGATATATCCCTAAACCCTTTCCCGTGAATCATAACTCTTTTCTTGTAATAAATCTAACCTGGTATAATTTTAGAAAAAGCTCGGGTTAACGAAACTTGTCAAAAGTTTCATACAATTATATGTGGCATTTCCAAATGATAATTTTATAAACTCTACGAGAGATTCTATAGCGGCAATTATTGAGAGTAATTATACAAATATAAACTGCACCACTTCAAATCCAAACATTTTTACTATAGATTAACCCCTACCAATGAGATTATTGCTACAATCAATAATTACATCATGGAACGTGTGTCTGCAAATGAAAAAATATATATATATATATCAGTTTCAACAATATTTGTCAAAAGGGTGAAAGCAAGATAATGCCAATTAATTATTTTCACTGGAATATCTAGACACGATCAATTATCCTGGATTACTGAATCATGAAATATAGTTGAATAAGGGTTCCATAGTCATGCTTTTTAGGAATATATATCCATCAAATAAATTATGTAATGGAGGTACGCTGATAGTAACCAAGATGCGGAACTAGATAGTTGAGGTTAAACTAATTTTCGGGAAACCATGAAAGTAGAAAATTCTTGATTGGTAGAATGTTTATGAGTCTATTTGATTTAACCAAATTTTTTATTCGATTTGAGATGAGAAAATTCTCATTCACAGTTTGTTTTGCTATAATTATAAATAAAAGTCAATGTCAATCTAAAGAATGTCGGATTTTAATTTATCTCCCAAAACAAATTTTTGACCATGAACAGTTATGTTGTAATATTTCGTGTCACTAGCAAGATGTGGCTAAAAGTATTAATATGCAATTTAGAATGATTAACTCAAGATACCACAAGAATTGTTGTTTACAATGAAATTTATATATGGCAGAAAATTTGCAAAATGAATAGTTGATGTAGGTGATGGTAAAGCGGATATTGATTTTGGAGATGTACAACTAGATGTGACATTTTCGGATGATATTCTTATAAACTCTACGGGTGATCCTATAGCAGTAATTTTTTAAAGTACATATACAAATATAAACTGCACCACTTCAAATACATGCATTTTAAAAGATAGTGTTATACTAGCTCCTATCATGAAATTTTCAGCAAATTGTTATGAAAATTTTCATATTATGCTTCATACTTATTTTTAAATTTTATTTTATTTTATCTTAATTTAAATTTCAAATCAAATAAAAATATTATTTTAATAGTTATTGATCTGTTAGATTTATACTGGACAAGCCACAGAAGCTAAAGAATACAGTATAATATGATTTCTTTGTTAGTTTTAAAAATAATTAAATTATATTATCATATACATCATCTTTTGAATGTATAAAAAATCATTACACATTTTTTATTACTCAAAATATAATTTATTATTGTTTTATATAATATAAGTATATATATTATACTCCCTCCGTTTTTTTTGTTAGCTACTGTTGACTAATGAGTACTGTTCACTTATATACTTTGACTTAAAGTTTTCTCATGGTTATACAAGTTAAAATATATCCAAGTGTGATCTTGTTAGATTCGTCTCGTCTTGTAGATTTTAAATATCGAACATTTAGAATTTTTACATGTACCGAATTTGAATTATTAATGGTTTAAAATGTGCATTGGACTGCGTGCTGAGTGGGTCTGTAGCTATCTTTAAAAAACGAAGAAAGTATAAAATATTAAGTTATGCCCGTCGAGTCTCGACGGGTTATTCACTTAGTTTGGTAAATTCAACGTGGTGGTACCAAACACCAAAGTCATGCATTGGGGCCTTGGGGAAATTACGTTGTCCCAACTCCTAACCAATCTGGATTGTGGCTATTGCTGAGTGCTGACCTCAACCTCGGATCGGACAGCATACCAAGAATGTACTATGCGCTACTCCTAAGACCTAAATACCCATACGAGTCACGGAATTTTGGTCGGAACCACCCCATCAAAAACTACTAAAGTCGTCACTCCTCAGTTCTCCCAATGATTGGAAACCCAAAACAGTAGAAATACACAGAGACTTTTTGAGTCATATTTCAATTCCTGCAATCGCGTACAGCAGGTCCACTGCACCCGAATTCACTTCCTCCTTTCTCATTCGCTGCCCAATATGCACACGTGTCTTTTGACTCGGGTATGACTTGAGAAGAAGCTTCCAAAAGGCCAGCCCTAATCTCTTCTCTCTTTCTCTCTCCAACACCCCCCGAAGCTCGATTGCTGATTTTTTATTTTTTTTTTTTCTCGAATTCTATTTCCCCCCCACCGGTTCATGATTTTGTTGAAATCGAAGATTACTCATTGTGAATTTCCGAGTTGCTTCATTAATTGATCCAGGTTTGTCTGTCTTCGTTGGTTTTAATTTTGCTTTTGGCTGTTTTCCTTGTGCTGATGTTTGGTGGTCCGTTTGTGTTTGTTGGTTGGGATTCCGTGACAAGGGTTTATTGTGAAGTCAAAAGCTTTACTTGGGATTGAATAATGTTTGCTTCTCGGATTTATTATGGGTTTTATTGTGTTGTAATTGGGCGTAATTAAGCTTGATTGTGTGCTGGAAATTGTTCGCGTGATTGGGCGGCTTTGGAGTGATTTGAAGTTGTTTGGAGATTGAATTGCGTATGTGTTTCTCGATTTTGCAGATTGCCGGTCCACTGGGTAATCAGTAAGAACTTTTGACTATTCCCACTGATGTTGACTTGCGATGGGTGAAGACAAGAGTTAGGGTTTATTTATTTTTGGATTGGGAATTGAAGATGGATTGGTCTATCGTTACTTGAATTTGAATACTTTGGAATCCAATTTGATGGTAACATGGATTTTGTTGCAAAAATGCCTGGGGATCGGCATTGCTCACGAATAGACACTCTTGAGCTGAAAACTCACATAGAGAGGAAGCTTGGCCAGCAGAAGGCTGAGAAATATTTCAATCTTTTGAATAGGTATTTCAGCGGCCGATATAGCAAATCAGAGTTTGATAAGCTCTGTATCGGGTTATTGGGGAGAGAGAACCTGTCACTTCATAATGGACTTATTCGAGGGATTATCCGGAATGCTTGTAGCGCCACGGCTCCTCCGCATAAAGACAATAAAATTCAATCTTCATTGAATGTCAAAATCCCAAATGGGTATCACAGTAATCTTCAGTCATTATGCAAGGGTGTGTTTCCTCAGTCTCCAAGGAAGGGGAGGACTCCAACCACTCGTGATCGCAGGTCCAAGGACCGGCCAAGCCCACTGGGGCCTCATGGGAAGCCTCGCAATGTGGGCGGTGAAGATTTGGGGACTAAGATTCCTGAACAGCGGAATGCTGCCGAGATTGCTTCATTGGGCAGCAGACCGTTTGAAGTTGCCTCAATGGAAGACAGTGATGAGGTGGAGCAAGCTGCTGGAAGTCCGGGAATTCTCAGCCAAAGCCCTTTAAGAGCTCCCCTTGGGATTTCTTTCCCTGCAAGATCACAAAGGAAAGCATCATGCCCTGGATCATTGCCCTGTGCTGATTTGGACACATGCTATAACAATGCGGTGCTTCCAGACACTGGTTCTCTAAAGAAGAGATTAGAGCAAACATTGGAGATGGAGGGGTTGGCTGTCTCAACAGATTGTGTCAACTTACTAAACAATGGGCTGGATGTCTTCATGAAAAGATTGCTCAAGCCCTGCCTGGATTTGGCTGCTTCAAGGTCTGAATACAAAGTCCCTAATGAAGTTCACCATCCGGCATCTACTGTGAATGGGATCAGGCCTGTGGTACACATGCAAAGGTCTTCTGTGTCAATAACAGACTTTCATGTTGCAATGCAGTCGAATCCCAGGGTACTTGGAGAAGATTGGCCTGTACAGCTTGAGAAGGCCTACTTACATGCATCAGATGATTATAAGGTTGAAAAATCTGATATTTGACTGTGATTAGATTCATCTCAAAGCGATGACTTACATTGTGACTCTAGGAGCCCTTCTAACAGTGTTGACACAATTTATGTGATAGTACGTGGTCTAAAGCTGCGGAAAATTTTGGATGAAGTTGTTAGATTGTGTATATATTACAAAGATGATTATTTCTGAAGTGGGAGTCCTTGCCTCATAAAGCATGAAGGGATATGGATACTTGTAAGATAGTAACCATTTCATGTAGTTTGGTAGAGTTCTTTATCTGATATTGTATTCCATGCATCTCATTGAAGTGTTATTGTTAATAAAGTTTATTTTTATCTGGAATTGAGTTGTTGTTATGGTTTTGATCGGTCCCCATTCCTCACTATTAATCACACAAAAGATCAAACAGGAAAATATAATTGATTAAAGTTGGTGGTAAGAGATGACATGAGGTTATATATACTTGTTTCGGTCAAATTCATTGTCTTTTTGAGTTGCTGAATTTAACTTCTCCAGTGTATGATTTATATTTCGTTTTATGATCCTTTTTGTATTCTGTATCTTTCAATACGTTGACGTTTAAGATGATTTTAAAGTAGCTTTATGGCTAGTATTCTCATTAGGTAAAGTGGAGAAAAGATGAGTGGAGATTGATTCAGCCGTCCTGCTTTTATAGAGTATAGTTCATGTCACTCGTATATAAATTGAGTTTGATTACTATTTCATTTTACTCAGTAAATAATGCATGAGGGACATAGCTACCTTACTATTGCATAATGAAAAGAAAATTACAGGTGGGATCAACATGATTCTTTTATCTTACTGCATTCTTGTTTGTTTTTAGTTTGTTTTATGCGTTATCTTGTGTAAAGGCACAGATGGGGAAAAACTGAAACAGACTAGACAGGAAAGGAACAAAAGGAAATATATCTGAGACTAACACTAGCCTGTTGAACAAGTGTTTCTTGCTTTATTAGATTGTATGTAGCAGGAATTGAAAGATCTACGTTGATGGCCTTTGATCGGAAAGTAAAAAACAAGCACCAATTCAGTGGCAGACACTAACAGTTAGGTTGGAGTGATATGCACCTGTAACTGTGGGCCTAACGATTGTTCGGTACCCATGATTCCTTTTGCTTACCGTAGCACTTATGGTGCTTTCTGGAATCATAATCCTCCATTGAGCTGCCCTTATTTACGACTTTACTTTTAGTTTCTTACAATTGTCTATGTATGCAGTGTTGCCGAAGTTATAATGTTGATCTGGAAATTAATTGTCATCTGATACAGTGCGTTAGCAGAGCTAAAATGTTTGTTGCTTTATGTTACCTGTTGTCTGATTTCCCAAACAGTTGTTTCATGTCAATTTGTCAGCATAATCTTGATACAGATCATGTAATTATTAATAATCCATGTAGAAGATATCATTTATTCTGTTGCCGATCCATTTAAGTGAAACCATCTTTTTTAGCTGACAAGTTGCAAAGTTCACACTGATGTCCTCCCAAAAAGTGGGAAACCTCAGTGGAGATATAAATGAGAATATTTTGGCAAAATGGAATTAAATTCTCGCAGTAACCATTCGAGGCCTTTGGAATGCTGACGACAGTGCTTTAGGTTGTATTGCCTCTCTAAATTGTCGAACTTCTTTTGGTTGTGTAGATAGGAATTTACTGATCCACTCTTGTAAAAGTGGAAGTGGTGACCTCCATGATGCTACTTTATGAAGTCTGTCTAACTATTGTGTTTTTCTTTTTCCCCCAAAAGTAGGGATGATTCGTAGTGAACTAGTACATATCAATGCATGTTTATCTGTGGCTGCACATCTCCAATTTCTGTTGGGTGAATTGTGGAGGTAGTGAAAATCCTATGTGTCTGCTTTGATGGTGGACCTTGGTAATGATATGAAATTGAATATTCTCCTTTGCGTCGACTTTCTATCAAACCACAAAAGGAAAGAAGAAAGAAGGTGTGTTCACTTTGTTTTGTAGCCTTGTGTTTTTTGTGCTTGAATCATTGGTAGAATTGGGGCAGTGGATGCCCAGTTCTTTCTTTGAATATGAATGGAAGCATTTCTGTGATTGAGTTTCAAAGTATTTGTGAAATAACTACGGCGCAATATTTCAATACTACTATTAAACTTCCCTGCGTAATCTGCCCATCACAACTTGAACTCTCAATACTCGATTCTTGAAATTCACTGTTTTGCAAAATATGTGGGCAGGGAAAAATTTTAAGGAAGACGAGTGCAAGTGGAATTGGGAAATGCATATCAGCATATGTATCATCATGTTCACTTTATTTGGCTGAAGTTATGAATGCTAGTTTTGCATAATAGCAGTGGCTTTCTTTTGGATCTAAACATGAGACATACTATGTGTCCTTTTGTCATGTCTTGTGTGTTCACTTTTATCAGGGGTCCCAAAAGACGTTAGTCGGACATACCGATGCAGGTGAGAAACTGGCATCACTTTTTTCCTTGTGGCTCTTAAATTCAGTGTGTATGGAGCATGGTGGTGCATAAGCACACTTGGCCAGAGATATGAGACTGTATTTGAATAATCCGTGTGTTGTCTAGTGTCTATACACTGGATATTAGTACAAGTTACAGAGCCAGCCACAATCCATCCTTAAAGCCAAGAAACACTTCAAACTTTGAACTCCCCCAAGTATATATGTGTTCACTCAGCTTGAGGAGATACCTAAATGCCAATTACTTATTTGAAAATGTAATTAGGAGTAGTATTTCAATTAGGAGCAGGGGAAGATGAAGTCACCAGTTTCAAGAAAGCATGGCTAAAGTGTCAGCAGCTGTCCACCTCCATGGAATTCCCCCTTTATTTTATGTTTTTTTTCCTTTAAGTAAAGAAAAGGAAGAAAAGAATGCTAGAGACTCAAGACTCAAGAAGGAGTAGAGACAGTGAGCACTGGAGATTATATGTACTGCTGTGCAGACTCCCAGGCTCCACTCACACACACTACGTGCATCATCCAATTACTCCTTTTTCCAGGTTTTCCCAATTTCCAGATTTACTAAATCATTTAAATACTCTCTCCTCTGCTGAAACTGTAAGAAAGAAAATAAGTACTCCTAGTAGAAACTAGAAAGCATGGTTCTCGAGAGTGGATGTCTTTGTCCTGTCCTGTCCTGTCTTCTCTTCCACCTCTATATTTATACTCCGTTCGTCCCGCGAGTCGTGACTCGTTTCTTTTGGGTACGATAATTTATGTGGTGGGGTATGGTGATGTTTAGTGGTTAAAGTGATTGGGTATTTGTGTTTAAAATTTTAATGAATTTTGACTTTCTTTATTGTTTAACTTTGACAAAATATTATTGTAATGATTTAATTAGAGAAAAATATTCAAGTATGGGCTTATTAGAACGTCTAGATTTAGAATATATATTTTATATATAATTTTTATTTGTACCAATTTTAAAATATGAAGAATTAAAGAAATGCAAGGGACCTTGTGTAGAAAAATAAAAGTGTATTGGGAGTTGTGCAGAATAGTAAAAGTGATTACTTTTAATGGAATTTAGAAACCATTAAGATTCTAATCATATTTATATTAATTAAATTTATCTAAAAAAGAGAAAGTGACCACAATTCGTGGGACAGCCCAAAGAGGAATACGAGCCACAATTCGTGGGACGGAGGGAGTAATAGGACTAGTACTAATTCCACACCTGCTGCACTTCATTTCATTTAAATTTAAATAATTTCTACGAGTACATTTCATTTACTACTCCTGGGAATTACTAGAAAAGTAGACTTGAACATGATGATGATTCATGATTAATGCCTCGATTGGGAATTTGGGATTAACTAACCACTTAGGCCCTGTCATTAGTTCCATGATTACTTTTCCAGGAGGTCCAGGACTCGCTCAACTGCTGACACCTCTTCTTGCATTTTTTCCCATTTTATGAAAAACAAAAATGGGAGATGCCCCATGCGATGCCCCTGTATATTTACCAAAGGAAAAAATGCCAAAAAGGTGCCATAACTTTTCATATTTTCTAATTTGGTGCCATAAGTTTGGAGTTTGCTAATTTGGTGCCATAACTTTGCTAATATTCTCTAAAATGGTCCCATCAGGCCTTAATCACCCATATTTACTGACGTGATACTAGATTAGTGTACATAATTAATTTAATTATATCATGTAGGTGTCATGCAGACATTGACTGAGTTTGACCTACAGATGTGGACACTTTCTGACCCTATTTCCAATTTAAAAGCGTCCTTCGCACTCTGCAAGTACGCACCAAATGGGCTAGAAAGTATGCACATGTGTAGATTAAACACAGTCAATGTCTTAGTGTCACCTAAATAGCACAATTAAATTAATTATTTACATTAATCTCATGCCACATAAGCAAATGTGGGTGATTAATGACTTATGGGACCATTTTGGAGAGTATTAGCAAAGTTATGGCACCAAATTAGAAAACTCCAAACTTATGGCACCAAATTGGAAAATAGGAAAAGTTATGGCACCATTTTGGCATTTTTTCCATTTACCAAAATACAAATTGGTCTTTTTTTTTCAACTAAATTTCCATTAAGTTGATCTTTAGTTTCATGAAATTCTGAATGTTTTCTTGAAAAATCCAGCAATTTTTGTCTTTATAATTTCAGTAAACTCTTCCATGATTGGCCCGTTGAGACTTATTTCAGTCCCTCCTTAAGATTTAATTTAGGTATCTATGACTATCATTAGTAATGAAATAAAATTGGAATGAACATTGGAAATTCGAAATTGGAATCTCATGGACTCATGGTGAAAGTTGAGATGGACATTTATTTATAATATCATGTACTCCCTCCGTTTTTACAAAATTGTAACGGATTCACAGTACACGCAGTCCAATGTACAATTTAAATAATTAATAACTCAAGTTCGGTACATGTAAAAATTCTAAAAGCTTGATATTTAAAAACTACTCGATGTGACGAATCTAACAAGATTCCACTTTGCTATATTTTAACTTGTATACTACTCCTATTATAAAACTTTAAATCAAAGTGCTTGTATAAACAGTACCAAATTTACCAATGTTCCAATATTTAAAAAATGGAGGGAGTATTTACTACTATTGTAGGATATATAAAATTATACTAATGCATAAATTTAAGCGGATGCGTGGTGGTTCGAATATTACGTAATTATATGTTTTCATTGTATTGCTGAATCACTTTTGTAATTTTTCAAATTATAAATGTGGATATTATCAGTGGCGGACTTACCTTTAGGCCAGGTGGGGCCTTGGCCCCACCTCATATTAAAAAAAAAAAATTATACTACTTTTTTAAAAAAAATTTTCACCAATTTTTTTTTCTATACTTAAGATTTTTTTTTAAAAAAAAATATGTCCCGGCCCTACATGTCGAAAAATCCTGGATCCGCCTCTGGATATTATTATTATTGAATATAATAATTAATGATATTGAAATTATTGAATATATACCTTAAATACTTTTACTGCTATATTATATAAAAATATTATTAAATACTACATAACACAAAACATTATTAAATTTTATACTCCAATGTTATACCAAAATTGCTATCTCTAAAAAGGAAAAATAAAATAAAATAAAATAAAATAATTACCACTACTACTATATGTACAGTAAAAAATTGAGAAGGGTACAAAAGGGGAGTGGGGAATGAGACCCACATTGGCCCGTCAGTGCACCGGCAACGCGTGCTTCCATGTCCCTATCACCTATATATCATCCTCTATTTTACAATTTCCCATTTTCTTTCAATTTTTAAAATAGTACTATACGATAAAGAAATACTGTAATAAAAATTACAGGAGTACTATACTACTACTTAGAATTAATCTTCGGTGGAAAAGATTTTGGAAGCACTACTGAGTATTGAGAATTAATCTTGCTTGCAGGAAAATGACTCATCGTCTAGGCTTATTCGTTGTTTATGATATTATTATTATTATTTCAATAACAGTATATACTCCATCCGTTTTTTAAAGATTGTAACATTTATGCTTTTCACGTTATCCAATACACATTTTTAATGCTTAATATCTCAAATTGTGTAAAAGTAAAAATTATAAAAATTTGATATTCTACAACTAAGTGATGAGACGAATCTAACAAGATCTCACTCGACTATAATTTATCTTATAGTATAACTATATTAAATAATTGAATAAAAATTACTCAATGCAGTAACAATTATGCAAATGGAGGGAGTAGTAGTTGTAATACTAAACAAATACAATTTTGTTCATAATAATGGAAGTGTTTGATTATTTATTTATTTTCCTGAAAGAAGGAAGATTGATATTGGAACATTCTGCGTCACACGTTGATTATCCAATTCAAATGGAGTCGCCCAAACACACTACACTAGTGTGTAGTGAGAGCAAAATTGAGACCAATTAGATGTGACCATTCACTTTAGATAACCCCGACAACATTTGTATCTCCTTTTCATTACTCTATTTATACATATACATATATACATACATACATATATACATTTATTTTTGTCCACATCTTACTGGTGTGTTTGGTTGTTGGTAGATTTACGAGAATATAGCGGATTGAGTGAGCATATTCTCTCACAATTCTATCTCCAGATCCGTTGACTCCCAAACATCCCAATAATTTACATAGAAAAGAGTCATTTTATCTAATACTATCTATTAGTTTTAGGTAGGGGTGAAAACGAGCCGAGCCGAGCTCGAGCCTGGGTGGGCTCGGCTCGGCTTGATGAAGTATAAGTTCGGCTTGGCTCGAGCTCGAAGCTCGACGAGCTTCAGAAATTGAGCTCGGCTCGAGCTCGACACAAAATAGTGAAACTCGAGCTCGGCTCGATGGGCCTAAAAAGCTCGAAATAAATTTCTCTCTTTTTTTTTGGTTGAATGATATTATTAGAGAGGGGAAATACAGAATGGGCGAAATACAGATGAACCAACATACACCAATGGATTTTTAGCCATACCAAATCCCAAAACCAAAAAGTAGGTAATCTATATCATTAATAAATCTGAACTTGAAACACACTTTGATAAAGAGTACCTTCCATTGTCGCCACGCTCCGCCACGTTTACGCAACGCCGCGGAGGTTATCGGCGGCGCACAGGCAGAAACCGCTAGGGCGCAGCGTCGCCAATCGCGGAGGTTCCGGCGTCTTCTGGAGCGACGCGATGAGATTTGCAGGCAGCGCACCCTCTTCCGATTGGCAGCAACAGTTGAAGTGTTTGGCGTGCTCTGGGAAAGACGATTCTTTTGGGCGTGTTTGGCGTGCTTCTTGAACGAGATGGGGATTTTAACCCTAATAAAATACTTCTTGATTTTAACCCTCTTCCGTATTTTATAAAGAAAGGGCTTAATAAAATACTTCTGGACTTAAAGAAAGAAAATACTCTTGGACTTAAGAAAGAAAATACTCCTGGACTTCTTCTACTATATTTTAATATATAAGAATATATATATATATAATATTGCTATATATTCGAGCATATTATCGAGCTTTCGAGCCGAGTATTGCTTAGCTCGGCTTGAACTCATTCATATTCCGAGCCGATCTCGAATTCGAATCGAGCCTTTTCGAGTCGAGCTTTGGTCGAGTTTTGATCGAGTCGAGCCCGAATATTTTACGAGCCTATCAGTCTCATTTACACCCCTAGTTTTAGGTGTGAAGTTTCTATCTATACTTTAAAATAATACATGAGTACCCAGATTGGGTTTATTTTGATAATGAATATGGAATTTAATTTCGAGATGAGTCATAACATCAGTGTCGGATATAAATATTGGCTAGCCGGTGTCATGACACAACTCATACTAGTGTTTTATACATTCGTTAAAAGAGTCATTTTATCTATACTGTCTATTAGTTTCAGGTGTGAAGTTTCTATCTATACTTTAAAATAATACATGAGTACCCAGAGTAGGTTTATTTTGATAATGAATATGAAATTTAATTTCGAGATGAGTCACAACATCAATGTCGGATATAAATATTGGCTAGCCGGTGTGATGACACAACTCATACTAGTGTTTTATACATTCGTTAAAGCTCATATATACTATAGTATGAAAAATGGTGAGGCTGCAGGTTGTAATTGTTGGGTATCAAACTCAGTCCCACATTGGAAGAATAGGGAAGTGTAACTCTAATAATATAAGAGTTCACCCAACTTCATTAGTATGCGTCCTTTTGTGAAATGCCCAAAAATAAAATTGTGCGAGTTTGATCAAAGCAGATAATATCATATTAATACCGGAGCTAGGGTGACGGTCGCAGTCCCACCAGCGTTCTCCAAATCAAATGTACACCACATCCCTTAACGTACGGCCAAGATCCTATCGTCGGTGGGCCACGTGGTGTTGCCTAGTGGTGCCCCCTTCCTTGTTTACAAATAGAATTATACAATACCTGGCTATAACCGTATACGTCCATCATACATACGGCCGTCCTCTCTGTCTGTACATTCATTTTTGTTATTGTCTTGTACTTTTTAAAATTTGAAACACTTATGTGTTTCACGCAGTCCAATATACATTTTTCACGCTTAATATCTCAAATTACGTAAAAGAAAAAATTATAAAAATTTGATATTCTAAAACTACGAGATTAGACGAATCCAACAAGATCTCACTTGACTATGTTTTATCTTATATAAGTGTATTAAAATTTTGAATTAAAATTATTCAATAAATAGTAACAACTATTCATCCGTTTCAATTATAAGAAAACGGAGGGAGTACATCATCACGTATATCTACATATATTGAAAAAATTTACTTACTACTCCATCCGTTCTTTTTTTACTTTCCCACTACTTCATTGCACGCAATTCTACATATAATTTTAATTATTAATAACTTAAATTATATACAAGTAAAAATTATAAAAATTTGATATTATAAAACTACGCGATTAGACGAATCGAACAATATATCAATTGACCATGTTTTACTTATACAAATGTACTAAAAAGTTGAATTAAAGTTACTTAATCAATAATATCAACTATGCAAATGGTAAAAATACTAAAATACGGAGGGAGTATTTAATAAGCATAATATCTCATTATATTTAATCTATAAATAATCAAAATCATGCGCCATTGCCACTGACGTTAGAAATGAATATATAGAACATTTATTGATATGGGAATTCATAAGTACTGGTAGCTTGTGAAATCTAATCAGTGAGAGTGGCTAAAATCCAGCCGTTGGATGAAAGTATATTTGCATTGATTAATTTGAGAATAATCAAATTTATAAAGTGTACGGTATACTAGTACTATACTAGTAGTACTCCCTCCCTTTTTAAATAGACGAAACATTTAGAAATTTGGTACTATTCACACATGTATTTTGATTTAAAGTTTTATCATAGTTATACTAGTTAAAATATAGTCCATTGAGATCTTTTTAGATTCGTCTCGTCGAGTAATTTTTAAATATCGAACTCTTAGAATTTTTACTAGTACCGAACTTGAGTTATTAATGATTTAAAATGTACAATGAACTGCATACGATGCGGATCCGTTTCAATTTTTTTGAAAACGGATAAAGTATAAGGTATAAACATACGGTGTCTAATCTGATTGGACAACTGTTATTGCAACCTACGGTGTCTATATAGGAGTATAGAATTCTTAGGCGCATGTGGTGTCACTTTGTCTTGTTTCAGACTAGGAGGAGTCTTTTTCATGTTTTGTCTCAAAGGGGCCCTTGTGATCCACTCATACCTAGGGGTGATTAACGAGTAGTGCTACTCGAACTCGACTCGGGACTCGGCTCGGAAAAAACTCTACTCGCACTCGAAAAATTCAAGTCGAGTCGAGTACTCGAGTCAAGTCGAGTATCAAGTCGAGTATCGAGTACTCGACCCATTTTTTTTAAATTTTTTTGTAAATTTTAAAAGAAAAATTAAAAAAAATTAAAAAAAATACTCGATAAGCTCGAGTACTCGACTCGAGCTCGAGAAGGAAAAAATTTTTTAAAAAAATAATCGAGTTACTCGAGCTCGAACTCGAGTCGAGTCGAGCTCGAGCTCGAGTAGCTAAAAAATGCCATCAAGTCAAGCTCGAGTACCCCACTACTCGAGCCCGACTCGACTCGTTATCACCCCTATTCCTACCTCACAATAAAAATACTACTCCTCCGTCCCGCGAAGATTGAACCCTTTTTTTTGGGTACGGTAATTTAGATAGTGGAGTTTAGTAATTAAAGTGGTGTGAGTATTTGTGTTTAAGATTCTAATGAATTTTGATACTGTTTATCGTTTAACCTGACTTAATATTATCGTAATGATGTAATTAGAGAAAAATATTCAAGTATGGTCTTGTTAGAATCGTCTAATCGTGTAGTTTTAGAATATATATTTTATACAATTTTTATTTGTATCAATTTTGTAATATTAAGAATTAAAGAAATATAGGGGACTTTGGGTAGGAAAGTAAATATGCATTGGAATTTGTACAGAATAGTAAAAGTAAGTATTTTTAATGTGATTTGACAATAATTAAGTTTCTAATCAAACTTATATTAATTTAATTTTTCTAAAAAGAGAAAGGGATCAAACTTTATGGGACACCCAAAAAAAAAAATAGGGGTAAAACTTCGTGGTACGGAGGGAGTACTACGTACTCTATTAATTCATAAAATTCTGATATTTCTGAAATTAATAAAAACAATACTATATGTACATATGATAATTAATGGGTGTGTGTGTGTGTACTGCTGGACATGTCTGGGGGGCATCTCTTTTGGCATAGGCTGCCTGAGGAGCATATAAGTAATTCATTAATTGGGGGCAGCCACAGGAACTTGTTTGGCATGCTTCTCATCATTCATGTCAAAATCCCACAAACAACCAAACATTTTCTTTGATTTCTGTGTATTTCAAAAATCAAACTGCACCCTTTTTAATATCCAATTCCAATCCTCTCCTCTTTTCAGTTTCTTTCTGTGTTTGTCTGTGCATATATAGAGAGCCACAAGCTCACTATTGCACTAAATCAGGGAATATTATTTGGCAGGAGAAAGTTCTTGATTCTGCACTGCCCCGGAATTCCTGGGATTGGATTCTTTCAGGTAAGAAGAAAAAAATGACCAATTTTTTTTATGATGATTTATTACAATAGTTAGTGGGTGTTTAATTAGGGTTTCAGCATGTTACTCAAATTTGGTTCTGTCTAATTCCAAGATGCCCTTTGCCCTTATCCTGAATGCCTGAAATTTCTTGCAAACTTATTACACAAGAATTGTGTGGACATGAATGGAGCAGGAATGTGCACACTGAAATCCCCCCCCCCCCAAAAAAAATATCTGAGTCAGCAGCAGCAAGAGCTTATGATCACACTACTGTGGCTGTGAAAACGAAGTCAAGCCATGCTGATAAGATATTTTCCCCCCCTGTCAATAATGATCATGGCCCAATACATTCTTCAATTTTCATTTTCATTTTTATTTTCCAAAGGAAAAAAAAAAAAAAAAAAAAACATGTGGGATTTCATTTAACACCCATGGAGGATGGCCTGCTTGCCATCATACTTTCACAGCACTCTTTTATTGTGTGTGGCGCTGCTTTTCTGTGCATTGAATTTTCCTGCTATTTTTCTACAGGAGTAAATATATGTAACACTAGCAAGGAAGGCGCTCATTATTTGGTTTGGAAATGGAGAGGCGTCTGAATCATTTCGACAGGGAGTACATGAAAATGGCAATGTTAAAGCACGAGGAAACGTTCCGGGAGCAGGTAAAGATCCGAGCTTTTCCAATTGCAATCCAGGGATACGATCCAATTGCTTTTAATTTTATCAAATTACTCAATTCTTTGAATTTGTATTTTCCTTTTCAGGTTTACGAGCTGCACCGGCTGTACCAAGTCCAGAAGAAGCTAATGAAAGACGCGGCGAAAACCAGGCGACAGCGTGTAAATTTGGACCTGGAAAAGCCAGCCGAAGCTGATCGTGTTGATTTGCCTGAATCAGGTCAGGGCAAATGCAGGGTGTCCGAAATTGAGGATGACCAGAGCGATCTGGAGCTGACATTGGGGCCTAGAAGTTATTACCAGAAGAAGATCAAAGCTTCGGAGCCTGCCGGGGTGCTCACGCCGGATTCCGGGCGAAGTTTTTCTTCATCCTCCACCGGATCGACGAGCCATATGAAGGGAACAGCAACAAGAAGCCTGACAGGAGAGGAACTCCATTCCTGGGGCATTGAAACGACGCCGCCTGTAACGAATCAGGGTAGACTTAATAGCCCCCCGTGGCTTATCCAGGCCCTGAGCCTGAATATTACATGAGTTGATGCTTCATCCAGGTTTCTTACAGCAGCTGTTTAGTGTAATTGATTCTCTATGGAGACTGAAGCTTTTTTTTTTCTTTTTTTCTTTTTCAGAAGTTTCTGATTTTACCCTGTGGAGGGATTTTCTGTACTTCCCTGACTTGGGGTATTCATCTGCTTATAGTAGTACTAATTCGTAAATCCCTGTCTAAATCTAACTCTTCCTTTTCATTACATCATCCAGCATTTGCTAAAATTCCCTGATTTCAACTGCTGAATGAACAGCCTGAGTTGAGCTTTCCTGTCAAAAGGGCAATGGCCAAAAGGGAATCTAAAATTGAATATATTATTGATTGAGGGGACCAGTGTACTTAGTACTTGTGGGCTCTTTTGATGACACCTTTTAACTACATTAGGCTGGTACATATAATGCAGACTTGGTTTTGGTTTTTCTACTGATATTAAAAGAAGACTTTAACAGGAATCTGAACCAGATAAGATTGTTTACTTCCATGTGTATAAAGAAATGTCCAGGAAATACTGGCTTGGACAGAACAGGCCAGCCCTTTTCAATGATCCATTTCTTGTACCCAACACATGGAAACTAGTAGTTTTCTTCCCATTAATGTATCTGCCCCAAAAGGAACAGAATTTGAACCTTAAACATGTGTTTTTGTGCTGTGTTTTGTCTGAACTCGAGGAATGCTTCAAAAGCAATCATCAAGTAGTATGCATTTATTTCATAGTACATACAAACATATACCTTTGCACAATCGAACCATCTTGTGCAAATTCCACACTGGATCAGAAGCAAAAGGAAAATAAAAAAAGGAACACCAAAAAACAAAATCATACGATCATTTCCAGGCTCCAAACAACGTAGGGAAATTGGGTACTGTTTCATGATATCGAATGGCGCCTGTCTTTGCCAGGTCGAGTCCTTCCCTTGCTTGGAGACATGAGGCTTTCCGCGCGGATAAACTTGCCGAGCTTCTTTGAGACGGAGCTCATGAATGATCTCCTACGTAAAGAAGGCTGTTTATTATCCTTCGATGCCAATGGACTGCCAACTGGCTGCGGTGATTTATCCGAGGACTTCTCAATTTCCTCCATCCGCATTTTCATCTGCGTGAGCTGCAGCTTCAGTTCCTGGTTCTCGCGTTGTAGGGTAGAGACCTCAACCGGGGAAATATCTGGCGAATGCGGATTTAGTTTATCCGGGAGAGGGGCATCATTGAGGCCACCATCCATAAATTCCCTCAGGCGTTGTTGCTCGTAGTATAGCACCTGGACAACAGTTTGGACCGGAAGCCTGTCGTTCTGAGCTGCGTGCGCACACGCTTCCCTCGATAGCTTCTGGCAGTCCATGACGCTGCAGACTTTCTTCCTCTCAAGGTCGCTTAAAGCTGGATGAGCCTGTTGGAGAAAAATCGAATTAGGAAGAATAACATAGTATATGGTTAAATAAAATTTGATGATGGAGGGCCATTTGATGCACCTTTAGGTAAATGTCAATTGCTCTGTACATTCCATCCTCTGTTGTCCGGCACTGCTCGGGAATCAGCTCAGCTACGCTGATGAACTTCGACACGGATAGGTTCCGGTCTGAAGCAATCTCAGCAAGGTAGCATTCGATTAGCCTGGTGACTCTTTCCAGGTCATTCTGTGAAGGGGAAATGTAATCCTGGATCGTGATGAGTCCGATTCTGTCCGCCTCCATGTCTGATTCCAGGTAGTTTGCCATGATCCGCTGCACGGTGTCGACATCGAACAACGTGTCTCCCGTGAATGAATAAGAAGGGATCAGCAGGTCATCCAGCACGGCCTGGCCAAGCTGCGAGGCCATCCTCTTCTCCAAGTCGAGCCTGCAGGCGACTGTCGTGTCTAGGTACATTGCAGCGCGGAGGAGCATCGAGAGGAAGCTGACGGATATCGCGTGCTTGTCACGTGGCAGCAGGCCGACTATTGTTTCCAAAACGACACGTTTCTCGTGTTCCTGTCTCGGCTCGATCTTCTTCCCAGCCTTCCCAAATACATCCTGAAATATGGGAGGCAGAATGGATTATATACACTCCGGCAAGTGTTGGAAAATCTAAACCTTCAAGGGGGATGAGTCCTCACCAAACCTCGGAGAGATTTCTGCGCGTACAACATGAGTATCGGGCCGAGGGCGTACTGTTTGAATCCCCTGGACATCATTGCAATGAGCACGCGTTGGAAGAGATCGATTCGAAGAATGGTGAGATCTTCAGCCCACCAATCAACAGCAGGCTTGGGGTGGAGACCTGTGGGGTCATTCATGAGACCATCGCCACCCCTCATTGGCGCCGCGAATTGGCTGTCCTTACACGCGACTAGTGCTATTGTGTCGATGCAACGGCTGACCAGCTTCGCCTTCTCTGCAATGGGAAGAAGCTCCTCGGAAGAATGCAGAATCGACACTGCTCCTGATAGGCTCTTCAATGCCACTTCATTGATGTAGGCCTCAGTTCGTCCGACTAAATTCCCAACCGCGTAGTCCTCGGTCATCTCAAGATACTCCGCGACACACCTGAGCATGACGATGTTTTCCGAACTGATCTCAAAGTTTATTCCGTAGCAAAACTTTGCTGCGAGTTCGAACGCGTCTGCTCCTCCAGGAACATCAGGGATGTCGACCGTGGAAGGATCGGCTTCACCAGTTTCCGACATCAGCTTCCTTATGTATCCACTTTTTGATACTAAAGGAAACTGTTGCAGTTATTTAACAATTCATGTTTCGTGAAGAATATGAATCTCACCAATAGAAAATGAGAGTCGAGTAAAACATAAGATGCTACCTTATGCAATGAAAAGGAAGTTCCTTGGGCAACAACAGTTAAATCACTAGGGACTTCATGGGAAAATATCCTGTAAAGCATTCACCACAAATTAAGAAGCTCTAAATTCTTGCAATTATTTTAAAGAATGCAAAAATAGAGAACATAAGGAGACCAAACCATTCACTAGTCCTCTTCCTGACAGTAGAAAACAGATCCTTTCTCTTCGTAGACATGCTAGCAGAGCTGGATGGTGCCTTCTGCTCCCGGTCTACATCCACCATTTTAATCATACATTAAAGGGCCCTGATTTCTTCTCTTGGCAACATAGAAGTTGGATTTCAGGATGTGAGACCACAGTACTGAACTTGTAGAGGTGAATCCACTTTCTTCTGTCTGTAAGGCCAAGAAATAAAGATGATCAAGGCAGGCCTGTACTGAACCAGCAGCAATTGAAAGAGATGAGAATTCTAGCCCCAAGCACCACTGATAAGTGATAATCAATCATTCCATGTAGGATGCATCCATCTGGCTTTACTCAGAACCCATTGTCATCACTTGAGGAATAATTCCCACCATAGGCCCCCATGCACAATGATTTGATGAGACAACTGTTGTATGCTTCTGGATAACTGTGGAGAAAACAGTGGGCGAAAAGAAAGGATTTGGTTTAGATTGTGTGGTGGGAGATTGTAGATAGACGACTAGTATGAGATGGATTCATTGCCATCCACAGGATCCTTTTGTATTTTCAGAAATTCGATACAGGACACATGCATTGCTCTTCAACAATAAGCAAACAAACCAAAACACGAGTGAGACACATTAAACATCAGTACTGCTTGTTAAAAAGAATAATCTTGACCCTTCCTTTTCTTCACATTAATTTGGTCCCAACAAATCCGAGTTATCATCTCACCTAAAAGCTTGAAACTTTACCGTTGGTTAACACTTATATACTGGTTTAGACTTCAGGGTTCTTTACCGCATCACTTCACAGCTACATTCAATCAAGTTGAAGTTTGGTGGGGGTCTGATATGATATGCCTGATTATTAATATATGCCAGATGAGTTCCCTACCCCGTTGTTGATTCATCATTCATGCTTTGAATATTGGTTTTTTTTGGTTTTTGGTGAATCAAAAGGGTCCTCCGCGTATGGGTGCAACTTTTTGTGTCTTTTGTCCTTTCCAATGAGTTGGATTGGGGTTATTATTGATTGGTTGATGATGATTCGATAGATTTTAGCTTTTTTCACAATTGGGCTTTTGCCTGTCTGCTTGCAGTGAGATTCTTCCTTGTATATAAATCGTGTGTTTATCTTTTGTTTGCTCCCTAAAGTCGCTGTTTGGTATATGCGTTTTTTGGAAAGGAACAGTATGCATTGCACGAAACGCTGCGACGATTTTTTCACCGAGAAAGTAGAAACAGTTGACAGTGTGGTGCCTTATCCTGCCACCGGTCTGCGAAGCTTTTCATTGCCGAACCCTACATAAACCTTTTCAATGGATTCCTTTGCAAGAACAGTTTCGCTGTAAAATCCCAACTCATTACTTGTGTCCAAAAGTTAAATCCCAGTTGGAAAAAATTCCAATCTTTTCTCCATTTTCAATGGAGCTGTATTCGTCTTTTAGGTCACCCTCAGCGCCGGACTTATCCTTCTCCTCTTCAATTTCACCCTTCCGTTTTCAAATTCATCCGAAATTTCTCAAACCCAAATCGAAACTCAACGTTTTAGCAGTGGCAATCGACCCGAAAGAGCTCCCGCAGAACAGCCCACAGAGGTTATTGAAAGAGCTAGCGGAGCGGAAGAAAGCCGTTTCCCCCAAGAAAAAGGCGCCCCCTAGGAGATTCATCCTCAAACCCCCGCTTGACGATGCAAAATTAGCTGAAAGATTTCTCAACAGCCCGCAGTTGTCGTTAAAGTCGTTCCCATTGTTGAGTTCTTGCCTGCCCTCCACGCGGTTGAATAATGCTGACAAGACCTGGATGGATGAGTACTTGCTTGAAGCGAAACAGGCTTTGGGGTACCCTTTGGAACCTTCGGAAAATTACGGCGATGATAATCCTGCTAAGCAATTTGACACCTTGTTGTATTTGGCGTTCCAGCATCCTCATTGTGAGAGGACCAATGCCAGGCATGTGAGGTCAGGGCATTCACGGTTGGGGTTCTTGGGACAATTCGTGTTGGAGTTGGCATTGTGTGAGTTTTCCTTGCAACGGTATCCGAGGGAATCGCCTGGCCCGATGAGGGAAAGGGTTTATGCTTTGATAGGGAAGAGGTATTTACCCAAGTGGATCAAGGCAGCTAGCTTGCAGAATTTGATTTTTCAGTATGATGAAATGGACAAGTTGATCCGGAAAGATAGAGAAGGTCCGGTTAGGTATGCCATGCTCCCTGCTTCTTGTTTGATATTAAAGTTAATTTATTGGAGATTCTGTTGGTGATTCTTGCTGTTATAAAACTATTTATGTTAATTGTCATATTCTTTCCTAGTTCCAAGTACTAAACAAGATTAATGGAGTGTATGGTTGTGCTACAATGAATATTGTGTTATAGATATTGAAATGGGTTCTCTGGGAAATGTATGTTTTTCTTCTAAGCAGGAATCACTCCATTTCTACTTGTTCATCCACTACCATGCTTGTTTATACCCATCACAACCTAATACTTGCAAAACATTTTAGTTAGCGGTTTGAAATTAATGAGATATCATAACCAATTACCGCCTGCAGATGACTTTGAAAGGGTTTTACTAAATTTATCTTGGCAGAAGGGAAGAATGCAAATTGTCTTATTGAACCTTCTCAAGCAGTCAATCAAGCTATGATCTTCAATGCATAATTTTAATCACCTTGAGTTTTCCTACTTAATGAGTTGTTCCATACTTGGAGTCACCAGAATGGTGCAATTAGGCATTTATGCAATTCCCAATATTTTGCTAGTATTGACAATGGTACTAATATTGTTCTTGCAGATCTGTGTTCTGGGCCTTGTTTGGGGCAATATATCTGTGCTTTGGCATGCCAGAGGTATATCGTGTTCTTTTTGAAGTGTTTGGTATGGATCCTGATGCTGAAGATTGCCAGCCGAAACTGAGGCGGCAGCTGGAAGATGTAGACTACGTTTCTGTTGAGTTTGACTGCCGAAAACTGAGTTGGCAAGATGTTGTTGCTTATAAGGTAATCTATAGTTCCTTTCTTGTTTCTAATGTTTTCTGTTTAATTATCTCATTTTGAATATTATACTATGAGATTCAAGGCTACTGTGATGATGCATTAGACATGACATTCATTACTTAAATTTTATGTTCAAACCTAAGTACGATAGGAGACTCTGACAAGTAATACATTATATGTGTATTAGCGCAAGATCAATGGTCGACAAACAATTAAGCAAGTGGAGTAATATATTTTATTCAAGTCCAAGTGTCCGACCAATGGGCATGATTAGATCATGAGTTCACTCAGTCGGAGCAAGTTGGTTGTGATAATCATGCGTTTAGAAGTAGAATGAGTTGTATGTAAGATGATTACCAATTTAGTGCAATGATCTTTTGACAGCCTCCAGAAGATGCTCTTTTCGCCCATCCCAGAATTTTTAGAGCATGTGTTCCACCTGGCATGCATCGATTCCGTGGGAATGTATGGGACTATGACAGTAGACCTCAGGTAATGAGTACACTTGGATACCCTCTCACTGTGGCAGATAGGATTCCTGAGATCACGGATGCCAGGAATATCGAGCTTGGTTTGGGGTTGCAGGTATGCTAATACTTCTGCATCATACTGAGAACTAGACTTGTGAAGTATGTGTATCGAACACACACAGATACATACTTTGTGCTCTATTTGCAAACAGTTTATTTAGACAAGCAAATTGTGATGAGCTTTGTTGGCACATTTATTATGTTTCTTCTAATTGTGTTTCCCTTGTTATTATACTGGAAACTCAATGCAGCTTTGCTTCCTGCATCCATCAAAACACAAGTTTGAACATCCACGGTTTTGCTTTGAACGCCTAGAATATCTTGGTCAAAAAATTCAGGTTAGCTCTTGGGGTCATCCAATTCGCATCGATTTTCGTTCTCTGCTTTAGAGGTTTCCTATGAAAGCTGAAAATCTGAACATAAATTTTATCTTCCATATTTCTGATGCTGTTTAGGACTTGGTTATGGCCGAGAGGTTGCTGATGAAGCATCTCGATGCTCCCGGAAGATGGCTACAGGAAAGGCATCGGCGGATACTAATGAACAAGTTCTGTGGTAAGTACTTCAGGGAGAAATTTCTGCATCGCTTCATTATCTACAGCGAGCAGGTACAAGATGCCTACGAGCACAACCGCCGGTTAAGAAATCCAGCCACAACCTCGGTTCAGCAAGCCATTCATGGGCTTGCTTATGCAGTTTATGGTAAACCAGATGTTAGGCGCCTCATGTTTGAGGTTTTTGACTTTGAGCAGGTCCAACCTAAAGCTGTGTGATGATGTTGAAGATAACATTTGTTGGTATGGCTTGACTGGCGGCGAGCAAAGCCTGTACAGTTTACAATTTTTACCATATTAAGAGTACAATAATTTTGTTCCTTTTTTTTTCACTATTCAGATGGAAAAGCATTTTGACCAATGTTTTGCTGATACACTTGACTAAACACCAGAAGTTAATACATTAGCGTTCACATATACACAAATGTGAAGTTCCAGTTATGAGTGAAGGGAATATGAGTTGAGAATACAATTATTTACAGGATCACAACAAACCAAGCAATTTACCAAGATGCATCAAACGGCAGCATGCTGACTTCGTAATAATACATCCATTACTTTAGGCGTCACGTGCTCTTCAGTAGCTTAGGTGAGAACTATTAGATGAAGGCCTTCAGCAGTTACTGACATGCCTTAAAGTAAATTTGATATAACGCGACAAGATGTTTGCAATGCTGTGGAGGCAACCTCAAGAAGAGCAGGGTTTTGATATATTCTGTTCCACAGCACAAAAAAAAAGTAGTCTTGACAGGGAGAAAAATATAGAACAGCACAAAGAAATCTATAGACAAATAAACTGTAGAATAAGACCTCTCAAAAAGAATGAGAAGCTACTGTTGGACTAAAATCTTGAGATGCAAGTATTTCAAGACAGAGCTTTGCATGTGTAGGTTGCATTTGCCCTCAAAGGAAAACTAAGGTTTTGTAAACTTATGAACATGCTACATTACTTTTACTGCCTATTATCTTGAAAGGGTTCATATAATGCCCTAATTTGTTTAAAGAGGTCTCACCCAACAGCTGTGGCTCCCCAGGATGCAACATTATAGATTACTCTGCTTCCATCCCAAGCCTTCCTAAGCTTGCTTTTTTTCGTTTTGACAGAGAACGTCTTGTTTAGAGCTGAAACACAGTGACAATCCCAACAATGTAAATATGTATTCTTCAGCTCTATATCCTACTCAAATTTCTTTCAATGATGCAAAATTCTATCCAGTCATGAGAATATGATAACAATTTATGTAGCAGCAATGCTAAAAAAAGATATTTGAACTGACCTTGGTGAAGCTGGTTTGGTGACAAGTCCTGCAAAAATTGCAACAATTATCTCAGGAAGAAAAATAAATGAACTGATTGTTACTGTAGAGAAATAGATTCTTGTTATCTCGTTGGGTATGTTAAGGATTTGTGGGGCAAGGATGGTTGGTGATTTAACAGTTCATATGCAGCATATTTGTCTCTCGTGGTTTTGGGAACAATTTCTGGAACCATGAACCATCATCTAACACAACATTTTGAATTGAGAGCTGGTAGGTTGACATTATTCTGCTTCCACTGTGTTTGTAGGGTTAAGGGCCATTGGTCTCTCAGCAGTGTTGGGATAGTCTTGTATCTAAAAAATGTGGCTTAGGAAAAAATTCCTGAAATCATGAATCTTTGCCTACTACTTGAAGGCAACCCTACATTCATTCCATTCTTTCTGATAAAAATAAATAAATATGCTGCTACTAATGAACATACGAAGCTAGAAATTGCATTTAGGGCAGTTATTAACATGAGGCATAAGCTATTATTTAACATGCACGAGAGAGAGAGAGAGAGAGAGAGAGAGAGAGAGGTGGGTGGGGGTGGAAGAAGAAAAAGAATTGAAGTGAAAATCTATAACCAAACCCAAACAATGGCAAGTAACATAATCATTTAAAAGGAACCAAAAGAACTTGCCTCTCATCATCAAATTCATTATCTCAATACATAAAATGAAGACCCCACTTGCATTTCGAGCAGTTAACAGCCACAAAGGACTATTTAAATAGATTTGTTTATACTGAAAAGCTAGAATGGCACATAGGAATTAGTATCTCTAGGATTCTCCCTCACTTGACAGAGATATAAACTGGGGAACAGAGCCACCAGAATTTATTTTTCAAATGAGAGAAGCTAATTACTATCGCATATTGAAAAGAGGTTTACCAAATATGATGTCTCGGTCATGGTAATGAGAACATTTCACTTGAAGGATAAACAGTAAACTTCCATACCTTAGTTTGCTCCATGGACAAAAGATATGCAGCCATGAAGGATGCTATGCTCTCTACTATATCTTCTTGCTGAACCACAACATAATCTTCCATTTCTACTTCAGCATCTCTACCTTCCCAGAGATCATTCTTGCTAACCATGTCCCACGAACTGCCTTCCTCTGCATTGAGGTCAAGTTAATAGCCAATAGAACACTATACTATTTGTAACAGGAGATTACTATTCCACCATGCTATCAAATTAGGAAGTAATCTAACTGGATAGTGGAGGCAAATGTTATTAGGCAAATAAATAAATAAATAAGAAGCAGATGAAAATAAAAAGGAGTTAAAAAAATTCGCCCTCAAAAGCTAAAATACAATTCTATATTTTGTTAACTAGGTAGAACAAACATTTTTCTTTTGGTACTACTACACCAATTTTAAAGAGGCGCCTCTTAGTAATGTCCAAAGTTATAACAAGTCATACCAGTTATATTTCGTGGAAGTGATGTCAGGGAATTTTCGAGCTTCTTGAGGACATAATCACAATCAATCTTCGATTTTAGGATACTATAAAGCTGCAATCATACAGAAATGGATGTAAGATGTTTTAAGATCTATCTGAACTCTTTACATGGAAGAAAAAGAAATGTAATGCTTATCTTTAAACAGCCTATCAAAAGTGACAGGGACTGAAAATTAAAGCATGAGAAAGCTAGATTAAGTACTGAAGTACACAACCACAAGCCAATGTGCAACTCTGGTATATGACCGCACATTTGAACTATAATGCAGTTAATATTGGGGCAGCAATTTTTATTTATCAAACAGAAAATTACTGCTATATAGAGAATCCCCATTTAGTTTGATCATTAATTATGTCATTCAAATGCAGGCATCAGGAAACTGAATGTAAGGAAACTATTACCTTAGTTTTGTCAGTATCACAGCTGTTAATGGAACAAGTATCATCAGTAGATCTATCAGGACTGGGAGAATTATTAAGTTTGCCGCAAATGTCATTATTGTCACAGCCAGAAGTAAGTTGTTGGAGGGCCAGTTGACATTGCTGGAGCACTGCTTCAAGGGTTTTCCTGCTTACACAGACCTTATCATTCTGAACATGTGTATCCTCCGCCAATTCCATTAGTGTTGTTAATTCTTTTCTTAATTCTTTTCTAACTTTTACACAGCAACATATGCATAGAAATCACTGCTTCAAAAGAATATGGAGTGTGGGTTCACTGAACTGGACTCCAAATTTAACCAAAGACAACATGGAATCTTCATGTATATTCTGGCCCCATCATTTCTATCAGGAATGAATAAATAAATACAAGAAAGATTCATTATTTCATTCCAAATAATTATCTTAGATATTGGCAGATAGATTAAAATCCACCAAAAAATGCGACAAAAAGAGAAACTCGGATGGAGGTCAAAACACAAAACAAAATTGGAAATTCCACAGGAACAAGTGAGACTACTGTTAAACGTCCCATATCAAAAGAATCTTGGGCTCCCCTCCTGTAAATATGGGACAGAAGTCACTCCACTCAATCATTCATATAGCCAATTGGCTTTGAGCTGGATGCCCATGTCCTAACATGGTATCAAAACAAAGTTACTTGTATTGGGTATATTGTCAGTCATGGGTGGGACTCTCTTTCTAGACGAAATATCATGTCGAGAGTGTGTTGAATGTCCCACATCGAAAATATTGGTTTTGAACTGGAAGCCTTATCCTTTGTTTTTGTTTGACAACTTATGTTTTTTGAATAACTGCTTAACAACTATGTTGGTCTTAACAACTATGTTGGTTGTCCCTTGTTTTGTATGACAACTAGGCCGGTTGTCAGCAATCCTACTAGTTTTAGCAAATGTATCCAACATCTAATACCCATGATCAGGTAATTTACTAGATGGAAACCTAGCCCACGAAAATATTCACAAGCATACACAAAAATACATGATAGCACTGAGAATCATTCAAAACTGCACTTAACTCGTAATCTATCGTTTAAATAAATTCCAAAACTGAAACTGGAGAATCTTCTGCATCGAGACCAATCAACTCCAATCAAAATAATCTAGAGAAAGAACAACACTGGCCGATTTGGCCCGCTGATATCAAACGTGCGATAATTACGCTTGCGCCTACGGAACTTGCTCAATCATTCGCAAAGCATCATATTAAAGATCTCATCATGATATTCAATTTCCCAATCAAACTAGTTTTAATCCTAAAATTGGACCTTAAAAATCAAAATTAAAACAATTGATACAAATCAACAGGAAGCAGATGAAGAAGAGTGCAATCTTACACAGAATTGAAGGAAATCCGGAAATTAACGTTGTGCAAAAGCAATAATAATAAGTAAAGGGCGATTTTTAAGCTTCCGATTCTCGACAAATACAGTTGCCGTGCGGTGACGTGCTCATAAATGTCACCGGGTTGAGAAACAGACATTAAGGGAAAAGCCCACAATAGATTTATGAAGGTGGGGCCCAAGCCCATGCGTGTGTCGTGGGCTATGACTTCTTGGGCCTCGTGCACGGTCAAAACCCAAAACAAGTACATTTGGGGAGGTACAATTAAAAATTGCTTGGTAAAATTATATATAACCATTCTTTTAAATATAGATAAATTATCTATATTTATTCCCAATCACTAATTCTCAACATTAGTTATTTATACTCCATATTTCAAATAAACTCTGAAATACTAGTTGACAAAGACACTGGAATCACAGGAGGACTTAGGGGTGAGGAAAACTTGACTCGATATTCGATTAAAACTCGATTAAATTATTAAATTTTAAAAATAAAAAATAAAAAAACTATTAGACACAATTTATCTTTATCAAGCCTAACATTATATAAAACTTATATATAAAACTGTCAAGCCTAACATTAAATTTTAATGTTTATAAAACTTATATATAAAACTGTCGAGCCTAACATTAAAACTGTCAAGCCTAACTTATACTTCCTCCGTTTTTATGAAAGTGCAATATTCACACAGTGCACGCAGTCCAATGCACATTTTAAATCATTAATAACTTAAATTCGGTGCAAGTAAAAATTCTGAAAGTTTGATATTTAAAAACTACATGACGAGACGAATCTAACAAGATCTCACTTGGCTATATTTTAACTTGTATAACTATGATAAAAATTTGAGTTAATGTTAAACAATGAATAGTAGTAAATTTGGAAATGTTGCAATATCACGAAAACGGAGGAAGTATATAAAACTTATATACTATAAAACTGTTAAGCCTAACATTAGTATGCTTTATCAAGCCTAACATTAAATTTTAAAAAATAAAAAATATTAAACTTAAATTTTGCAACATAATATATAAAACTGTCAATTCAAATTTAAATTATATACTGTCTAGCCTAGTTAAATTCAAACTAGAACTTTAAATTTTTTTTACTGTACAAAGCTCGAATTACACTTTCAAGCTCGATACTCGGCTCGATATCACCCCTAACTGGAGGAGGGTAAGGGTAGAAAGCAAGCATGTTCATAGAAGTAGAATCAGGTTTGGTTAATAAACTTGAATTATTAGAGCTCTTAGTAAGTTAGAAAATAAACTCGATCTCCAACTTAATCAACTTATAGAAGAATTATCTAATAGTAGAATATAATAATACATGCGATAAACTTGTATACTTTTTTTTTCTTTTTTTTTAAAAAAAAAATTCCACATGAGGTGTGTAGCCTGTAGGCGTCGTCGTGGGCCTCCCTCATATGGAGGACATAAAAGCTCAATGGTGAGGACAGATGCTCTTAGAGATGACAGATTTTTATACTGCACAGAGTTTTCTGCAACGAATGGTACAAATTATGTAACCATCTTTCAAACCAATCCAGCAACAGTCTATGAAAGTACACAATCAAGCACATTCTCACATGTACTTATGAACTTTCTATACCAATATATCCAATTGCACCAGCAGCAAGTGCGACAACACTTCCTTTTGGTTGTGCTGCCCTCATGATCTTAGTAGGAAATGAAATCATTTCTGAAGATGAGGGAAACAGGCATACACATCAGATTTGGGATGCTTTGCTTCGGCATGTTCCCTGCACTTCACCTCTGATGTAGTGCACATGAATGTCTGCATGCACACCTTGCACTGCATTCATCAAAAAATTGTTGGTTAAAGATGGTCAGAATGAGATACTCATTCAAAAATAGATGCATCCTTGCCAGTCGTTGAAGCAATTCCTTAAAGATGCATCAATCAGTACATGAACTAATATAAACATCCACAAAACTGGATTTACGCTTGGAGATGATTTTTTAGTGAAAAAGTATATGCTATACAACCTACAAATACGGTGCTGTAGTAGAAGTAAGAAAAGTAACATTCAAGATTGGCAAGGCATACGCTAATGTAAGAAAGGTACAGAAATTTACTCATCACCACGGCTTCAATATGCACTACAGAAAGCATCAAGGGTTCAGAGTTCAGATTGAATCAAGATCCTTGGGATGTGTACTCTATCTAAATTTCTCTAACCCAAGCCCAAGATTCTACGCCATTCTGTATTTTGGTTGGTACGAGAACACTTCAATAGATCAATTATATGCACTACGTTATCATACTTGCAAATGTGCATAACAAAGTAAAAATTGATCTAACATCTGTACTGCATAGCAATCTAAGCAAATCCTATCAAGGAACTCAAACAGGTAGCAGATTTGCATCTTTGGGGGGCTGTCCCATTTTCTTCCAGTTAAATAAAACCGCAGATGAAGAGCTTCAGAAGTAGTATTTGGAAACTTGGGAGAAGTAAAAATTGTACAGAAAGAAGCCAATCCTCATCTAAAGTTTTCGAGTAGATTGAAATAAAGGAAATTTTATGTAAAATTCTAGCCAAAAAAGGAAATGTTATGTAAAATTTATTCAAGGTCACGAAAGGATTAGCAACAAGCCCTAATCTGCAATCACTTCCTCACAAACATACCAAACTTCTTCACGCTCAAAACGCATCCAAGTTCGCTCACACAGAATTCATAACAAACTAACAATTTCCTTTCAAAGCAAATCATTCATCAATCAATTGTTAACTCGAAACCGTAATAATAACAATTGGAGACCTGTATGTTCATGGCTTTCTTGTTGGTCTCAAGCTGGCTTCCTGCGCAGATCGGAACATTCCAAGACTCAGCAACAAGAAATCGAAACAAAGAAAACAAGAAACAGGACAAAATAACCTTTCGCAGCCTTCGATTTCTCCAGGTTCCTCTCGCGAGCCATTTTAGCCTTTTGGCCGTTACCACCACCCATATTTGTCTATGATACTATCCGATCTAATCGATGACCGGAAGATGCGTGAATTATGAACCCTAGAAATTGATTTACCTTTCCGTTGAGCAGAGACCAGACGCAGTAGGCGCCCGAGGAGGACAGCACCAGCGGAGGGGTCTGTGCAAAGAAAGGAAAGAAAAACCTATAAAAGGAAAATTGAGTAGTAGTACTATTCATTTTTTCAATTTCACCCATGAAGTATGAGCTATTACGAAATTGACCCCAAACTTTTTACCATTAATAGTCTATTTACTTTCTCCAGTAATAACCAACAATATGAGGGAGGTAAACTCTCTTGAGTTCTACAGATGCAAGAAAGAAATCCTGATATTGACTCGAAATAGACAAGAAATCGCAGCATGAAGAAGCACGAAATCTAGAACAGATGCAAGACTAATGAGGACAAGAAAGGCAGCCAAAGTTAACAAGAAAGGCAGCCAAAGTTACATGGATAACGTGGTATTAACGTCACGGATTTGATAATGTTTAGTAGGTACATACAGACATCTTTCTGCCGATCAATCACAGCACCCGACACCGTTCAGGTGTCGTTTTCGAACAGCCCTGCACCGCATTGCGAAGCACTCACCCCAACAACGTGGGACCGTCCCTCGATCGAACATAGTCAATATACCCTTTCTCTGTTCCCCAGTCATTACAATTTAGAAATCCCCCCTTTCTGCATTATCCATATCATAAACAAACAATAAAATTTTAAACTTCTAGTTCCTGTGTACGAATTCTGTTCATCGTCTTCTGAGATTTGGTTTCTTTTTTGTCTTATTTAGATGGAAACGGTGGAGTTTCTGCTGCTGGGCGTTGTGGGTTTTGCTGTGGTGGTGTTCATAGTTGTAGACGGTCTGGATTTGATCAGACGAACCAGGAAAGGGTGTGATGAATCATCGAATTCCGAGATCAAAGTGCATCAATACTTGTTGGAATCGGTAAGATCGAGGTACGAGGAGAGAAGTGTCGGTGCAGAAAATGAGGTTGAATCCAGTGAGGCAAAATCTCCAAATTCAGAGAATCCTGATTGGGGAAACTCTTTAGGACAGGAACGTGAATCAGACAACCCTGCAGGGGGCAGACAGGAAAGTAGTTTGGATGATTGGGGAGGGAATAGAGAGGTCTGAATTGGAAAAGTTATTTGGTGAAGCAGTGGTTTTCATGAGCCACAAGAGCAATGCGAATAAGATTAATGGGGAGTGAAACTACAGCTGTATGGGCTTCGGAAGGTTGCTCTTGAAGGGCCCTGCCGCCATGGATCACAGCCTATGGCTTTCAAGTTTTCTGCCCGGGCAAAATGGTGGGTGTGTCTAGAAATTACAGCAGAGATTAAAGTTTTAAACTTTTTTGCCACTGTCCCTTGTCCGAATTATATCTCAGATCAATATTCACTCAGTTTTCCCATGGCAGGGATGCTTGGCAGAAGCTGGGGAAGATGAGCCCAGAAATGGCCATGGAGAAGTATGTCCGCATCTTAGGTGAGACCACTCCAGGATGGAAGGTGAATAAATTGCAAAAGTTGTAGTATTTCAATTTCTATTCAGCATCAGTTCCAGTTATATTCCTTCTCTATTGGTTTATGGGAGAGGCCATTGATTCAAATTCCACTATATATGCTGCAGTTCAAGAATTAATCAAATCAAGGTCTGCCTGACTTCACCAGATGATGGACTGCATGCATAGCTCAACACTAATCAGTCGTCACTGTAATAATATAATATAATACCCCAATAATAACAATAGTATCATGATGTAGTTGGTTCATTAGAATTAGAAGCGTGTAGTCTGCACTCCCACTCTTATCCTTGTACTTGGTAGTTTATTCCATTCGTTAAATAAAAAAGAAAAAAATGAAAATAAACGTTTCTTTATCCTCAATTATCTTATTCTTTTCATCCAAAAAAAATCATCTTATTCTTTTTACTTTTCTCAATTATGGGTGCATATTATTAGAGCACAGAGTATTTATTTTTGTTGAAGCAAATAGAGTACTTAGATAGGGCCAAAAAAAACGTTTCAGGTACAGTATATTTATTTGATTGCTTGTATTTCTCATTTCATTTTAATACCAAAAAACTCAAAGAAAAAAATGAATAAACATTTCATTTCAACCAAAAAGAAATGAGACTCGTCACTCGTGTCTCAAGAAAAATAGCCAAGACTTAATAAAACCTCAATCCACCTTCCACCCCAGATCTGATGGGTTTTTCTTGTTGGGGGTGAAGAAAAGCACTGCCTTTGCTGCGGGCTTTCTTTCTTCAGAAAAGCCATTTTCTACTGCAAAACCCCTTCATTTTTACATTGAATCAATCAATCAGTCGTATGACAATCAGTTTAAGAAAAAAATTCCGGGCTTTTAATAGGGATGCCAGTTCGCATTAAATTGCTGTCTCTGTGTCGACACCTTAACAATGGGGGTTGAAATCGCACCGGAAATCTGGGAACCAAACTCAGCTCTATACATCTTTTTATTCATCTGCTGCTGCCTCTCAATCTTCTATCTGCCCATCAAAACCGCAGCCAATGTCTTCGATCACGCCTCCGCTGCTTCTTTTCTTCGGTTTCAGCGGAATTTTCTCGTCCTCTACGCACTCTCCTCAGGTTTGTACGTCTCACAATTTGTTCAAATCGTGTTCCCTGTTAATTCCGTTTTCCCCCTTTTTTGTTGACTGGGGTATTCTTTGTTTCTAAAAAATGAAGTTGCTGGAGGGTTCGCGGGCTATGTTGGTGAGTACGAATTGGCGCATTATGGATTGACTAAAGAGCAAATGGTGAACACATTGTGGCATTGGATATGCGGCCTCTATGTTGATTGGGAGTTCTCTTGGAGTGTTCTCTGATGTATTGTGAGTGTGTTTTTGTTTAAGCATTGATCGTGCTTTCAGTTTGATTTATAGACTATTTGAAAGGATGCTAGAAATCTTCAAGAATTGAAGAGGGATTGTTATATAATTCGTATATCACTTATATGCTGCAGTTACTTGAAAAGATTCATATGGACCACCAATTCTGTTTCTATGGCTGGGTTTTTGTATTCTATAGGTTGTTTCTTGTTCTTACCGATCATGTTTTTGTGGTAGTGATCATAAAAAAGTGGGATTGTTGTTTGGTATGCTGCATATTTTCGTAAGCATATGGAAGATCGTTTTCGGAACTCCGCCTGTTTGGTTGGCTAGCATTTGTCTCTCACTGGCAGCTTCAATATTTTATTTCAATTTTGAAGCATTCATGGTGGCCGAGCATGAGAAGGTGTGAGATTATTGTCATTAATAGATTGCACATATGCTGTGTGTTTTTGAGGACGGTGGTTGATGATGTTATAATTTTTAACAGCTCGGGCAGAGGCAGGATCCCCTGAATGATATGTTTTTGGTTAATGACTTTCATTGAATCTGCATCTTTTATCGGTAGCCAAGTGATTGGAAATTACTTAATTGGTGGGAATGCAAACAAAGGCATGACCTCCATTAGCAGAGTAACTGTAGTCGTGGCTCTCTTGTGATCATCCATGTTTCTCGTGGTTGGAAGGAAAACTTGAAGTCTCCATGTTTCAAGGATTATTCATTTCATTTCGCAGACATGCTGTCAGTGGTAAGAATCGATCGACATATATGCGTATAGTATTTACTAAGAACTTGATAGACTCTTAAACACTGTGAATCTTCAGCTTAGTAACATTGAATTTACGAATGGTAGATAAAAGGATATGGTTGTTATCATGGACACAAGCCTCTGTCCACTTCTCAATGGCAGTGTCTTGGATTCTTTGGGCTCCAACAATAGTGGTACGATCTTGACTTCAACTAATTGTCCCTTTAGTTTATTCCCATACATATGTCAGAACTCAGAACTTCTCATTTGAAGCAAGTAGATTATGGATATTTTGGCGCTCATGTATGATTTATGAGCTTGGATGTAATTGAAACTTTTACTTGCACTGAGAAAACGTTGTCTGAAATCGAGTTGAACCACTATGTAATATTAATGGAAACAGTAATGTTTGTTGCCTTTGTGATGGGTTATTCTGAATGTGAATTTGCAAAAAGATATTGCTACAATTTTGTTCTAACTGGCCATTTTCAACTAGGGCTTTCATGTTAGTGGCATTTTTATTCATGTGTTTTTCTATCGTTGCTAAGAATATTACAGTATTGAGGAATCAGTCATCTTCATTTGTTTTATATCTTGCTAGGCGGATGGGAGAGAGATCTCCTTAGGGCTTGTATACCCTTGTTTTCTTGGTTTTAAGATGCTCGGTAGCACTGGATTCCCTTGATGTGTCAAGGGCCATTAGCAATTCGGATAGAGGAATATCTCATGTATCCATCATCAGTATGGGTGTGGCTTTGGCCACCATTGCTTATGACTATCAGGTGCATAATATGTTGGCAAACTATTTGTTCGACCCATGGTATGGTCTGTTTTGAACGTCGATATTTTATTCTAATATTGAGCATTATTTATACAGGAGATAGACTTTCTCCTGATAGTCTTCTGCTTATTTCATGCCTGCGCGGGCTTGGTTCTACCATCTCTCGCCAAACTTAGAAGCATGTAACTACTTTTACTTTTGAACTCTAGTAGTATATACAGTCTCATGTTTATTGATTGCCTCGGCTTTTGCTCCTGTTCTTGCTGAGAAAATTATTATGCTTGCTGAACTATCTTCCTTACTCCACACATAGGTGCATACCGAATGAAATCCGTGGAGGAATGATGAGTTTATCCCTCATGCCCGGAAATGCAGCTGTTCTGTTCGTTCTTATTCTGGTACATGTTCTGCAAAAACATTGATTTATTAAGTAATGTGCATTGTTCAATTAGGCATCATGGGTATAGCTAAGGTGAACTTGGATTTGCAGAGATGGCACTACCAGTGCATTGGGAATTCAGCCATCCTTGCATTTGCAGCAATGGGACTGTTCTCAGCAGCCGGCTGCATGTACATGATGAAAAGATGGGGGGAAGCAGCTCCACCCGAGCAAACACAGCTTGTGATTTGATTCATTTCCTATCGTTTAGCAATTCAAGGTGAAAAGTGAAGATGGCATAGCTGTTTCTTATGTTTCATTAGTTATGTATAGATGCATTACTTAATCTACCCATCAGAAGGATATCATTCACCGGCATAGTTTGGCAGTGGTACATTGTTGAATTGTTTACATGGCCTGTTGAATGTGTGGGTGGGTTGGATCCCAGTGAGCCTGAATTAGAGATAGAACTGTTGTTAAGACATTAGCGTTGGTTGCTACTGAAGACCTTTTGCATACTAATCAGCTGGCTTTGCGAACAGTTTTAAGAATTTGTATACAAAGTTTTGGTTCCCTCTTGAGATTTGCTCCCTAATTGTTGAATCTGCAAGTAAATTTGAATCATGATACTCCCTGATTCACAGGATAAATATTGGGGACTGTATGATGTATATACACAATGCAAAACTTGTCGAGGGCGCACAAGTTCAAAATGGATGCAAAGTTTTTCTCTCCCGGCTAAATTCTTCCAACGAAAAAATGCCTAAAATCACATTTTTAAATATCAATCTTCATCCGCCTGGTCTTGATCTCTAATCCATTTTGTGGCTACCCATTTTTCACCTTTGATCACAGGACAGCTCCATGAAGAGATGTCTGCAGAATGCAAAAAACCATGCGCAGTCAGAAATAATCTTCTTGTAAAACCACTGAATAGTTTATTTTAGCAAGTGCTGAAAATCATAAACAAAGGTTAGAAAACAGCGCCAGCCGCCGGGTGCCAGTGCAAGAAAAGCTCTGGTTAGGTCTTCCAAGCATAGCACAATAACTTCACATGAGAACCATGGTGTTCAAAGTGAAGGGTTCACATTAAATCTGGCCATGAAGGGAACCATTGAAAAAGTGAGTAAAAGGGAACTACTTACAGGATCAATTGTTCCATTTGGGGTAAGTGAATAAAATAGAAGTCCATCTCCTTGCGAGGCCTTACTTTTAAACCAATACATTTACTGAAATCATAATTGGTGTCCATGTTTTGCCCATCCTATACATTCAAAAACATGTGTTTACTTGAAACTACAGCAATATACATATCACATAGTGGTATTCGAGTAAGAGGTTGGGAAGTAGCAAAGAAGCAAGGATCTTATTCTTACTGCAAAAGGAAACATTGTTTCACCTCCCTCTTCAACATCAGATAAATACAGCAGAAAGGAAGCAACCTACATATATCAAATTGAAAAGCATTTTACATAATCAAAACCATTTCAAATCAACTACACATGTAAAAGGTTGAATTTTCTCTCAACTACTGCAATCAATGGTCAATGGTTTATTGTCATTAAAAGGCAAGAAATTTTTCTAAATAAATCCAATGTGCAATGAAATGCTGTAACATATCTCTTGTGGAAATACTAAAATGAACGGGGAGAAACAAGAAGATTATATACTTCTGGTAAGTTTAAGTTGGTCGGGATTCGCAATACAGTTAATAATATGCACCACTGAAGAATTACAATAGTAGAAAGTCATTACAAATATTTTATGTTTTATTTTGTTTTTAAAAAAAGTTTCAGGTTATACGGCATCACCCAGAGGAATCAAATGGTCAGCAGGATCATTTATCAGACATAATATCCTACTGATGTAACAGAACCAACTTAGATGTAAATGCTGTGAGTATTAGGTCTACAATGCAACTGACTGAAAATGGCTTCGGCAATATTATTAAGCTTCTCTTACCCTTTGGGTCTTCTGTGGGGCCATATTCAGCAGGATGAAGGCATCATAATGAGATTGATATCTCTGTCCAATCTCGTAGCGCAGCACATTAAAGGACTGAATAGAAATTATATATATACACGAGAACTTTATTGAATACATTAAAAGCAAAGGTCAAACAAATCTTTCAGAATAAGTTGTATAATTACAAGCAGAGATAGCATCTTTAGAACGCCTATAAAGGACGCTATAGCTCAAACTGTAGGGAAATGGATGAAACTGATTCCAACCAAGTCAAAATTTAAGCATGTTGTTAAAAATTAGTCACTTGTTATGTTTGTGTGTGCAACATAGCACTCCAATTCAAATCGAATGTCACAAGGAAACCCCTTGAATTGGGTGAGTTGTGATCAACATTTTTAATTTCATGGATAACATAACTGTAGTGTGTGTGGACTCTTGGAAAGGTACTATAAGGGTGCATTTGGATGGATGGGCCGGGAGTCATTTGAAATGAACAATAACAAATCCATTCATATGTTTGGATTATGAGGGGATTTGAGAGTGGATTGAAATCCACCCATTCATTTAATGTATAATTGTAATGATTTGAAATGACTCTCAAAATGGAGTAATTTGAAATCCATCATCCAAATCTCTTCTCAAATCCACATACCTCAATCTAAAAAACAACCTTATATTATAACATTTGGTTTTAGACGTACAGAAAACCAAATTTTGGAAACATATAGCAGTTGCTTCTATTCTTTGAAAGGAATCTAAACTGTTTTATAACATTAACCACTTCTATCTTTTCATCCGATATGAAAACTTTCCTGTTTTATGTTTCAATTATGTTTACTGTCTCAACAAAATTGGAAAAACAATAAACAGAATGATTAGGGGAAATATCACTCAAGATCTATACGGTTACAGAAGCACAGTTTCAATAAATTATAACTGTCCGGACAAACGGTTTGTTGGTTGACCAGTGATGGCCAACCAACAATTTTCAAGATTACTACCAACAAGACCTTGATATCTTTGGGGTAACCAACAATGCAAACAAAATTCAGAAACTAATATGACTTCTCTGTCTGGTGACTTTTCCTTATAGAAATAACTTAGTAAACAGAATTAAGTATCATCTCTTGACAGGTTGGGGATGAGGTTGGCAGGCTAGCATTTGTTGGCTGAATATGTAATTTTGTAATAAGTTCAAACATTCAAAAAGCTAGGGATCATTGTATCTGCATTTTTTGGGCAAAAAGCTGCATGCACAAAAAAGGCCTATAGACAATAAAACAATACATATTGCAATACCTCTCCATGACTCCTAGGGATCATTGTTGCTTTCGCAATTTTGCCTCGACCTGATCCAGGACTCCCGTTTTGTCTTCAGACGCACTAATAAACATGCCAGAACTAATACAAAGCAGAAGTATATATTTAGTTGAGACATGCCACTAACAAAGAAATAAACACCATATTATTTGTGAGAATGCAAATTCAAAATGCAGAAACCCATCACCTGGTCCTAATTCCTTGAGTATTTTCTGCTGTTTCTCCGTCACGAAGCGCCAAGGCTGATGGTTGGAGTTGCAACCTTGCCATTCTGATGATGCTTTGACATTGTTCCCCAGTAGCAAAATTTGGAAGTATTGTGTCCTGGGATTCCAGCTCAGATCATACACATGATAGTCCAAACAAAATTGCACCCAAAGTAAAAACATGATAAAAGATTCAGAAAGCAGGGGTAAAAATAGACTACCATCGTACTGCATTATGTACTACATTGCATTTGCAATATGTCCTTTAATAGTAATTGTTTTAGGGGAAAAAAAAAAAAAAAAAAAAAAAAAAGTTGTCTCAATTACTTACTCTCTCCGTCCATGAACACATGTCATTACTAATTTTGGACAGTTCCGCCTATTTATATAAATTTCTGGAACAAATGATGTTGTACAAAATGCAAAGCAAGTGAAAATTCTACATCTCAAAAGGACACCCATCAAAACATAATGCGCTAAGAATGAGTGGGTTGGCGAACAAACACATTCAAAAACACTCGTAAGTTTTCCGGCTGAAATCCACCTTTGCAGGTTCACCAGATCACAAATGAAGTCCACCCAGATTAAAAGTATTCCAACCACGGACTTGAATAGGTACATCATCTAACTTCCCAGCAGCTTCTGAACGAAGAAAATTGATTTAAAGATGCACAAACACCTTACCTGAAAGGGGATCGTCTCCACAGAACCTTCACACGGAGTCTCCATGCTTCAGCGCCTCAAATTCCATTCGATCACACTTCCCTCAGTTCCCGCAATCGCGGTCTAAAATTACTTTGTACTTCCTGCGGTAAACGCACAATCAGCAACTGTATCGCACAATATATGCAAAAATGAGCTAGACTACCTTTAAAAACACACATTTGTTTGAAACAACAGATTACAGTATACAAACCAGGTGCCAAAAGAGAGTCGAACCAAAAAAATCCGGAAAGGAAGAAAAAAAGGCAGAGGAGGAAAATCGACGGCAGTCCCTAGGCTGGTCAAATTTCCTCCACCCCACTCTACTTCCTTTGATTTTCATTCTTCCGCAAGTGCGATTTCAATTTCAAGTTTGAGCCCAGATCACTGCAGCAAAAAAATAAACAAAACAAATTCGATGACAGCTGGTTGCGTAGTTGCGTCTGGGAGGATTTCGAAGCAGACAGAATGAAAGCGGGGGAAACCGAGGGAATTTCGTACAAGTTCGAACTCCGTACGAGGCGGGAAGTGTGGTGGTTCCCTCCGTGGCTGGCCAGCCTTGGGCCTTGGGCGAAGCTTTGGTGGTGTTCAACAGTTGAAAATGATGATGGAGTGAATAAATAAGTAAGGGGAATCTGATTGGCCATTGGGTGCGACATGCCGGTGTCCGTGGGGACGGCAGATTAATGATTATGGCTAATCAGATGCCACTAGAGTCCATGAGAAAGGAATTGATTGGTTGTCGCAGGTGGAGTCCACTACCATCGTCCATCGTGGCATTTTATTCTTCCTCTATGCACCTTTCTTTTGACCTATGGATTTTTTTTTCTTTTTTAATCTTTGCATGATTATTTTTTACCTATGGAGTATTTTTTTTTCTTTCTAGTGAAAAAAGTAAAATCTAATTATTACTGGAATTTTGTAGAAATACTTCATCGGTCTCGATATAAATGTTACGTTGGATTTTTTGACACTATTCATTGTGTAACTTTGATTCAAATTTTTATCATAGTTATGTAAGGAAAAACATAGTCTTGTGAGATCTTGTTAGATTCCTCCAATCTTGTAGTTTTAGACAATCAACTTTTTATAAGTTTTTATTATACACAATTTAAGTTATAAACCGTAAAAAATATGTATCGGCAAACGTGTCGGAAGGGAATGTAACAATTATATTGAGACGGAGGCACTAGAAAATTAGGCATAATACTTTTGGAAAATGGAGGAATGGGATGAATGGGGAAGGTTTGGGCTTGTTGAATTGCAAGGCGCATGCGACGATTGTTAAGGAATGCGTAGATGCAGGAGGAGGATGATGGGAAAGGCCGAAAGAGAATGGGCCATAAAAATGAGTTTACTGTATTGTAAGAAAATACACAGAGCAATTAGTTAATATTAAATTCATTTTTATGGTTTTAATAAATAATTATTAAAATAAGTATATGTTTTTATGTTTTAAATATACTTACTATTGAAATCATTTCAGAAGTCCCGCCGATGGCTTCGAAAAAAGAAAAAACCTCAATTTGATGTGGCGTTATATAAAAAACAATACATATGTGATTACAATAATAACAAATCAACAAATTACAAGTGGGCCATATTAATTTTAGTAGCAAGTGATAACAATTTAGCACATCCACCCTATCATGCATAATTTATTTTAAAACCACCTTTAAAATCAAACAGACTGGATGCTGCTTCATAAGTACTTCATTATAATCACTCGAATTTAGATTAATATACAAAAATAAACACCAATTGCTTCCCCTTTCATTAATGGCTACTCTTATTCCCTGCCTTATGTGCATACTTTAGGCTAGTATATTGCCTGTAAACAAAATACTAATATGGTGAGCAAATTAAGTGGAGCTTCTTCACCACTTACATTTTTTGGGGAAGGAATCTTTATTATGGTAAATGTACGATTCCTTGCCTTTTGACGGCTTTTCACAATTACGCATCATCATTGCTGCTCCCATTACCACTATTTCAGGCTTTCCATTAACCAGAACCAAAGCTCTAAATTCTAAATTAGGATTAAATTATGCCTGGAGCATTTTCAGCAAACCATGACTACCATCACACGTACATCACAACTGGAAATAGTATAATTGAAGGAGTCATACTTACCACTTACCAGTTAGTATTATTATTACAACGGCAAAACCATGATACCTATGAATTTGTCCGCTACAACGCTGTCCTAGCCGTCATTCCCTCACCATTCGACACCTCAATTCATTAAAAGAAATCCATCACAAAAAGGTACAACGTCTGTATGTATAAATAAAAATTACTCCACAAAAATCAAAGAAAATAGACGAAATTCAAATCATAATAATTAAAAGAAGGAATCAGACAAGAAATTACAAAATGGAGAGGAAAGGAGAAGGGAATACTGAAAAGAAAGGGGATGGGCTACCCGTCGATACAAGTCCGTACACTCAGTACAAAGATTTGGAGGATTACAAGAATAAAGGGTATGGTACACAGGGACACCAGCAGCCACAGGCCGGCCCCGACCCCGCCAGATCCACCGACGCTCCCACCTCCACCGGCGGCGCCACCAATCCTCAGGCTCAGACGCGCCAATAGTGTTGTTCCGTATTACCGATTAATTAATTATTATAATTATTATTGTTATGGTAGTAATGAAACATGCAGTGCAAGTTTTGTGTAGAATGTTTAAATTCTAATTAATTTTGAATAAACGTAGGGGCTTTAATTCATTGCGGTGATGGTGTTGCAACTTGTAGATGGCCAATTCCTTGCCTATCAAATGGGTAATTGTAAAGCCATAAAGGCCAGGACATGTAAAATGAAATTAAACGAATTTGGTGAATTTAATTTAGGTATCTTTCTTTATTCCCAACAACCATCATTTTGATGAATATGTATAATTAATTGTTGAAATATATGATGTATTCATTTTTTTTTTCGAGGAGCCATTAAAGGTCTGGAAATGGATGGTGGGAGCTCATACCACACTAATTACAAAAGAAAATAAAAGAAAGTGATAAAGGGCCAGTGGGATCGAATCTTCAACCTTCCTTTAGAATTATAGGGACTTGACTATTTAGGCTCCCAAAATGATGTATTATTAAAAGTACTATTAATTAATTTTTTATTATTTAATTTTGAAATAAAATCCGTGAATAATACGATGATTGGAATCGGTTTTCGGCAAATTTTTGGCGAAGCTTTTCTTTTTTTTTTTTTTTGATACTTGACCTTAGAAAATCAGAAATGCGTTCGTCATAGATTCTCGACTCCAAAACAAGAAAAGCACATATATAGACATATTATTTTCTTCCATTCTACTCCAATCCACCATAAAACCATTCTACCCGCTAAATCATACGAACCACAGTAAATATTTCTGAATTTTGCATACGTTTGAGAGAGATGGAGAGAAATTGGGAATTGGAGGAGCTTGAAGACGATGGAGAATCCCTTTCGTTAAGTGACATGCCAATTCAACGATGTGCTGCCAAAAAGAAAGAAGACGAGCCTGCAGTTTCATCGGATTATTATTACAAATTCGCTAAAGAAAGTGACGATGAAAATCGGGATGATTTCGATTTCTGCATTGTCCCTGATCAAGAGATGTGCGCCGCGGATGAGGTCTTCTTCCAGGGCCAAATCCTGCCGCGGGCGCTGCGCCAGCATACAAATGCGCATCCGGATTACGCAACCCGACCCACTTCCAGGTCCGGATCCATGCCCGGTGCGTTCAGTTCCTGCAGGAGCACCAGCAGTGGCAGTGGCAGCGGGGGCTCCGCCGCGAGAACAACGATGCATAGAAGCATTAATGACAGGAAATCATCATCATCAGCCTGGAACATACTAAAATTGGGATTACTCTCAGCACCGCCGCCGGACATCAAAACCCGCAGGTGGCCTTCCGACGCTTACAAAAGCAACGGCCGCGGCGAGAGGAAGAAACCGGGGAAAAATAATCGCAGTAACGTTGTACTCAGTGGGTGCAACTGTTCGTCGACCGTCGCGGCGGTTGACGGGGTCATCGTGAGAAGACCGGCGGCGGGGACGAGGAAAAGGCAATTGTCGCGTAATCGGACGTTCCAGTGGCTAAAGCAACTTTCAATTGAAGGCCCGCCGCCGCCAGCGATCGGCGCCGTGGGTTCGAATTAATGATGGCAACTAGCGTCACGCGTGTATTTTATTATTTGTGTTGGCTTTGTTGTAAGTAATGGCCAATGAGAGTGGGTTTCATGATTGAAGTTCGGGCGGACAGAACTGCTACTTGTCGTTGCAGGTATGATTTGGGGCTAGGGGCTTGTCTTGTGTCCTCATTTCAGGGTTCAATTGTGTGTCTTGTCAGTCTGTCTTCTTGGAGTGTGTTTATCATATGTAATGTGACTAGTAGTATATTTTTTTAATTATAAAAGTAAATTTTGTTCAGCTAGTGTAAATTATTGTGTGTATGGTATGGTTTGCATGGAAAAGGATTGGGGTTTGGGACTTAAATAAGAAATTTAAGAAAATTATTACAACTTTTGAAAACATTTTTGTGTTTCTTCTTAAACCTTTCCTAACATTTTTGAAAGAAAGGAATTCCTTTCAAAACATTTAGAACGGGAAAATACTTACTTTTGGATTTTTTTTTTAAATGAATTTTCTAATTTTATTTGAAGTTTCTCGAAAACAGGTTTTATAAAAAAGAAACATGAAACTTGAATATAGATAATTAATAAATAATTGCATTTTTCATGCTAGGACATGGAAATCACATCTTACAATCTCACAACACTGGTATCTAAAACAGACAGACTGTAAGAGCATCCTTAATGACGAACACTAAGTAGGCTACATTATCAGGGCAAAATATTGATCATTTAAGAAATGAAATTAAATGACTAAACCCGGTCAGTAGTGGGTATGACTTATGAGTGCATGTGTATGATACTTTTAAATTCGAGAAGTGGAAATGTTTTATAGTCGACAAGGGAGAAGATAAATGCTAAACATGTATTCTCTCTCCCAATAAAAGTATTACGTTCTCTTTGTATTGTTTCCTAGCTTCAACTTTAAAAAAAAATTATTTGACTTGATACATTGTCAATATATTTTTTAAAACAGTTAATATTTTAAAATATGTACAGACAAAATTATATAAAATATTTATTCTAAAATAATATAATTAGACGAATATAATTAATAATATCGAATTCAATAGTTCTTTTTAAATAATTATACTTATAATAAAAGTGAGTAAAATTTTGAATAATAAACAGTGTAAAAATTTAAATACCCCCTCCATCCCACGAAATGTGACACGTATTCCTTTTTGAGCTGTCCCACGAAATTTGACATATTTCTCTTTTTAGATAAACTAAATTAATATAAATATGATTAGAATCTTAATGGTTTCCAAAATCTCATTAAAATTAATATACTTTTATTTTTCTACACAAATCCGTTACATTTATTTAATTCTTCATATTTCAAAATGGATACAAATAAAAATGATATAAAATATATACTCTAAAACGAGACGCCTAAACGATTCTAATAAAACTACACTTGAATATTTTTTTCTAATTAAATCATTACCATAATATTAACTCAAAGTTAAACAATAAACAAAGTTAAAATTCATTAAAAGTTTAAATACAAATACACATAACACTTTAACTGCACACTAAACCCCACCACATAAATTACCGTGCCAAAAAAAACGCGTCACATTTCGCGGTACGGAGGGAGTATAACACTTAAGGTGTGACGGACTGAGTAATACTATGTACTGGTGAATTGATTTTAAGAGCATATTGCACTTATCATGGGATAATTTGGAAGACTATTTATGTTAGTCGAAATATCGATTTACCCGAGTCAAGTCCACCATAGAGCATGGCATTTAATGTTGGTCTTGGTCAGCTCAGCACACACTGAAATTACCGAGCTACCCCCAGGCGGATTTTACAAGAGACGCTCTCGTCCATCTGTTGGGCTGTTCATTTCGTAATTTCAGAGTAAAGCAAGAAACCCCTTCCAATCCAGTCACACCCTTTTCTCTGTACCCCAAAATTTCCCAATTCACCACTTTCACTCGGTAGTCTCGTCTCGTCTCCCAAACCACAAGCAACGAACTCAGCGCAGCTTTTTGGTCCACCCCCCCATACGTTGCGGCGTTCGCTTCCATTCTGCTGTTCGGTTGGTGTTAATCCGTTATTTGTTTGAATGGCGTCGGGCGCGGCGGAGCGGATTGAACTTGGAAAGCTCTGCATCTCAAAGGATTGGTCAAAGGCTATCCGAGTTCTCGATTCGTTCATCTCCAAGTCTTGCTCTATTAAAGACCTCTGGTAATTTCGAATTTGATTTTTTATTTCGTCGTAGTTCGTTGGATTTTTTTTTTGGGAAGATTGTTCGTTGGATTTGATTGCTCGATTTGATATGACTAGTTGTTTTATCTAGTGTTTTTTTTCTTAATTAATTTATTTATTTTTTAGCAATCGAGCCTTTTGCTATAGCCAATTGGAGTTGCACAAGCACGTCATCAAGGACTGTGATAAGGCGTTGCAGTTAGATTCTAAGCTTGTTCAAGCTTACATTCTTAAAGGTGAGCTTCTCCGTTTTGGACTGACTTTGTTTGCTTGCTTGATGTGATGAGAAACCTATATATATATATATATATATATATATATATATATATATATATATGGCGCATTAGCATCAGATTGATTGTGTTAGGAAATGTACTTTGATGTTGGCGGCTATTCACACTTGAAGCCAATTCCTTATTCAGTAAATCAGAAGAAAAAAAGTTATGGAAACTATTATCGAATTTGGAACTAATCTTCCGTAGTCCATCATTGTTGTTTCCAAGGGTGTGTGTTGGTTTTCCTATTATATATATATATATATATTATATTAACACTAATGTGATTCTTAATGGTTAGTAAGAGGAATTTACTCACTAAATTGGTTGTATTCTCGTTGTCAGTAATCTTAATTGTTCATTTTGGCCAGGCTTGTGTTTTTCCTTCCATTTGTGCTAACTGAAATATGTGTGAAGAATAATCGTTTGCACAACTCATGTTTTGTATTTCATTTTACCATAAATATGGAAAATATTCCTCTGAAACCTACATTTTCAAGTGATTAGTCACTACATATCAATTAAACAGGTACATTATCTGGATCTTAAACTTTGTCATTCTGACAAGGCATATTTATTGGTGTGTTATGAGCTATTGTTTGCATAAATCTACTATCAACTCCCATTTTTATAAGAAAACATTTGTTTTATACATGTATATTTGATGATCGTGAAAATTCACAAATTTATTTTAGTGATTGAGGTAGGAATGATGTAAAATATTAAGCTCTTATTTGTATTATCAAGTAGTAAATACACTTTTTAAAATATACTACCTCCGTTTTCCTTGGTTTGCAACGTTGGTGTTTTTGTCTCAATTTTTTTTTTATTATAGTTATGGAAGAAAAACATAGTCAAGTGAGATCTTGTTAGATTCTTCTAAACTTGTAGTTTTAGAATATCAACTTTTCACAATTTTCAATTATATACAATTTAAGTTATTAATCGTTGAAAATGTGTATCGGCATGCGTGCCTGTGGTCAATGGTGCAAACCCAAAAAAACGGAGGGAGTAGTAATTTAAATGAATAAAGGCTTATAGTGTTGACTTGTTATTCATTCATTTTCTTAAAAGTAAGTTGTTTATCCGCAATTGTGAAATATCGAGATTAGGTGAATTGATGTCTATCAAGCTATACTTGATACAATGTGTTTTTTGAGTTCTGCATATTTATCCATGACTAGTCCTCTTTTCCGTGGAGAGGGAGAAAAATATGACATGTAGCATCAATGGTATCATCTAAAGGGATGTGAATAAGGCAAGGATGATAAAGCTCATGACAATCAACAACATAATACAACATTTTATTCTCTTGACCCACTGCCACATATTGTGATGGATCGTCATTGTTGTGTGTGGTTTTAGAATAAGATGTTTGGTGAATGAATAGGACTGAGTTGCCAGGGTCTAAGACTAGCCTTTAATACCATGAAGAGGAAAGAGATGGGAGGGACCTAATTTCTAGTGTGAGTTTGTGGTGAAGGTTACAGATATTTATCAGATAATTGCATAAATTAGGAAAATAAGTAGTATTTGATTACAATAAATTATAGATAGTGCAAATAATGACATTTTATTGGTGCATAGAAACATGCCAATATTAAATTTATTTTATTAAAATTGGATTTGAGAAAATGAATCAGCTAATACAAATGTTTTGAATGTTTTGTGCTAATAGCATTGGTTGTTTTGTGCTCAATAGCATTGGTTGTTTTGTGCTCAATAGCATTGGTTGTCATAATCGTATTGAAGACATTACGACTAGATATCCTGACATATCTCTTGCATAACTATAATTCCAAATGAAATAATGGCAATTGAGGTGGCATTTGATAAAATAATGTCGTATCTGAAAATATTGAAGTTTGAATTGTTAAGTGATTGTATGTGAATAGCTTTATTGTTAACCACTGGAATTCATTCGCATTGACTAGTCTGGTTGCGCTGGGTTGTAACTTTGTTCTCCTAGGCTCTTAAAGTGGCTATAGCCTGCATACTCAGGGGATCAAATCAATACTATGGTTTAACTATCACTACTCATCGTGAGTTGATCTGCGTCCTTGGGGTGATTGAATGTGAATAGTTAAGTTGTGCATTACAACAGTAAGAAAGCCTTAAGATTATTTTTACTTTTATATTTAAAGATTCTTTTTTATGAACTCTTTTCTATTCATAAAATCTATATCCATTTAATCGACTATGCTTGTGAATTTGTTGTAGTAAGATAAACTTAATGGATTAACAATATTAGAATCATTAAGTTAAGTGCTTAATGGGTCATGAAATGGGACCTAACTTTACAATCTCTGCCCACTCATCTTCATGGTCAACTGCAGTTTTAAAAGTTGTAAATGGTAGTGCTTAATTGCCTCATAAATAGATTTATAATGAATGTATTCTACAACAACTTTCCTTAAGTATGAGCATTTCTCCCTAGTATTCACAAATGTCATGTTTATAAGATTTGGTCAGAAATTCAACAAAAGCATATACTTCCTCCGTCTCACTATTTTTGTTACGGACCCACCCAGCACGTATACTGATACACACTTTTAATGGTTAACTTAAATTGTGTACAACGAAAAGTTATAAAAAGTTAATTGTTTAAAACTACAAGATTAGACGAATCTAACAAGATCTCACTTGACGAATCAAAGTTAAACAGTGAATAGTGCAAAAAAACCATCCGTAACAAAAACACCGAGACGGAGGTAGTATATAGTTTAAGTTAATGCTTGTTCGTTCACACGATTTCATTCTTACTATTTTCTACAATAAGATTAAATATTTTAAACTTCTAAACTTTTAGTAATTTGGTTTTGATCAAGGGGCTTCATAACACCAATTAAATTGCATGCCAGTATTGCAATATAGAACATCAAATGGTTATTGGATTTACAATATAAGTGCCAAAGGCTTAGGAAACTTTCATGATATCAACATCAATTTTCAATTGCTAGGTTGTTCACGAATAACATGGATGTGGATAGTGGAATGAAGAAACGAACCATCAAGCATGTAAGTGGGAAGATAATGACCAAATATAACAAATGAAAGAGCAAGAAGAGGAATTAGGATCTTAGGAGAGTAATTCAATTCACATATGTAAGGCGCATTTTCCAAGCCCATGAAATGATTTCAATGTATATTTCATTTTATTTAATGACCAACAAATGCATTTTATAATTTAATGACTTTCAATTAATTAATTCATTATTATCATTGTCTACCTTGCCATTGTGAGCAAAATGTTTATTGTAACCCAAATGCTTAAATACCATACTTTGTTTTTAATTAAAAATGGTGGACATTGGTAAAAGGGAGAAATATATAATGGAGGGTTGAGTACTCTAGTCTGCAATTTTGGGACGAGTGATTAAGCTACTATTATAGGCATAATCTTGACTTGACAATCCTAGTTGAGATACTTGAGCTTGGGTTGTGCCACTTGTCACCTCTTTACCTTAGTCAGTGTTTTTAAGCATTACCTAGTTGTCGCCTAGGTGACGCTTAGGCATCCAAGTGGTGAATTACCACCCCCTACACTTTTGGCAGAGATGGTGTCGAGGCGGTCTTAGCCCTTAGGTGATGCTTAGGCGTATTTGGGCGACAGGGTTATTTATTTATTTATTTTTGGGGGAGGGGTGGAATAAAATCCTAATTCCTAAACCCTACCTCGAAACTCTTATTCGGTCGAACCCTTCTGTGTCGCCCCAAGTCTTGCTGAAGACAACAACAAAATCACTTTATTAGGTGGACATGTTAAGGCAAATACTAACAAATTCACAAAACTACTTTATTAATTGAATTTGTTGTAGTTAGATAAATACGTGATTGTGTGTAAGAACGATGGTATGTTTTGTTTCTTGATTCATTATATAATTATATAGTGTTGTTTATAATTGGATGATGCAATTGGGTGTAGGAATGGTGGTACTTCCCCCCCCCCCCCCCCCCCCCCCCCCCTATTTTTTTAAAGAAAAAAATTATTTTGAAATATTATCAGCTGTTTGGATGATCTAGACTGGAACTGATATCATCAACTCACAGGCTATAGATTCTATCCTATGGTGATAAGACATAAGAGTTATTGATTAAATTCCATGGAAATGGGCATGGCACGCATGCAAAATTGTGTTACAATATTATCACATGAATAGAATTCCACCTAAATGTATGGTGATCACAGATGTGGGAGTTTATGCCATGTTGTGCTGAATGTAGTTTATGATTTTGAATAATCTTTTAATGGTTTACCTAATCGATTTTCTTATCTCAAGTAAATGTCTACTTTGAATCTGAACTTGACTAAATGAATTGTGTTTATTTATAGGACGCGCATTATCTGCTCTGGGAAGGAAAGAGGAGGCACTTTTAGTTTGGAAGCAAGGTTATGAGCAAGCTGTTTGCCAGTCAACAGATATACAACTTCTAGTGGAGCTGGAAGATCTGTTGAGCACTGCTAGACAAAATGGTACTATTTCTTCAGAGAACAATGTGGTGGTTTCATCTGGGTCAACGGTTAATGCAAGATCTGTTGCCACAGAAGCAACTGGAATATCTGATGGCAATGGCAAATCAAATAGAAAAGAGAAATCTAGCAGTAAGTCAAGTAATCAATTGGGGGCCCATGATGATTTAGGAAATGGAATAAGTCCTAATGTTAAGGGGAACAAAGATGTTTTCAGTAAAGTAAACAAAAATCTTGAATTTCACGCAACAGAATCTAATGGGATACACAAGAAGTTATCAGGAAAATCTGTATTGAGTGATATGCCCGAATCGACAGCTGATTCATCTAATGGGAAATACAAGAAGCCATCAGGAAATTCTGTGTTGGGTCATAGACCTGAATCAAGAGATGATTCCTCTAATGGGATACACAAGAAGTTGTCAGGAAAATCTATTTTGTTTGATAAACCTGAATCCAGCAATGATTCGTCTGTGGTTCACTGTGAATCTGGTGATTTTTCTGATATATGCGGTGAATCATTTAGCTTATCAGAAATTCACAGTGAATTAATGGATGAGGCCAACAGGAACAAGAAGTTCTGCGTTGCTAGGATTTCAAAGAACAAGTCAATAAATGTAGATTTTAGATTGTCAAGGGGAATTGCCCAGGTAAATCTTTAGCTTTCTTGATATAATGCTAAAACAATAGTAATTAATAGTATTTCTAGTGCTTCTGAATTATCTCTGATAATTGGAACTTTTGCTCTCTTGAAGTGGTTGGGTCTGTGTTTTTATATTTGGCTTTCTGTTTGATTCTTTGCTTCTCTTTCCCAAGATCTGAATTTCTCATTGCTTGTAAAATTGACAGCCACCTTGGTGATCATATAAGTGTGATGGATGTATGTAGCTGGCAGGCTAAACAAATTTTGAAATTCAGATTATTTCCTCTGATTCGTTGTCATGATTTTTGTAGTACTGCTTCAATTATTTTTTCATGTTGTAAATTGGTTCTTTGGTTGTAAACTGGAAGCTCCTGCTCCCCTCCCCCCCCCCCCCCCCCCCCCTTTGTTGCTTTCTGTTTTAACTCTTTTTTTTTTTTTTTTTTTTTTTTTTTTTGGGGGGGGGGGGGTGGGGGTGGGGGGTGGGGTTGGGGTTTGGTTGGTGGGGGGAGTTGGATCTTGAATTATTAATTCTGATTTGGCAACTGTCCTTGTTCTGTTGCAGAAAAAAATATTTTCATGTTTTATAATTTCTTGTTTTGACAATGCAAATGATTCTTTCATGTTTGGCAGGTCAATGATGGAAATTATGCTTATGCTGTATCCATTTTTGACAAGGTTAATGTCTTTGCTCGATTTCCTTTACATTAATGTGTACCTGAAGTTTTTTCCTAGAAGGGGACTAGCTCATTTCACTTGGCTTGGTGAGCATATTCTCTTTGCTTTTTTATATGCCAGATACTAGAAGAAGAGCCTGATTACCCTGAGGCCTTAATTGGAAGGGGCACAGCATATGCTTTTCAACGAGAACTACATGCTGCTATTGCTGATTTTACAAAGGTAAAGTCTGAATTGAGTTCTTTTGTGTGGGAGGGGAGTGATGGGTTTTCTAGAAATAAAACATTCTTAATTAGAACAGGCAATAGAATCAAACCCATCTGCTGGTGAGGCTTGGAAACGCAGAGGGCAGGCTCTAGCTGCCTTGGGGGAATCTGCTAAGGTACATTCCTTTTGAGTTTATGCCAAATATTTCAGCAGTTGGAGACTTGTATTTGGATTGGGGTTATTTATTTATTTTATTTGCTATGAAAATATGTACTACATTTATTAGGTCGTTTTTTCTAGAAGCTTCATACTTTCTTAAGCTTCAAGAAGCAATGTCCATCTACAAATCAGCCCCTGTCAAACCTATAAACTGGGTGCTAGGTGCTGGCTGAGCTTAGGAATAGCTGCTAGTTAGATCCTATTTTTATTGCCCGTTATTTACATTTTATTATCCGACCTCTTAAGTGATCAGAAATTTTCCTTTGTAGAGATACCGGCAATAGTTTCCAAAACCCTATCATTTCACCTCATTAGAAAATCATAAATACACAACTCTTGCAGTTGCTGTTTCCAACATCAACTTTTAGCATCATAGGTGGCTATGTGCTGATTCTAAACAAGGCCCTTTTCCATGCCAGTTGCTCTTACAGGATTTCCATGGCTTAACTATGACTCAAATATATAAAGTTTGATCCCCTTGCTTCTATGTGGAAATTTCACTTGTTTGCATGTGAGGACCAGTCATTTTCTAGAATTGGCATTATGGTTCTCTTTTGTTGCAATGGTGATTAAGGGAAGGTGCAGGCAAACAATTGAAATTAAATTGAGCAGGTAAATAGGATTGATAGCTGTGTTTTGGATGTTATCCCAGATGTTAGTAGAAGGGTAAGAAAGAAGTAGAGATTAGAAGATATTGTGTGATGAATCACAGGATCACATGATGGGGGTTGCTATTACTGGGAAAAAGTTGTTAATACTTGATTTATGTTATTTTCTCGACTTGGGAACAATTTGGATTCTTAAAACATTCCAACGATAAAAAATGTGCATACAGCCTTGATACATGCATATATATATCCACCAGGCACTGGCACCTCTTACGATCGTTTTGCTTTTCAGGCAATTGCGGACTTGACAAAGGCATTGGAGTTTGAACCAGATTCGCCTGACATACTGCATGAAAGAGGTATTTCCTGATACTTCATTAAGAACAGATTAATTTCTGGGTAAGCTATGCATACCGGGTGACATATAATTGCAATGTGCAACAGAGTTGTAATTTCTTGTATTTTATTGCCCTGCTTCCTTTCCTAAAGAAGAAACAATTGAGATGAATGACTTCGTGGCATCATGCCATCACTTCATATATATATATATATATATATATATTCCCCACAAATAAAATTAACTAATTTAAAGTAGTTTGGTTAACTGTTCACTTGCTAGCCTTGTCCCACTCCCCAATATGTTACCGCTGTTCATAGATTTTTCCTGTTGAACTCATTTACTCGCATGTTTTGATTCCGTTCTTTCTTCCCCTCTTTCTTCCTTTTTCGATTTTGTATCTCATTATTTCCTAGAAATCACCATCATGTTACTGAACATTTGTGCAGGAATTGTGAATTTTAAATTCAAGGATTATGAAGCTGCTGTGTCAGACCTGGCTGCATGTGTAAAAGATGACAAAGATAACAAATCTGCTTACACTTATTTGGTGAGCCCACAGCAACTAGGCTTTATTTTAGTATGAATAACTGGATAATTAATTTCACATACTATTAACTGTGGATGGTCAATTAATGTATTTTGGTTTTGAAAGGGTTTGGCTTTGTCTTCACTTGGTGAATTTAAAAGGGCAGAGGAGGCACATACGAAAGCAGTTCAAATAGATCAAAATTTTCTTGAGGCTTGGGCTCATCTCGCTCAGGTATCTGTTAAAATGTCAACCTATTCTTAGCATGCTTCACATGTGTTGCTTTTTGTTGTGTTTAGGAAGTTGTTGAACAAGATTTATGGATATTTTGATTTTTCTACAGTTTTATCAGGACATGGCAAATTCAGAAAAGGCTCTAAATTGCATTAATGCAATTCTTAAACTTGATGAAAGGTATGGAGTGAGCATACAATATACTTGGATATGTGCTTCTGTGTTCCCTACATGCTTCTTGTCTGAGTAACGGTTGGGAGAAATAACTTTTTAAGGTTTGCATATCAGATTAAACTAAATTGATTAGGAAACATGTTTTTAAGAGTTGCTGTTTTCAGCATCATTATTTGGGTTTGCCATGCTGTATATACATAGTATTCGTATTTTCACTCTATCTTATTTGTATTTCGTGGCAGAATCTCATTCTTTAAATGTTTTCTTTGCAAAACCATCTTTTGTGTTCTAACCTTTGAGGGGTGGGGGTATCTAAGAACTTCTTGTTGCAACTCAAGCTTTCAATCTTACATTAACATTTTTCTTGTGTTCTTGATGGATCCATGTGTGTGTGCGTGTGGGAGGGGGTGGGGGGGTGGTAGGGCTCTGCCCCTGCGATACAGACCTGGTTGGGTCAATGTGGGCCAAGGGTGTTTTTTTCACCTGTGTACTATATATACTAGATGTTTGTATTCTGCTGAATTTTTATTTTATTTTTATTTTTATTTTATTTTTTTTAAAAAAAGTTCAGAGACATAAGAAAAGTAAACCCTACTGTGGATGTAGGTATACTGCCGAGCCACATAAATTTTTGTTCTTGCTCATTCAATTATTTGCTTTTATCCTCGTTCAATTACAACATAGGACAAAAAGTCAAGAAAATTATAAACATGGGACCAAAAAGAGAGGAGAGACTACCCCACGGGGCAAAAGGGGTTCCACACAGAGCTGTTCTTTCTTTTACAAACAATTTTGGGATTTTTTCTGGAAGATACTAAATGCTTCTCTTATTAGGTTTGCTAAAGCATATCAGCAGCATGGGCAACTTCTTCATGGGATGGGAGAGCACAGGTAACATGTTAAACTATTACATAGAACACTACTATGTTGAAAATACAACATGTGTATTGAGACACTAGTCACAGTGGGAATCCGTATTTCAACTGATTGTTCCTTTTATATTTCACGAGTCCTATACTTTTCTTATAACTCCTTTTGTTGATACAGAAAGGTGGATCGTTCTTATTCTTGATGATTTTCATGTTTATTTGTAATTGTAATTTGCTAATTGGTTGGGGTGTAGTTATGGCCAGATATGTTTTCTTTTAAATTCTCCGAAGTTTGATTTTAAAGAGGTTCAAATATTTATCATGTTTTATGGTCTGTTGTGCTTGTTGGTGCCATACTCGTTTTGATGATTTGATTCCATTATTTTCTTTTTCTTTTTCTGTAAACTGTAATTGTTAGGCGGTTAAACAGCATTATATGATTTAAATTATTACTTATGAGAATCTAAAGGGCAGTTATCTTATAATTTTGAATGGAACATTTAGTCCTGAAGCTTGACAATCTATCTGCCTCGTAATTCTTATTGATGATTGCAGGAATGCCATCAAGGAATTATCAAAAGGACTAAGTATTGATAACTCGAATATTGAATGCCTGTATTTAAGAGCTTCTTGCTATCATGCTATTGGAGAGTTTAAGGAAGCAGTATGGTTTTCTTTCCCTTATGTCTTATCCCCTGATTTTCGTAGTTGTTTTTAGAGTACAATAGAATGATAATATAATTTTGCTAAGTCAATGACTTGAGTTGATCTTGTAGGTTAAAGATTACGATGCTGCTTTGGATCTTGAATTAGATTCAATGGAAAAATTTATACTCCAGTGTTCAGCTTTCTATCAGGTTATTTCTTGTTCAGTATGGCTTTTTTCAGGTGTTCTTGACGGCATGCATTCTCAAAGTAATGTTGTTCCATACGGACAATTTTCTTTATATATGAATGTTCATATGAATAACATATTAATGTGAATTATTAAATTGACTTGTGTTCTCTTTAGCTGTTCCACCATGATTTGTGCTAATTAGTAGTGTTTCCAGTTTTCTGTTTGTTTTATTGGTTTAGCCACTGTTTTAAGGTATCTCAATCTTTTCTAATGGACCTTGGTGACTCATATAAGTGGTAAATACCTAGTTCTGCTATCTGAACTTCATTTACTTGGAGTACAATATAGATAGTTATAGTTATGGTAACTGTGATTAGTTGAAAACCATGCGGGCAATTCAGATAAATTGGAGTAAATATCAACCTAAACTATTTGCGCTTTACTAGAGTCTCAGGCTACGTCTTTCATACCATTATTATAATGTTATGGAGACACTTGCTTTTTGTTGATTTACATTGTCTTTTGCATGGTTATTGATATTTGTGGATTACCTTGCTAATTCTACATGATGATAATGTTTATTGGTGCTAATCATTGGGGATGATTTGTCTGTGTAAACTAGTAAGTTTATTTGCCTGAGCTTTTAACGATTGTCGAAATAGTTACTGTTTTGGTGGTTTTCAATTTCACTCAGCTTTGGGCTCCACCATTATTTTGTTTAAACTATTGCGCAAAAATCTCTAGTTACTAGGGTGATTTCCTTCTTACTTTTGTTTGTTTATACCTTAACATTGACATATCATATCATACCATACTACAATTCAAGTCATTGGCATTTATCAAAATATACAAGGATGCAGTTTGTAAAACAGTAGAGTATTAGTGGAAGCACAGTATGAACTACTCTATAAGCAGAGCACTAAATTAAACTATTCATAATATTTTTCATTGTTGTCCATTGACTGTGTACATGTAAGTATATTATTGATCATGATGTTAATGAATTTTTCATTTTTCCTGTCATCATAAATTAAGGAACTGAAACTCTTCTATAATAATCTTCTAATTCTCTTCTTGCAGAAAGAAATTGCGTTATACACAGCCTCAAAGTTCAACACCGAATTTTCATGGTTTGATCTTGATGGTGACATAGATCCCCTCTTTAAGGTAACTCATGAATCATGACTCCATTTTGCTTCCACTTTGATAATATACTCGGTCCTACCACTGAAGTTGTAATTTGTTTAGTCTATAATATATGCCTATGCCGGCATGTGGAGGTATATATTTCTGGAGGGTTGATTTATTTAATCTCTCTCTCTCTCTCTCTCTCTCTCTCTCTCTCTCGCCCCCCCTCTCCTGTTCATTGTGTGCATTACAAACCTCTGGCATTTAGGGCAGAAAAATTGTGTGGATCTTGCCAGTTAATACTGTTTCCTACTTGACACAGGAATATTGGTGTAAAAAGCTGCATCCAAAGAATGTTTGTGAAAAGGTGTACCGGCAGCCCCCTCTGCGAGATTCTATAAGGAAAGGAAAACTGAAAAAGCAAGAATTTTCTCTTTCAAAGCAGAAGGCAACCCTATTACAGGCAGCTGATTCTATTGGCAAGAAGATCCAGTACCATTGCATTGGATTCCTGCCAAACAAACGTCAGGTGGGTATTCCTAAATGAGTTTTTATGGTACTCTTTGCATCCTATATTTTTACGCATTCTGATAAATATGCTACATGTGGAATTGGTGGAAATTATTTGTGTTCAGTGCAATTCAGCGGCTTGTTATGGTTTTTAATTTTTTTTTAAAATTTTTTATTTTTGCCACATTTTGCTGGACTAGTGTACACAGTTTCCATTTCTGTGCTTGAAGATGAAAGAACTGATGAAGATTAAAGAAACTTCAGTTCTATTGTATTATAGTGCTTTAAAAAACTATGAGTTATTAATATCTCCACTTTAGATAGAAAGTGTGGCATTAGTTCGTTTTATCCTTTTCCCTGTAAACTAAGAAACACTAATGGTTGGTTTAGCTTCCAGGGAACCTAATGGTTCATTCATTTTATAGCCTTAGACTCTGAACTTTCCAGTGATTAATGACTTAAACATGCTGTTTTTTTTTTTTTTTTTTTTTTTTTTTTTTTTTTGATTTTCTGTTACTCTTTTTAACTGAGTGGCCCTCTATACATTATCCTTCATCAGTATCGAATGGCTGGACTTGCTGCTATAGAGATTGCCCAAAAGGTTGTAAGGGTTTGGCGTTCATTACAAACTGAATGGAAGCATTCAAATAAAGGCACAGCAAAACATGGAAAAAAATTTAGGAGACGAGAGAAACTTAACCATCTTAGTCAGAACAGAGGTGGGGCTGGTTGCAGCACTACTGGTTTTTTAGAGCAATCTACTTACAATGCTGCCGAGGATAGATTATTTGGGCGGCCTACCATGCCATGGCACAGTGTTTATTCAGTGGCTGTCAAATGGAGACAGATATCTGAACCATGTGATCCTGTTCTCTGGATTAACAGGCTGAGGTACTTATTTGTTTATGTAACTGGTGATGCAACTTTGTTGCTATGGACTCGTAGATAATTGTTTAACGGATTAATATAATTTGATGAGTTTATTTTATTTTATATTTCGTGGACTACTCGGATAGGATGTAAAAGTGGTGTGCACTTTCCAAAAACTGCAGTGTCTACATATGATTGTGTATGTCTTTATGTGTACATGAATCTTCATTCTTGATCAGTGGGCACTTTTCTTATTCAGTGAGGAGCATGACACTGGTTTTGGATCTGAAACTCCTCTTATCCTTGGGCAAGCCAGGATTGTGCGCTATTCCCCATATTTTCCAAGGTAAAGCCAACAACATCAAACAAATATAGCAGATTTATAACTTAGGAAAAAAAATAAAAAATCCCATGTTCGAAAAATAAATATTCTTAGCTAATTTTAATGATTTACACTGACAAAAGATCATTGATTTTTGATTTTTTGGTAATGATGTTCAGAGCAATCAATGTTGCCAAAGATGTGATGATGGGCAATAGGTATGCTCTTGGAAAGAAGGGCAACATTATCAATCTCAATTTGAATGGGAAACTGGAACAAGTAAGTGACTTTATTGTGCAGAAGATAAAGTACAGTCTTTTACTGATAAAATACATATAATGATATAAACTATCCCTGGGACTAAGACTCAGAATTACCTCAGTTTATCTGTAAGTTGTTTCAGAAAATATTAGCTGCAATTTACATCATTACTGCTATGACGTTTTCTAATGTTTTCCTCCTTGCTAGAACTTAAAAACTACTATTTTTTTTAGAAAACAAAATTATTCTTATTCTTATTCTTATTCTTATTATTATTATTATTATTATTATTATTATTATTATTATTATTTTTGTTTTTGTGGGTGTGGGTGTGTTTGTGGTGTGTGTGTTTAATCTTACGTAATGCCTTGTTATTCTACTTGCAGGTAATGAAGGCAGAATCCTGCTCAGATCTTTATACCGCTGTTGGTGAGGACTTCTGGTTGGCTACTTGGTGCGAAAGTGGGGCAGTTGAGGGGTAACTTGGTTTATGAGCTCAATTATTTTATACCTGTAGTGTATGTCCTTATTGGGGGACTTTTCATTTCTTATTTCAGAAAGCGTCTAGAAGGAACAAGGATTTCTCTAGTAAAAACGTAAGCGAGAACTCTTTGAATTGTGCCTGTTGATTGTTGCACATTTATTCATTTATTGATTTTTCATACTGGCACAGTAGTGTTTATTTGGATTTTCCTGTTGTCCTTTAATTTGCTCTAGGGACGAAATTGGATATGACTTTACAATTAAAACACCTTGCCCGCCCACTAGGTGGGATGAGTTTGAAGTGGAAATGACTTCAGCATGGGAGGTATACTTTCTGGCCGAGATGCTATATGGAATCAATCTATAGTTCAACTTCTTCGCATGTCTTATTGAATATGTGGAAGTACTAATATTTAGCAAAATATACTACATCTTGATTGAACATTCTTAAAACAGTGAGTATCGTCGCATGTTGATGGAAAATATTATATATATTTTTTCTTGGTGCATGTTTTTGAATTTTCCAACCCCTTCCTGAGTCCTGACCCATGGGTCATTGATGGCTTCTAAAATTTGATGTGCTTGTAATCTCTATAATTTCAGTGCAACTTATACAGGACTACTCTGAACTTTCTTAAGCTTATAAGAAGCACCACATGTACATTATCATTGCAGTAACTATTTTGACAATCTGAGCTTTGATAGAGTTGATACCCCCTATTCCATTGCATTGATATATTTTGGATATTGCAGGCACTCTGTGATGCTTATTGTGGTGAAAACTTTGGATCAACAGATTTTGAGGTGCTTGAGAATGTGAGAGAGGCTATTTTGAAAATGACGTATTACTGGTAAAAATTACGTTCCCAGGGTTCAGCAATTTTCATAAAACGCTCTCTTTGTATGGTTTAAGCTGATCTATTATCATCAGGTACAATTTCATGCCACTCTCAAGAGGTAATGCTGTCATTGGGTTTGTTGTGTTGCTTGGACTGTTCCTTGCTGCTAATATGGAATTTACTGGAAGCATTCCTGAGGGCGTTCAAGTGGATTGGGAAGCAATCCTTCAATCTGATCCTAGTTCCTTCATATCTTCCGTAAAAAGTTGGCTGTATCCCTCTCTCAAGATCAATACATCCTGGAAAGGGTACCCTGATGTTGCATCGACTCTTGATACAACTGGATTGGTTGTTGCTGCATTGAGTACCTACTCTAATTAGGCTATTCATCCAAAGAGGTAAATATTGGAAAATCCCTATTAAAAGCCATGCTCTCTAGTTTGTATTCTGACATCCAATACATGTAATTCTTGAGGCTGCTTACAAATTGGAGTGTAATTTTACTGTTATAGTATATTGCTGGCATATCTTTCATGCAGGTATCTGAATAAACACAGGATTATTAATGTAGCATTGTTCATCAGGCATCTTCTTATTCACGACAATAAAGAGATGAGGTTTAGGCGGAGAGATGTCAAACCGGAAGAACGGCCCTGCTTAGTTTTATGTACAATATGACAGTTGTATTATCCGGGAAATTTTATGTATGTTGGTCGTTGGATGTCATTGTTGTTTGTTGTATTTATTCATGTGAATTCATGTATTGTTTGTTTGTTCCCGATACTTCACCCCTGGAGAAATGTGGCTACAATGCTGATCGACCTTTTGCGGTCTGAAATCTGCCTACTGCTGGAGTATTTATTACTGGTAAGGAACTTGCGATGTTTTACCATCCCTTGAAGACCCTGCTCTGACTTTCCTGCCGATGATGTTGCTTTTTATTTTTTTTAAAAAAATTTTAATTACCCTTCATAATATTCTCCGTACTACATATTCCTGAATCTGAAAAAACCCAAATGATAATTTATTATGCGGTTGGCGGTGGTCCAGCGCAATGATGCTACTGCTGCACCAACTCAGAACACGGCACTTTAATGGCATGGGTTGAATTTCCCACTCTATTTAGAAGATTACCGAAAATTTAACCCTTCCCAATTCCCAAAGGGGGTCAAAGAGCCCAAAATCCACTTTGCCACTCAACTTGTTACATGCAATTGTAGGACTTGGCCCTAGTTCCGCCCTGCTTAGCTACGTATAACGAAAACTTACATGTGTGGACCTCAAGCATTTACTGAACTCTACTATGACATAGTAATAAAGAGAAGTAATGATGATAATAACTACTTTGGGATGGGCATGAGGTGCGAGTAGGGTGTCCAAATATGACTTGGGTTCCCATGCTGGGAAAGGATGTGCCGGATCAATTCTCCACTATTAGATAGAATCTTGATCCAATGGTTTATATCAATTCTAGAGATAATTCTGTCTTTTCTCATATGCTCATGAATTTAAATAACAAAATAATGGACTGCATCGTCATCATCACTTCTTTTCTTTCTGAATACCTTGCGGAACATATTGCAAACACATTGTTAGTATAGTTGAAATAGAATGATATCTATGACAAAATTGAATGGTAAGTAATGTATAACACAATGGTAAGTAATTTTGAACAGAATTATATACAAAACATTCATAGCAGAATGTTATGTAATTTGAAACAGAATGTTATGTTAGTTAGAACATAATGCTAAGCAAATGAAATCAAAGCAGAATGTTAATATAAGACCAAACAGAATGTTAAGTAGTAACAGCAGAATGTTATTTAATTCGAAACAGAATGTGATGTGGGTTATAACAGAATGTTAATAAAATGAAAAAAGAATGTTAGCATATGAAAACAGAATGTTAATGAAATCACAACAGAATGTTAAGCAAATAGAAACAGGATGTTAATGAAATCAGAATAGAATGTTACTCATACAAAACAAAAGACATCATGGTTACCAATATAATACAGAATGCTTCATTGAGAAAGACAGAATGTTATGTGTATAAATACATATACAATTAATACCTATACACAGTACATTACTTGAATGGGAATAGTCCCTGTCTCCTTCTCCAATTGCCATTCATCTCCGGTGATGATTAACAGATATAATTCTTTTGTTGGTACCTATATACAGTATTTTACTTGAATGTGAAGAGTCACCGTTTCCTTCTCCAATGGCCTTTCATCTTCGGTGATGATTAACTGGCATCATCATTATCCGAGAAAGCTGAATACGCTTACAATAAAGATAAATAAAATAATAAAGTATTACAATTATATTTAAGACCATCTTCAACTCAGCCATCTATTTTTGCAGGAGTTACAGTGTAAATTTCTATTTCTATAAGATAGCTACAGTAACTCCATCTCCAACCCATCCCTCTATTTTTGCAGGATTAAAGAATATTCCTCAACTATTCCATTTTAAATTACTTTTTAATTGTTTAAAAAATTAAATTTACAATTCATCCCTAATTCTTTATTGATAATATTTTTACATTAATTTATGATAATATATAAATTTTAAAATTTAAATAAAAAATAAAATGAAAAGGAAAAAATGCAGGGTGTGAATAGTGTTCCTCTCAAATCACTTAGCACCCTTCCATTTCTCCAAAAATGCAGGGTGGGTTGGAGCCACACCCTGCATTCCCACCCTGCAAAAATAGCAAAATGTAGGTGGGTTGGAGATGGTCTTAACTAGGGGTGAAAGCAGGACGGATAATTCCCGCCCGATCCGATGTCGTATTCGATTATATTCGAATCCAAATTTGAATTTTGATATCCGGCGGATATTTGGCGGATATGGGACAGGATATAGGATTGTAAATATCCGTCCGTATCCGAAAAAATCTGAATTTTATGCGGATATTATCTGTGTTTTCTATCCGAATATCCAGAAATTTATATATATATATATTATATGTATATTATAATATTATATTAACTATAAAATAAATAAGTAATACTATACGTATAAATATAATAAAAAGCTTGAAAATCATATGTAATTAAATCAAATCATATTAATCAACTCGACTATATCATTAGGTTCTTTGTATTTAAACTGTAGTACGTAACATCTCGTAATGATGCTATTTAGATGTCTTGAACGAAATAACTAATGATTTTGAAAATTTTAAAAAATCAGTTTAGCTTACATATATAGTATATATTCTGATTTTTCTTAAAAAATTATAAAAATAAAATATTATCCGAGTTAAAATTCGAATCCGTCTCGTATCCGTTTCCCGAAATATTCGAATTCGTATTTGTATCCGGCCTATTCGTATTCGATTCCGTATTCGACAAAAAAATATGGGAGAGGATACGGGACGATTACTATCCGTCCGTATCCGTCCCGTTTTCACCCCTAGTCTTACCCATATATGATCTATACCGTACAACTAGTAAAAAATACTTATTATCTAAGGGGTGAAAGATGACAGCATGTACTGGATAAATGAATTTCAACACAGGAACCAAATCGGTCCAAATAGACCTCTGTCATCATAATTCATAAGCATTGCCTCATTTTGGGAATTGGGATTGTGTAGGAAACCCCCGACTTGTTAATTCTCAATCTAATCTGAAATGGAACCTGCAACGCACCTGCTTGTGGGGTTTTGTGGCTGAAATCATTTCAGAGTGAAATTCCCTTGGCTGTCTATGATCTTAATACATTCTCAATAAGTTTGTCGGCTATGAATAACTTGATCAGTAGTGAAATGGTATTGTGGCATATAAAGAGATAAATAACCCATTCTAATCTTTTGAACGATAGTTTATCTCATTTTCAAATATGATTGATTAATTGATTACCAATTGAATAAAAAATAATGCCTAGTCAATAAAAAGGTATCGTCAACCATGGTCGTTATCCAATCCTCCGGGCTACTTACTGTGTCAAACAATAATCCTCAGTAACCTGCAAGAAAAAGTAACTTTCTAAAACCAATAAAAACCGAAAATCCAAAACAAAATTAGCCTAAGAAATAACTACAATTAACTCATGTAATAGGTCTTCATATCATATGTTATTCTAGATATATAGTATTTTAAAATCAATCATAAAAGGTGCAAAGGACAATGACACATCGGCTGCGGGTTATATTATAAATCAGATTCTTCTTTACCATCTGCATAATGCCTCTTACTTCCGTAATCATGCTTGTTATTAAGCTTAAATTATGAACTTAAGTAGGCACTGTAGGCTCAACAGTCAGATCTCTCAGAAAGTCCTATTTAAATACTAAAGAATTCAATAATCTAACTCAGCAGCATTACGTAATAAACCCCCTTATTATGGTATTGTAATCTCTGCTCCCAAAAATAAACGTTCTGCTGTATCGAAATGAACCAACATGTCCAGTAATAATTACTCGAAAAATTATTACTACACCGCACCCCAATTCACGGGCAAATAGAATTACACAAATAGGAGTAATATATATGCCTGAGGCTGTACAAACATTCTTTTGGTTCCCAATCAATATGGATTGAAGGTCCCAAAGTGATCCAAACATCCAAATGATCATATGATCTAAATTGCCACCTCATCATGTCTGATTGTTTCACGAGACATGTATTTTCTTCATTTTTTCAATCACCCCCCTGCAGATTGGGCAGCTCTTGCTTTCCTCTTTCATAATCCTGTCCCACCAAACATAAAAGATATATTTATCCGTCACACCTAACTGCATTATCATCACTATTTATTAATTCGAGACTACCTTGAATGTATTTGGACACAATATATAAAATACTTATCTATTAGTCATAACCACGAAAAAACACACTACATGAAATAAATCCATGGTAAAATGTTTTCCCACGGTAAATTTCGTGAACCATATAATTCAGTGGTAAATTATGCAGAAGGGATTTAGTAAATTATCACCTGGCGGCGCAAGTGCGGCAGGCGATGCAATGGCCACACGGAACAAAAAAGCAGTTCCTTTGGTCGTCGTAGCATATCACACACAGCTTTCCATCGTACAAATCCTCGGACGATGACGTGGCGCTGCCGCCGCCTGTTTCTAAATCCGGTCCGGTGGCGCCGTAGTTATTATTGATCCGGGACTTGTCCTTAGGGGACAATAGTCTGCTGTTCTCGGTTGTCCTCCTTTCCGCGCCTTCTCCGCCGCCGTCTTCCTCGTCGGAGTTCCACAGGAGTTTAATGACCAAAGCAGTGATCATCAGAAATATTGCTGAAATTTTTTTTTTAAAAGATAATTGATGATTAATCGCTCGATCTGGATGGATTTGTTTAATGATAAATTAATTTTGTAAATTTTGCACGTTCTTTTAATGGTTGTATTGGTTGCATTATTTATTTGAAGCCAGGCGGTTGACTGGTTCTTTTTACTTTAAGGTGTATTTATTATTGCATTAAGATATGTGAATTCTAACAACTGTGCCGTCCCTACCCACTTTCAATCAAGCTAACATCTTTTCTGCATATGCAGTACTTAATTTAAGAGGGGGAATTAATAAGCCTAAAGAATGTAGTATATCTGATTAAAGTTGGATCTTGGAATTCAAATTTTAGTCCACTGTATGTTCTATAATCACAATTTATTAGTGATTGATGACAAGATTATCAGCAAAGTAAGAATCAATTATTTTTTCACAGCCAAAGGAAGTTTCGTGTTCATTACAAATTAGTACAAGAAGCTAAAACGCAAATATGAACATAATCATATAAGGGGGGGTGTTTGGATTTGAACATATATAGGAAGTACTAGTACCTGTTAAGCCGGCGTAGAACGCCAAACGCATAGCGTAATTAGCCAAAACATTTGCTTGCGCTGCGGGATCATCATCATTATCCTGATAGATCAAACACAATACACACAGAATTAATAATCTCACTAGATATATCAGACACACACACACACACACAGATACCAATCATCATCAGGAAAATCGGGAAAAAACCATAAAATTTCAAATTAATCTGCGTGAAAGCCTTACCTTGTGAAGCGCAAGGGATACATAAAATCGGCCGAATAATTCATCAGTAGTAGTAGTAGTTGCAGTGGTGGAACTCATGATTATAATCACTGCAGGCTCTTTTGGAGGAAGAAAAAAAAAACAACAAAACGAACAGGAATAATCAATCATACAGAGTTGGATCTTCCTCGAATATCAAAAGAGAGGAGGGAGAAAAAAAAAAAAAAACTAGGAATATAGTAATTGATGCCATATATATATATATATATATATATATATATATATATATGGGTATTATATCCTAATCCTGGTGTGTAGGCAGAATTTAAAAATAGAGATAAGGGAGAACTAAAGGTTCGCTATCTTACAAGAACATATATATAGTCAGAATCAGGCATCAGCTACAGAAAAAAAAAAAAAAAACAAGTTAGCTAGCTTGGTGGGGGATTTGAATTTTGAACTGATTGTAGTAGTATGTGGGAAGAAGTACTGCCCACGGATTATAAATAGCAGCAGCAAATGGGTTTTAATTGGGATTTACTAACAAAAAGAGTAAAAGAGTGAAAGTGATACTCTTGTAGTATCCCACATGCAGAGGCGTACCCACATAGGGGCCTGGTGGGGCCCAGGCCCCACCAAAATTTTTATTTTTTATTACCTATTATGTAGTATTAAATTTATATATATTCATAAATTTAATTATTTTTTCTTCTATCATTCTAATTTAAGTCCATAATTCTTTTCAAAATTTTTCTATCTTGTGTAAATTCTTAATTTTAAAATTCATTTTCCCCAATTTATAAATTAATGGTTGTCTAATCATTTTAGCTGGCCCATCTTTTTAATAAAGATGAGCTCTTTATCTTATTCTAAAAATAATTATAATTATCATTTTCTATTTATTTATAACACATAACACTCTAATAAAAATATTAAAACACAAAAAATTGATTTTTATTTATCTTTAAGTCATGTACCCAAAATACTCTCTATATGTCCAAAAGAATCAACACCTACCTAGTGTTTTACAAATGATAAAAGTTTTTTTTTTAAAAAAAAACTAAAATTAAAATTCTTCATAGAGAAGAGCGGCGTTGCATTACACCACTACAATGAAAGGAATCTAAAAAAAATTATGAAGAAAAAACATGCTAAAACGAATTAAAATGAATTTTTTTTTAAAAAATGGGGCCCTAAAAATTGAAAATACCATACAAGAACACGTATTGCATGAACTATATTAGGCTATCATTGAGTAGGACCCCCATGAGCAAAATCCTGGGTGCGCCTCTGCCCACATGAGTGGAGTGGCAGCAGCAGCAGCAGAGCAGATCAGTAAGTAGTGCGATGGCGATGCAGTGTGGATCGGAGAGGACGATTGATAAAAACCCACCCCCCGAAATGTCCAAATCCCAATATACTAGTAATACTCCACTGGACTTCTTCCAAGGAGTAGGTAAGCAGCAGACCAGGAGGGGTCATACTCATAACTCATACTTCAACTAATGTAGTGAAGTACTCCAACAAAACAGTCAAATTATTTTACTACTACTACTTATTAAGCTGCTCATCCTTTCAGCCACTTGCATCAAAGAATTTTATCCATTATATCCTGTTGTCCGTCCTAAGTTAACTACTAGTACCTAATTTTTACATAGGTATATATATATATATATATATATATATATATATATATATATATATATATATATATATATATATATATAAAGGTATACATTAAAAATTAGACGAATCTAACAAGATCTCACTTGACTGTATTTTATCTTACATAGATATGATAAAATTTGAATTAAAGTTAAACGGTGAATCGTGCCAAAAAATCATTATCCGTAACTAAAACATCGAGACGGATGTGGTACTACATAAAACCCCAATTACATTAAAATATTTATCTTTTGTATAAATTTGTACTCTCTCCGTCTCACAATAATGTTCCCATTTCATTTCTGCACACAATTCAATGCACTTTTTAAATTGTTAATATCTCAAAATATATACAAGTAGAAATTATGTAAAATATATATTCTAAAACTATACGATTAGACGAATCTAACAAGACCGAACTCGACTATTTTTTTCAAATATATAATTACAATAATATCGAGTCAAAGTTGAACAATAAACAGTGTCAAAAAATTAAATGGGAACATTATTGTGGGACGGAGGGAGTATATAGTAAGTATGCAATTTCAAGGGTAGTAACTATGGAGCCAATATAATAAAGTATTCCCTTTTGTCATGTACTAGTAGTTCCCTTACGTTCTTGAATGGTAGTACTATCAAATTGGTACTACCAATATCATCCCTCCATGGATATGTAAATATGTTATTTAGACCATTATAAACATTAATGAGAGATGGAAAAATAATTAAAACTGAAAAGAAAAAAAAAATGAAAGAAATATTATACTCCTACTATAAAGTCTTTAACTTTATTTAATTTCTTTAATGAATATGAAAGCTATCCCAGTTACTAGTATACTACTACCTCGTTCTTTTTTAAATGACATGTTTTGACTTTTTTTACTGTTCATTAAATAGTTTTGACTCGACTTTTTAATACAATTATATAAGATAAAATATAGTCAAGTGGGATCTTGTTGGATTCGTCTAATCGCATAGATTTATAATATCAAATTTTCATAATTTTTACTTGTATGAAATTTGAGTTATTACGAATTAAAAACGTGTATTAGATTGCATGAAATGTGGGTTTATAGCACTTATTTAGTAACGGAGAAGTATTACTTAATTATTTCAAGTTGAAGAAAATGGTATTTAAGAATAATTGAAATAGTGGCACAAGTTCAAAAGATGAATATTTAAATAATTTTACTAGTAGCATTATTGGTGGGTGGAATCTTGAGCAATGAATAATGGCAGCGACCTTTGTATTTGTATTTGTCGGGCTGAAGCATGCGGGGACAGATCACAGATCCACACTCCACTCGCCAACTCACATTTTTTTCTTTCTTTTTCTATAGTAATACCTCCATATTGATATGTTCTTTACATTTGGTGAATTGTTAGGGCCAATTGTTACTATTCACACACAGATTTTTATTTAAAATGTTATTATAGTTATGCAAATTAAAATATAGTCAAGTGGGATCTTATTAGATTCGTCTCGTCTTGTAGTTTTTAAATATCAAACTTTTACAATTTTTACTTACACCGAACTTCAGTTATTGATGGTTTAAAATGTATATTGGATTGTGTAAAAAGTTGATACTTCCTCTGTTCTCTTTTAAACGCACCGTTCCTGCATTTCACGCCGTCCAAGACAGATTTTTAAAGGTTAATAAATCAAATTGTATATAAATAAAAATTATAGAAATTTGATATTCTAAAACTACGTGATTAGACGAATCTAACAAGATGTCACTTGACTATGTTTTTTCTTATATCACTATGTTAAAAAAAATTAATCAACTTACTCAATGAATAGTGACTACTATGTAAATGAATCACTTATTTGAGAACGGATGTAGTATGTAATAAATATTTGAATACGGGACGAAGTATTTTATAACTAGTATTGAGGGGAATAATCAGTGCATTAATTAATTAATATGCGAAAGGAATAAAACTAAAAACTGCAAAGCTACATGAGTTGTCGTTTGCCAAATCTTTTCCATGTGATCGTAATCAACGGCACTTTGGCCTATATATGGCTAATGGCCCCCTCCCATATTCATATTCATACAGTACATATTACTTTTTTTCCTATTATAATCCATGACATGTCCATGCTATAATAATTTATGTGACCATTAAAATGTCATTCACTGTAATGACCCGACTTAATTAAATTGGACTGTTTAAATAATTTGGTATTTGGTTATTTTACATTTCAGTCTGGATGGGGTCGATTTGATGTATTTGAGATTTAATGGGGGGTCATTTTTAATTTATAAGGAGTTGGGTGTTAAAAGGGGTCTACTTTATTATTTTGGTAAAGGAAGAAAGAAACGGGAGAGGAGACCGAGAGAAGAGAAAGAAAAGGGGAGAAGAAGAATTTCGTTCGATTCACCGCAATCCCTTGGAGATCGATTGAGAAATCGTTGGTAAGTGTTTTCCCTCATCATCTTCTTCGATTTGAGTGTAGTTTTGTTCATATTGGTGTTGATTTGAAGATGATCCTTCAATGTTAGGTTTTGGTTGTTTTTGTTCGATTGAAGCTTGTAATCGACGAATCGGAGGCCGATTTTTGTTAGAAGACATCAGGCAAGGGATTTATATTGCTTAAATTACGTGTTTGGGGGGTATCTATCTTATTCGGTTAATTGTAAAAAAAATAAAAAAAAAATAAAAAAAACGGTAATACAAAAAATAAAAAAAAAATAAAAATTCTGTAACTTAACACATCATTTTTTTGAACATCCTAAAAACGGTAATAAAAAAATTTATTTATAGCACCCCTAACCTATCCGGTTAATTGTATCTATCTTATTTATTAGTACGAACTATTGTTATTGATTAGTTAATACTTCTATTTGTTTCAAATAGAATTAAGGGCATATATAATAAATCATGGAATTCGTCAAGTAAAAGTAACACCATTATAGGGTTGGGGACTTACCTAGTGGTTTAGTCCCTTGCTCCCAACAACCAATAGGTTGGGATTCAATCCCCACCCGGCCCCCTATCCCTCCTCTTTGTAATTTATATGGGCTTTGACTCCCACACACCTTTGCCGACACATGAGTGTCAATGTTAAAAAAAAAAAAAAGTAACACCATTATTGAGTCTGGTAAGGTGTCAAGTTGATAAATTGTCGGTTTGAAATGAACAAATTGTCAAATTGACAAATTGATATTTATACATACATAGTACGACTCATCAAGCCTGCACGAGGTTGAATTAATTAACTATAGAGAAAGAACAACAAAGAATCGAGGTCCAATGAGATGAGATATAAGAATAAAAATACTACCTCCGTTCTTGAATGTTTGTACGTTTTTGTAACGTGGTACTATTCACATACAGAGTTTCACTTAAAGTTTTTATCAGTAGTTAATACAAACTAAAATATAATGCAAGTGAGATCTTGTTAGATTCGTCTCGTGGTGTACGTTTTTAAATATCAAACTTTTATAATTTTTAGTTGTACCGAAATTGAATTATTAATAGTTTAAAAGGTGCATTGATTGCGTGAAAAGTGGAGTGTAAAAAAGATTTGAAAACGGAGGAAGTATATACAGTATTAGTGAACATGTTTTTTCGGTGAATAACCGTGTATCTCCAGACCATATTGACCTAAGACTATACCTCAAGGATCTACATGGTCAATTAAGGACGCCTCTCCCAAAGCATGTTTTATGCATACACAAGACTCGAACCTGCGACATTGCTTAAGCGACTAGAGCCCCAATTCACACAATTTAAATGTTGGTAGTATTAGTGAACATGTTGATGATTGAAGGGGAAAAAAATAAAAAAAAATAATAGAAAGACAAATTACCGACCTACTAATTATGACAGTTTTGCTTTTTTCATTTTATTATTATTATTTTTTTTTGGATGAGCCATTGAAGACCTGAAAAGGGATGGTGGGAGCCCATGCCACACAATTACAAAGGGGAATAAAAGGGAGGGATAGGGGACCGGTGGGGATTCGAACCTCCAACCTTCCGTTGGAAGTCAAGGGACTTAACCACTTGGGCTAAGTCCTCATCCCCTTTTTCATTTTATTATTTGGTGATGCAAGCAGAATATAAGGAGTGATATGTTATATTATATTAAATTGATGTTATATAATATATACTACCTCCGTTTATGTGAAAATGAAACTTGTGGTTTTTTGACACTATTCATTATTCAACTTTGATTTACGTTTATATAATAGTTATTGAAGAAAAAATATAGTCAAGTGAGATCTTGTTAGAATCGTCTCCTCTTTTAGTTTTTTTTTTTTTGATGAACAGGGACGTATAAAACGTCAGCAAATAGAAAAGCTAAAAAATCTACAGAAGAGAGGAGGGAGAGAGAGCCGGAAACACCAATCAAAATCTAGGGAAAAAAGTGCCTGACAAGTCTGCCAAAAACGCATCACGAGCCACGTCCGGAGGAAACGCCCAAGAAGTAAAAAATTCCTCAGCATTCGCCCCCCGCTTTGCTAGAGAATCCGCCACAGCATTTCCTTCACGCAGAATATGATGCCACTGAGCACCCGGAATCTGAACCCGAACATCATCAATATTTCGAATGAGAGGAAATAACCAATGATCCCCAGGAACGCCTTGACGAATCAACGTGAGGGCAGTGAGAGAGTCTGAGAAGCATGTGACCTCCGTAATCCCCAATGCCAGAAGACGCTTCAAGCCATGCCATATAGCATAAAGCTCTGCAACTACATTCGAATTTATACCAACAAACCCAGAGAATCCTTCGATCCATCGGCCCTCATCATTACGGATAACTCCTCCAAATCCCGCTGGCCCGGGATTACCAAGCGAGCTACCGTCTACGTGAAGAATGAAACCCGACGAGCGTAATGGATTCCATGGAATCCACCGAGGCTCAACCACTTTGATAGGCTTAGAGAAAACCCTATTGAAACAGCCGGCAAGGAAGAAGACATCCTTCACAGTTGCCGCGTCTCCTCTTTTAGTTTTAAAATATCAATTTTTTTATATTTTTTTTACTTATACACAATGTAAGTTATTCATCGTTAAAAATGTGCATTGGATTGTGGGCGCATAGTAAATGTTGCAGATTCATGAAAACAAGTAAAGTATAACATTTGGTGTAGATGTTGTATACTTGTATTACATCATGATGTAATATTATTTTAGGTGAATGCAAGGATATTCTCATGCCTCATTGGACACAAGACCAATTTCTCGAGGATCGGGTGAGCATTGAAGGGTTGCCTCTCCCAAAATAAAATTTTACATACACAAAAACTCGAACTTGAGATCTTTGCTTAACCTGCCAGAGCCCATACCACTCAGACCAACTAGTTTGGTATGTTGTATTTTAATTTAAACAATTAAAAGAAATAATTAATAGTATACTAAAAATAATAATTAAAAAAATAATTAATATATTCATAAATAATATATAAGAATAATATTATTATAATATCATAATATTTAATATTTATGAAATGAACAAGGAAAAAGAATAAAAAATAAAAAATAATACATCGTAAATCCACCATTACACAAAGTACTAAATAATAGTACATCAAATTACTCATTAAAATAATACCTATGGATTTCTTAAAAAATACTTCCTCTATTTTTTTATAATTGCTACAAACTCACCCAGCACGCAGTCCAATGTACATTTTAAATTATTAATAACTCAATTCAGTACAAGTAAAAATTCTAAAAGTTCGATATTAAAAAGCTACACGATGAGACTAATCTAACGAAATCTCACTTAATATATTTTAACTTGTATAACCATGATAAAATTTTAATGCAAAGTGTTTATGTAAACCGTATCATATTTCAACATGTTGCAATGAAAACAAAATGGAGAAAATATCAAACATAAAATAATATTATTTTAATACAAAATATTAATACAGTCCACTCTAATACATAGTGTCAAACGTACCCTAAGATTATTGAACCAATTAAACGGTATACACTCCTATATTCATACACAAACCACAAATCAGCACCCAAAGCAAAGTACTTATTAAAATGTGTGTATAAATTGCATCGTGTAAATCTTACCAAATAAAGACAAAAAAACCCCACATTGATTTTCTAAAAAGTCTGACGACGACAGGCTTCAGCGCATTACATTTTGAGTCCGAACACGCAGTGCCATGGCAGGTACTGACAATAATCTTTTATGCCAACCGCCAAAATTTCTCAACTTTTGTACCCGAAAAGGCATAAAAACCCCTGGTTTGTGGTGTGGTTCGTATACGAACCGGGTTAATAACCACGAACTATGGGATTAATTAATTAGTAAAGGTGATTAAGGAAGCATGGTTCGTCGTTAAAGTTGTGGGCCGGAGACGAACCGGTGCCATTGACGACGAACCATGGCCCCACGTGGCAATGTGGGTTCGTCTTTAGTCAGGTGGCCACGACGACCCACAGACCACGCACCATGCCCTATTATTATTACTCATTAATTTTTATTATAAAATCAATTTAATCCAATCATATTTATTATTATTATTTTAATTAATACTCTTAAAATGACAATATTTATTGTATTATAATTAATGAAGTATTATGGAAATATAATTATTTTAATTTTCCGTCTACAAATATTATAAAATCTATTATAACAAAATAATAATAATAAGTTTTATGTATTATTAATATTATATTGTTATTATTAATATTATTATTATTATCATTATTATTAATATTCTTTTACTATTGTTTGTAGAATAATTATTATAATGTATTTATAGTTTTAATACTCCTAAAAATATAATTATTAATATAAATATTAAAATTATTAATTATTATTATTAATTTAATAATAGCAAAAATATTAATTATTAATATAATTATTTTATTATGAATATTAATAATATTATAATGATTAATTATCATTATTATTATTTAGTAATATAATTATTTTATAACTATAATAAATGTTAAAATTATTTTATACTTTCTCCGTTCCTTTTTATTTGACATGGTAGGAGTTTTGTTACTGTGCATTGAGTAACTTTGATAGGACTTCATGTATACAGTTATATAGGTGAAGAAATAGTCAAACCTTTTTAATAGTAATAAAATATTAATAATAATGATAATAATTATTCCATTGCAGTGCACCTGCGCCGACGAGTCGAACACCATCACCATGGGTGCCTACTCTTACGTCTCGGAGCTCTGGAAGAAGAAGCAATCCGATGTCATGCGCTTCATACTTGGGGTTCGTTGTTGGGAGTACCGTCAGGTTCTCGCCGGCGTCCGCGTCACCCACCCTACTCGCCCCGACAAGGCAAGACGCCTCGGCTACAAGGCAAAACAGGGGTATGTGCTTTACCGTGTCCGTGTTAGACGTGGTGGAAGGAAGAGGCCAGTTCCAAAGGGGATTGTACATGGGAGGCCCACCAACCAGGGTGTTACTCAGCTGGGATTCCTGCGCAGCAAGAGTTCCGTGGTGGCAGGAAACGTGGGGGCATTAGGGTTCGTTGTTGGGAGTATCGTCAGCTTCCCGCCGGCTTCCGCGTCACCCACCCTACTCGCCCCGATAAGGCAGGACGCTTCGGCTACAAGGCAAAACAGGGGTATGTGGTTTACCGTGTCCGTGTTAGACGTGGTGGAAGGAAGAGGCCAGTTCCAAAGGGGATTGTACATGGGAGGCCCACCAACCAGGGTGTTACTCAGCTGGAATTCCTGCGCAGCAGGAGTTCCGTGGTGGAGGAACGTGGTGGCAGGAAACGTGGGGGCATTAGGGTTCGTTGTTGGGAGTATCGTCAGCTTCCCGCCGGCTTCCGCGTCTGAAACTTTTGACAATTTCCCACACGAGCATTTTCTAAAATATACCAGGTTAGATTTATTAAATGAAAGGAGTTATGATTCACGGGAAGAGGTTTAGGGATAAATCAAGATTGTTAGTCTTTTTATTACTCAAGTGTGGTGCTTTGGTTTCAAATGGCGCTGTGGTCCTCTCTGTCATGAAATGTTGACAAATCTCATGGCACAGCCGGGATAGGTTGACCTTCAGCCTGTCACACTGAGGATCCCCGGCAAATATGCCATGATATTTCTCATCAATTCTTGCCATAAGATTTCCTGCCATGAAACTTTTGACTGATTCCCACTACATGAGTATTTTCCGAAAATTCATGATCCTGGTTTAGGTTTTATTTAATGAAACCAATTTATGATGGCGGGGTTGTGATTAGGGATATATTTATAAGCAGTCATGTTTTTATTGCTCGTGTTTAAGAAACTGTGGCCCGAAAGCGCACGGTGTCAAAAATTGCAGTAATTTATAGTAAGACCGGATCGTTCACTGGATGATGTGCGATAGAAGCAGGGCCCACGTCGTTTTACTAGATTTTCCATTCGTATTGCTCAATAGGTTTGAAAGGTGATTAATAACTACTGGCATGAATTTATACTAGGTTATAAAAGCGTTTAAATCTTACTCTACAGAGCGAATAAATCTATTCTAAAACGCGAGTAAAAATTATTCTAAGAATGCGGTAAACATTATCTATGAAAGCAGGGAAAAATTACATTGTGCCAGCCGTGAGGCTGAATCACAATGTAGACAGAAGGGACAGGAAGAAAAGAATGAAAATTGGACAAGATTGAGATATAGCAATATCAAACTTCCATTTTTATACACAGATCTTTGTTTGGGATAATCCTTTCAGATAGCTAGTTCTCATGCTCTCAATTATGCTTTCCCTTTAACAGACAGGTACTTACAATATGAGTTTACATGTTCTTAAGACCGCAAATTCTAAGATACCACAGATTTGTAACTGCCCTGGCCTGGGTGTGTTACTTCATCTGTGGTGGAAAAGCAACACCCAACATATCATTTATTGAAATGCCAAGTACTACTATCATTCTCCCATGTCACACCCAAAGATTCTAATCAAGTTCTGAACTATCCCTTAACTGGCAATCCTAGTAGCAGTTACACAACTCTCAATTCAACCGAGTGACCTCTAATGAAAGCGGTTAAAAGAAAGCAGTAAAGAAAGCATTTAAAACCTATCACTCGGAGGTTTTGAAAATCTGACCCTGGTAGTAAAAGATAGCACCCAGTCAAGATGACTGGGTATGGATCAAGAATTCCCGGCTCTTGGTGAAATGCTCGCAGTGTTCACTTCCTTCCGGGTGATTATGAGATACAAACTAATGAAACGAGCTAATGATTTAGTTCGTTCCGGATGCACTCACTCAGGACTCAAAAGTAGGCTTTGGCAGAAGAGGATAGCAGTTGAAAGAAAACTCAACCCCTATCTTAGAAAATAACCAAGGCCTGGATGATGTTCCTCTGAGATTATTTACTACACTGTATTTGAGTCCAAGTGGGCCCCATCTCGGTGTAGTATTCAATCTTAGATTTCCAACAACCAGCAATTTTGGAAAATAATGGATTTGAAAATCATTCCCTATCCGGTACTAGACTCTCAGTTAAAACACAGACCCTTTCAGTCTATATGAGACCTAATCGCTGAATCTGCTTCTAATTTCCCAAAATACAACCCTTGACAGGATATGAATTAGTCATAACTGAGGAATTTATCCCTTACTCAGATCCGGATTTTATAAGGAGATTTTTGTTGGAAATTTATTAAGCAATATCTGTTTAAGATCTAGACTTCTATTGTCCAAGGGAAGGATCCCAAAATAATTACAGACCACAATAGTACATAACATTATCATGCATAAAGATATAGGGAAGTGTAAAATTAATTGACCCAAAATATAGATGCGGGTCTAGACAGAAGGTGAAACACAGATATGAAGTGATCAAGAGACCAAAGTAACGGCAGAATAATCAGGTGGACTGTAAACATCTACTGTCCAATTTCCCAATTACTCGGATGGAGCGGATTTAGATAGCTTAGACCCTGTGATGGTAGTGTCAATACCAGTTGGGTTTCCACTGTCTGTGAATTCGAATAAAAACCTACATGCTTCCCTTCTATAATGATCGTCAGTTAGCATTGACTGATGCCAACTGACTCCCACTACAGATTGGAATTTGGGTTTGAAAATTAAGATAAGAAAAATGAAACTGTATCTGGATGGGAGTCAGCCGAGCAGCTATTATAGCCCCGGATGGGCGAACCGCCAAGGCTTCCACTGACAGTCATCCAGACCATGCAAAATAACGCTTAGTAATTAATACCCAGAATACGAGCTAGTTATCCATGAGGGAATACCCGCCAACATTAGTCTAATGTATTCTTTACTAATGGTTCCACACAACACGCAAAGACAAATCAATAAGAAATAAAAGAAGATTCCTTGTATGAGAGACATTGGTTTCTCATGCAAGGTTGTGGATTGGATCCACAATTGATGGTCTTAAATAATCCTTCCTCCCATAATTAATTACAGTCCGGATTATCTGTTTAAGCCATCAAGATTTTGTTTATAGAGGAGTGTTTTAATGGCAATTGAACAAAGGTCCTTTAATCATGATGATTATTGATGTGTAATTATTGCTAATCTCACTCTTTAATCATTAATGACTCAAGGGTTCAATTAATTAAGTAATGCAAATGGAGAATCAAAATTTGGGCAGCATAACACCCTATATTGCAATTCCAGAATGTTACACCTTAACCCGTGGGGTTATGATGTGAGTGTTGCAATATAATATAGGAAGAGAATGAAGATTGTTTGAGATTAAATAGAGAGAAGGGAATCTTTGTCGCGATATCATAAATTTTGTCGCGGTCCGAGGTCCGCGACATGGATATCCCGACAAGTTTTTAGAATTTTTGGCAGCATAACGCTTCTTTGTCGCTATGCAAGATTTTGTCGCGGAACGTGGTTCCGCGACAAGAGTGCTTCGCGACAAAGGATTTTCAGAAAATTCTTAAAGCATTTGAACCTTTGTCGCTATGCATGGAAAGTTTGTCGCGGAACGTGGTTCCGCGACAAAGTGTTCAAAGGATAAGGAACATGGCATAATTTTTCTGTCTCAGAATGGGATTTTGTCGCGGAACGTGGTTCTGCGACAAGATGATTCCGCGACAAAAAGCCATGCAGACAAGATGCAAGAGTTTGGCTCCTTTGTCGCTATGCATGGAAGGTTTTGTCGCGGAACGTGGCTCCGCGACAAGGTGTTCCGCGACAAAGGGTTTTAAATATGGAGACGAGTGTCTTTAGACACCTTTGTCGCGGAACGACCATTTTGTCGCGGAACGTGGTTCCGCGACAAAAGGCGGTTGGCGACCAAGGTGGTTCAGGACAAAAGTCAGAAAAAGCAGAAATGAACAGTGGCATGCAAACAGCGTGATCTCACTCTATTTCAGATCAAAAAGCTATTCTAGGCTAAAAACAAGCAAGAAACATTCAAAATGAGGAAGAACATGCTTAAACAAAACTGGACAGAATATTAAAAATAAAGCAAGAGTCCTAATCTAGGGTTTGATCACACATACACACAACATTATCCATAAAATGCTAACAGTAAACATAAAAATAGCATAATGGGGGTCAAGTGACCCCAAAATGAAAAAGAAAGCATAAATCCATGGGGTGTGAGACCCATTTCATGATTTGGGACACAAATGATGAATGTTTTCCCATATTATTGAAGGGGTGTTGTTAATACCCATGATTTGGGTATTACAAACCCTAAAACAAGAGTTTAGAAACCAAAACATGGTGTAAAGGTGGCTATCTAAATCACTGTGAACAGTAAAAACACTAAACTAAACTAAACTAAACTAAGAGCAATAATTAAATAATACAGAAAAAAAATAAAGCTAAACTACACTACCTAAGAGAGAACTCCTACTGCCTTGCCTTCAAGAGAGCTCTACTCAACAAAATTTCCAACCTTCTAGCTTATGGGAGACACCTCATATTTATAGAAGTGTAACCCTAAGCCCATGGGCCTTGATTCTAGCCCATTGTGTCTTAAGACATCACACACATCACAGCTTTGTCTCGGAGCATCAAGTTGGTCGCGGAACACACTGTATGTGGCAAAGCTTCTCGACTGGGTCTGGTGTCTCCAATTGGGTGTCTTGGTTGCGGAGTCATGCCTTTGTCGCGGAGCATGCCATCGCGACAAAGGTCATCGCGACAAAGGGTTTGGCTGGTCTCCTCTTCATCTGAGTTGCTTGGTCGCGGAGTCCTCTTTTGGTCGCGGAACACTGCATCGCGCCAAGGGGCTTCCGCGACAGAGGTCTTCCTGGCCTGCTGGATTGGGCCAGATGGGCCGAAGATGTTCTTTTTGTGGGCTTTTCTCTCTTTTTCCCATCTTTTTATTCCTTTTTCTTTTCTTTTCTTTTTCTCATGTTTTTGGATTTTTCTAACATAAATATGTAATAAAATTACATATTTCTGCCTTTTTCACACCAGCTTAATATTTTTACAATTATGCATAAATCAGTCCAATTCGACTGCTTTCTTACTTAATGTAAGACCGGAATGCGATCAAATGCCCGTTTAAGACACGGAAATGGATTGAAAATAATGGTCATTTCTGGCCATTATCAACATCCTCACATTTAATACTGATCGTCCCCGAGCAGTCAGAGTCAATGTTCGTAAGAACACGGACTCTACATATTCAATTCATTTTCGTGGCTTCATAAATCACATCCTTTTTGGATTGGGATAAGACAATCAAAAACCACAAGTATTAAACTCTCTTGATTGCAGTGTTTAATAAAATGATACTTGCTCACTATACCGGGCCTACAAATCAAACATTATTATCAACCCTTCATGAATATCATGTTCGAAAGATGCAAAGATTAAAAATAAGAATTAGAGGATGACATGAACATTTGCCATAAGATAGAGCCTCACATATAAGAGAATCGGAAATTTCACTCACTCTCAATTGGGTTTATCATGACCGCTCAAAATCAAATTTAATTAAATTATCCCATAAGCTTGCGATCAGACCAACTCGCCACCGACTCATTTCTTCAAATCGAGATCATGAGGCCTTATTTAAGGGTTATAATGGGGCATACGGTTGTAACATTTGGTAGGAAAGGGGAATAATTGGGCTAGGAAGCGGCAAGAATTTAGTTCCATCATAACTTGGCATATTTTTGTTTAAAAATTTATGATCATCAATATATTTCTCTTTCTTTTTCTTTTCTATTGCATGACATTAGACTATGTCTAACTTGCTTTGTCATTTGCAATTTATTTGTGTTGAATGGAATTCAACTCTCTCTCTCTCTCTCTCTTTTTTTTTTTGAATCGGTTTATAATATGCCGATTAATATGGATTGATGATCATAAGTTTAATGCCTCTGATAGAATATATCCTTGCACACTTGGGTTTGAATTTTTTGGTCTTTTTATAAGGCTAGGAATTATATAGAGGGCTTCAAAGAAAAATTAGGCTTAAGGCTCAAAGTGGTTAATCCTAAAGGGAAAAATATTTTTGGGTTTGGATTTCAAAAGAAGGCCAAAATTTGGGTTTTCTAGGTGCCTCGATCATATGCTCGATTTTTGGAATATGGCATGGTCTTGAATCGGTCCCAATTGCAAGTTCTAGTTTCCTTTAATCAAAATGATTCACACATCAAAGAAAATAAATGAGTAAAAGTGACTCATGGCTCAAATCTCACAAGGTTGGGTTGATTCATGTCATGCAGTATTCTCAAATTTAATCAAAGCTTAATTCTAACAATTTATTCAATCGAAATCTCTAACATGCAGATTTATTACCCAATAAGCTGATCGCATCATTAAATTTTTATAGCTCAAAAGCTCAGGAATTCATTTCATGCATGTCTTTAATTATATTATCCCAATTTAAAAGTTTGAAAATTTAATCACAAGCCTAAATTCAACATGTGAATTTAGAGCAAGTTTATGCATATTTTTGCTGGTTGTTTAGTTGAAAGCAGTAAAGAGGCACTGCTGACATACTAAGTATGTCAACAACATATTTTTGGCCTGACAGTCACTTATTCATCTCGGACTGTACAGACATCTTTTTCGAAAAGGAAAGCAAGTAAAGATCTGTTCAGTGGTCTCAAAAGCTGAGTTCCAATTTAGGGAAAGCAAATAAATACATCCGAGGCAAGGGATTCTCGTGCAGTTAGTACAAACCTGCACACACAAAAGGAGGAATCCCTTGCAGATTACTACTACTAAAACGGAAATAAAACAAAGCAGGGTAAAATAAACTGGGAATCTTTCTTCTTTCTTCAGGGCATGTATCGGAGCCAGAGGACGCAGCTGGAAAGCTCACAACGCAGGCACCAATCGCGGTTTCTCAGAGGTGCATGCCACCTTGGGCAGTAGACTCTGACTCCTTGATCAGCCCACAAGTGTGGGGTGTCTGGGTTGTCTGTTATCCAAGCGAGGACGTTGGTGGATGTATACCGAAAAACTGATCGATCTGTCACCATCCTGTCGATCATCCTGATCCCTTGCTCAACTTAGCCTTCATCCGTCTTACTCATAAGCATCAATCCGCGGGTGAAGATTGACGCCTTATGGTTGTCCTCAAGTCCTGGGCGCAGCAGTTCACAAGCGTGCTCCTCATTCCCTTCTGCAAATGCCCTGAGTGCTGGGATGATCTGAAGATTGAAGTTTCCTGCTGTTGTGCATATTCGCAGGAATCTCTCTTTTTGCCGACGGATCCTTCCTTGCCATCTCTTCACAGTGGAGGAGTTAATCTCGCATCGCCTGTACACGATGGCAAGGTTTCCAGCATCCCTGAACTTCTTGCATACCCGTTGTGCAGTAAACACCTCCTTGATTTCATCCTCTCCTATTCGGGAGAGAATTTCCCCAAGGAGTTCGAGCGGTAAGTCCAGCAACTTGGTTCCTTCTGGTGCAGGATCTGGAAAGGGAGGATTGCCCCTGAAAAGATAAGAAGTGATGAATCCAATTTTTATATAATTTTCAGAAATTATTCAAGTTCAGAAACCAACATCCTCACATTTAGAGCTTTGCTCTAGATGTGAGATTATTAAATTTCTGACTTGAATTTTGATTAAAAGCACATGTAAATAATATTTGGTTTTAAATGGGCTAAGGAGCCCGAAATAAAATAAAATTGGCCATTGGCCTAAAATCTTTTTAATGGGCCATTGGGCCCAAAAGTTTTTCAATTTTATTAAACAAGTCCGAGACACTTGTTGGAAGTGGAATGAGATGGACAGATGGAAATGGAATGCTCGAATATTGGAATGTGCAATGGAGACGTGGCGGAACGGATCTGCTATTTCTGGATAGTTCGAACTGTTTGGACAGTTAGAGCATCCAAAAATTTGCAAACACTGTTTTTAATTTTAAAAAGGTTGACTTGCTTTATTTAATAAAAGTGGGAAGTGAGTGGTCCCATTTTTGATTTTGAAAAGGATAGCAGTTGGGTGACAAAAATACTGCTATCTTACTCACACTAGTGTTCTATTGGGAACAAAAACTCAAGTCAAACATTAAACAAAATAACTCTTTTTGTCTTTTCTAAAGGGTTGCTTTTATTAAAAGTGGAAGCTTCTCATTGGGTGTTTGTACTATGTTTCCATAAACAAACAAACATTTATTCCCATGAGATTTCTAACATGAGAACAAATATGCCCAAAAGATCTTACCCCTTTTATTACACCAACACAACACTGTGCAAGTCACATCAAGATCAATCAAACCAATAACATCAAGATATTCAAAACAATACCCAAATGTTCATCAGTTTGTTCTTTCCAGTTTTAAACTTCAAAATCTTTATCCATTAACAGTTTCAAAATGGGGTTTCAAACGTTTCAAAATGGTGCTCATAACCGAGAGCACTCAAAACCTCCAAAAATCTAAAGTTAAATGTGCACACTAACCACATCACATCAAGAACACAACAAAAATGAAAATAAAACAAGAGATCCGAATGGGTGCCATGAACACGGTGAGAAAAGGGTTTACCCTCCCCTCCTTGGCTCGGGTCTAGGCACGGGTCCAAGGTTTGGGAGGAGTCCGTGAAATCGGTCCATAGTATCCCCTTAGAAAAAGGATAAAGGTTGCGAAGAACACGTGGTGTTCGTTCGGATGAGAGGAAAATGGGGGAAAGAAGATGGAGAAGCTGAAGGAAGTTGAAATGACAAGTGAAAGTGAAAAGAGAGTGGAGGGGGTGGGGGGGGGGGGGTATAAATACTATAACTTTTGTCGCAGAATCCGAGACTTTGTCGCGGAACAAGGTTCCGCGACAAGGCATGGCGACATCAGAGAGGTCGCGGAGTCGAGGGTTGGTCGCGGAGTCATGCTCCGCGACAAGGCTATCGCGACAAAGTTCAGTATAGAGACAAGGTCAACGCAGGTCGTGTCGCGGAGCAGGGCTTGGTCGCGGAGTCATGCTCCGCGACAAAGTGCATCGCGACAACCAGCGGAGAAGGGTTAAGAACAAAAGAGGGTTTGTCGCGGAACAGGTCCTGGTCGCGATGCATGACATCGCGACAAAGGACCTTCCGCGACAAAGAATTTTTGAATTTTCAAATTTCTTGGACCGGGCCCGAGTGTGATGGTGGGCCTGAGTCCATTTTATTTGATTTGGACTGAATAAATTCAGTCCAAATAAATTCAAAATGCTGGGCTGAGAATTAAAATAATCCACTTGCATAAATTAGGTTGGGTCAGTTCCATTTATCTGTGAATTTTATTTCGGGTATTGAATTTCTTTAAATTCCGAAAGCGTTTTCTCAGACTTATGGAACTAATCCAACCAAGAACCTGGTTTTTCCATGTTACTCTTTTCTGCTCCTTCTTTTTGGTGGTTCCGAACTTCTGCAAGACAGACAAATAAGACGCATTAGATTTTCTCCAAATATCAACATCCTCACATTTAGAGTCTTAGTACTCTAAATGTTTAATTGATCTTTGGGTACTTTCTTGTCGTGAAATAAGTACTATAAATATATACTATCTATATATATATACTGAAATTTTTGTGTTTTTAAATGCTGTTTCTTATTGAATGTAAGCCGGGTCTGCCACTGCTTGGCTTTCTTTCTCCGGATCGAACTGTCCAAGGTACTCTTTTAATCGTTGTCCATTCACCACTATATCGCCCCTATCAGTTCGGATCCTGACAGCTCCATTTTTAAACACCTCTAGTACTTCATGTGGTCCCTCCCATCTAGATTTGAGCTTTTCGGGGAACAGCTTCAACCTAGTATTGAACAATAACACATGTTGACCAACATAGAAATACTTAGGTTTAATCCGGCGATCGTGCAACTTCTGGGTCCGCTCCTTGTAAATTCGAGAGCTTTCATAAGCTTGCGCTCGTATTTCCTCAATTTCATTGAGGTCCAACTTACGTTTGCTCTGAGCAACTTTCGGATCGAAGTTAAGCGTTTTAACGGCCCAGTAAGCTTTATGCTCTAGCTCTACAGGCAAATGACAGGCTTTTCCAAAGACCAGCCTGTATGGAGACATCCCGATGGGAGTCTTATATGCTGTGCGGTATGCCCATAGAGCATCATTGAGCTTACGTGCCCAATCCTTACGGGTTATCCCGACAGTGGCTTCGAGTATGTGTTTGATTTCGCGATTGGATACTTCGACTTGACCACTAGTCTGAGGATGGTAAGGCGTGCCTATCTTATGGAGGATCCCATTTTTACTCATTAAAGTTTCAAAACCTTTATTAATAAAGTGTGTTCCTCCATCAGATATCACCACCCTAGGTACGCCAAATCGACTGAAAATGTTGTTCTTAAGGAACTTGATGACTTGGCTACCATCATTGGTCGGTAATGCGACAGCCTCGACCCATTTGGACACGTAATCGACAGCTACCAAAATATAGTAGTTTCCACCAGATGGTGGAAACGGTCCCATGAAGTCAATGCCCCATACATCGAAAATCTCAAGTGTGAGAATTCCCTTTTGAGGCATCTCATCCCTCTTGGAGATGTTTCCTAATCTTTGGCATCTCTCACAGCCCTTCACAAATGTCCTGCAATCCTCATAGATGTGAGGCCAATAAAATCCACATTCGAGGACCTTGTGGGCCGTTCGAGCGGGACCATGGTGACCTCCATATTCTGATTCATGGCATTTTCTGACAATTTGATAGGCTTCATGCTCGGTCACACATCGCCTGATTATTGAATCGGCGCAGTGTTTGAAGAGATAAGGTTCTTCCCAGAAGTAACTTAATACATCTCGTTTGAACTTATTCTTCTGATGATAGTTCGAAAACTGTGGGGTTATTCCGCACGCCAAGAAGTTAGCGATGTCGGAAAACCATGGGCAAGCTTGATTATGCAGATGCAACGCGAACAACTGTTCGTCCGGAAACTCTTCATTGACGGCTTTTTCCTTTTTATCATTATCTAATCGAGATAAGTGGTCAGCAGCACCATTATCTCAACCTCGCCTATCTTTTATTATGATATCGAATTCTTGCAGCAAAAGTACCCACCTGATTAATCGAGGTTTTGCATCTTGTTTGCTAAACAAGTATCTCAATGCTGTATGATCGGTGTATACTATGGTCTTCGTACCTATCAGATACTGTCTGAACTTGTCAAACGCGAAGACTACAGCATACATCTCTTTCTCCGTTGTGGTGTAGTTAACTTGGGCTTCATTCAGGGCATGACTTGCGTAATGAATTACGCAATGTCTCCCATCCTTATGCTGTCCAAGAACTGCGCCTACGGCGAGACCACTAGCATCACACATTACCTCGAAAGGCAGTGACCAATCGGGTGGTTGCACTATCGGTGCAGAAACCAACATCTTCTTGAGCGTGTCAAAGGCTTGGACACACGCTTCAGTTATTAAGAAAGGATTTTCTTTACAAAGCAGATTAGTGAGCGGCTTGGCAATTTTAGAGAAATCCTTAATGAATCGCCGGTAGAAACCGGCATGCCCTAAGAAGCTCCTAACTGATTTGATCGAGTTAGGAAGAGGGAGATTGGAAATGATGGAAACTTTGGCTGGATCAACTTCAATGCCTGCACGAGAAATGCGATGACCTAACACTATACCCTCAGTGACCATAAAATAGCACTTTTCCCAATTTAAAACCAAGTTAGTGTCCTCACACCTCTTTAAAATCTTAGCAAGATTGGTCAAACAATCTTCGAACGTATCTCCATATACAGAGAAGTCATCCATGAAGACCTCAATGCATTTTTCGATAAATTTAGAGAAAATAGACATCATGCATCTTTGAAAAGTAGCAGGTGCATTGCACAAACCAAAAGGCATCCGTCGATAGGCAAAAGTGCCGTACGGGCAAGTAAAAGTGGTTTTATCATGGTCTTCACTAGAAATAACAATCTGATTATAACCAGAATAACCATCCAAAAAGCAATAAAACTCTCTCCCTGCCAACCTCTCAAGCATCTGATCAATGAATGGCAATGGAAAATGGTCCTTGCGTGTGGCCTCGTTCAGCTTCCGGTAGTCGATACAAACTCTCCATCCGGTCACTGGCCTGGTTGCAACCTCTTCTGCTTGCTCATTCTTGGTTATGCACATCCCTCCTCGTTTGGGCACGACCTGCACTGGGCTAACCCATTTGCTATCAGAGATAGGATAGATTATACCAGCATCTAAGAGCTTGATAACTTCTTTCCTTACCACTTCTTGCATAAGGGGATTCAATCGCCTCTGAGGTTGACGGGATGGTTTAAACTCTTCTTCCATTAGAATCCTGTGCATGCAAATAGACGGGCTTATTCCTTTTATATCAGAAATGGTCCAACCTATTGCATGTACATGTTTCTTAAGAATGACCACCAGAGCATTCTCTTGCTCTTGGGAGAGCTTAGCCGAAACGATCACGGGTAACTTTTTATGTTCTGCGAGAAACGCATACTTGAGATGATCGGGTAATGTTTTAAGTTCAAGCTCTGGTGGGCATTCAACGGAAGGGAGTAGTTTGCGAGAAATGGGTAGTGGGAGAACAGATTTACCTTCGGGATCCTGCATCAGTACAGGATCCTCTTCTTCCTCTTGGTTGGCGTCATCATGGAATTCGATGCCGTCAAACTCCTCCAGATCCCCTGTTCCGGGATCGGCAAAGTGAACGGCTTTGCATCCTTTGTGCTCCACGCCAGCAGGCTTCAGTACCTGCTTTGATGGTTCATCCAGCATCATTTCACAATCAAGTTCAGAGCCTGGCTCTTCCCTAACTATTACATTTTCGAAAGAAAAACAAGAACTGTCGTTCGGAAATTTCTGCAATTTCTCCATATCAAAGATGATCTCCTCGCCATCGACCCTTAAGGTGACTTCCGGATTTAGCGTCAATCAGTGCACCATCAGTGGCTAGAAATGGGCGTCCAAGGATAAGCGGCATTTCAGAATCTTCTTCAATATCGAGGACGATGAAGTCGACCGGGAAAAGAACCTGCCCGATTTTGACCACAACATCCTTATGGATTCCTACGGGTGAGTGATCGATTTTGGCCTTTCCGAATTGTACTGGAAGTGTGCAACATCCGGGGTCCTCTTTCTTTTCAGGCATTCTCCTCTGAACGATGGCACTGCATGTGCTGTTGAGAATAATCACCTCTTCCTGCTCAACCTGCATTTTTCCTGAAATCAATTCTTTCAAGAACTTAGCATAGATGGGCATTTCGGAAATCATTTCTGTGAGAGGAATGGTTATCTCTACAGACTTTAATCGTTGCAGAAATTTCTTGAATTTAAGATCATGTTCTTTATTTTTAAGACGTGCAGGATAATGAATCCTGGGCATGTACTTGTTATTAGGAATTTTTTGTGGTGAAGGGAAGGAAGTTGTACCTTCACCTGTACCCTTATCTGTTTCAGCCGTTTCAGGCGCATCTTCAGTCTGCAATTCGGCTGTCTCTTTTTCCGCTTCGTTCTCATTATCAGCTTCCTTACCAGTATTGCCAACAATATCATCTTCTTCACATTCTGCTCCAGTCTTTGCTCCCTTCGGTCCAGCTAGTACTCTTCCAGATTTCAAGGTTATTGCCTTGCATTGCGGGTTCTTTTCCGCAGTGCTTGGCAGTGTACCTTTGTCCCTTTTCTGCATCTCATTAGCCATCTGTGTAACTTGGGTCTCCACATTTCTGATGGAGGCTTGCAGTTGATTGTTGATCTCTTTCTGACTAGTGATGAAATCAGTCATCAAATTCTCAAGCCTTGAAGGAGGCTTTTGATTCTGATTCTGATTTTGATTCTGATTCTGATTCCACTGGCCTTGGTTTGGAACAAACTGAGGCTGGAAACTCTGATTGGGCTGAAAGTTCTGGAAATTCTGAGGCGGCCTCTGCTGGATTTGAGGTTGGAAACCTGGGTTCTGAAAGTGTTGCCCCCTGTTCTGAACAAATCCCTGATTCTGCTGAGGGTTGAACTGTTGTTGCTGTGGCTTGTTCAAGAGATGTGAATTCAAGGCGTTGTTGTTTGAGTAAGACAAATTCGGGTGTCTATTTGGAAAAGCTCCTGCATAGTTACAGCTCTCAGCTGTGATTTGCTTGCATGTGTCAGTTGCATGAGCACCTTGACACAGACCACAGATCACATCAGTTTGCTGTCCCTGCGCAGAACTTCCAACTCCTTGATTTACAGACAACGCTGCCACTTGCTCTTGAAGCTTTTCAATGTCTGACTTCTCTACTGTACTTACAGCACATAAACCACGAGGGGGAGTGAGGTTACCATCATCAGTAAGAACAGAACGGTTGACACTCATGGCTTCAATCTTTGCTCAGGTTTGGTCCATCGGTATGTAAAGCAAATGTTGACCACCAGCAGCATCGAGCATGGATTTCCATGCTGGGGTCAGACCACTGTAGAACTTTCTCAGTCTCTCCCAGTCATGGAAGCCATGTTGAGGACACTTTCTGAGCAGGTTGAAGAATCTTTCCTTTGCATCATACAAGGACTCGTCTGGTTTCATTTTGAATTCCGCAATTTTGGAGCGGCATTCATCCACCTTGGACTCCGGGAAGTATTTTGCTAGGAAGTTTCTGATCACATCTTCCCATGTAGACTTCTGATTTACGAGGCAGTGACTTGTACCATGTTCGTGCTCCGCTTGTCAGAGAGAAGGGAAATAGCCTTAGTCGAATAGTGTTTGCAGATACATCACGATTTTTGATCGTGTCAGACAATTCTAGGAAGGTTTGCAGGTGATCATGGGGGTCTTCATGGCTTGCTCCGGCAAACTGGTTGCTCTGGACTAGATTGATTAGGGCCGGTTTCAATTCGAAGTTCCTAGCCAAGAATGGGGCTTGTCCAGGAATATTCAGATATGGCTCTAAAATCAGCTGCATGTAATCAGCAGCAGCTGCTGCTTGATGATTGTTCTCAGGCCCGCCTTGGTACTGCTGTGGGTAGTAGTTCTGAGGCATGAAATAGTTCCTCGGATCATTGAAATCATTCGGACTCGGGAGATTCTGATGGGGGTTATGGTATTGCTGATTTTGCTGGTTTTGGAAATTTTGCTGATTTGGTTGGTTCTGGTTGTTTGGTGGGTTTTGATGGTTCGGAATGGGAGGGGGTGCCTCGAAGTGTTGCTGCTCCATGTTTGGTGGGTTCCCACCTCCTTGTATGATCTGGGGAGGGGGATCATCCAAATCATCGTGATCAGCATCTTTGGGGTCTTCCTCAATGTTGTGAAGTGGGGGATTGGGTTGAATGATTGGTGGGATGTCAGGGTTTGCCATCTCGGAAATATCGCTGCTGGTGCTTGGCGAAAGTAGTGCCTGTCGTTCCCGTTCCCTTCTTCGTTTAGTCTCCGCCCTAAGACGTCGAGCTGTCTTTTCTATCTCTGAATTAAACGGGATCTCGGCTGGCGTATGCTTCCTCCTTTGCATAGAACAACGACTTCAATGATGACAGTACCTGTACAATCCCCAGGTTAGAATTGGTTCTGAAGGTGAATATTTATAATTATATGTATAGGCTAATCTAGGAGCAATGAGGAATGTAATTCTCTAAATAAAACGGCGCTGCATCCTCCCCGGCAACGGCGCCATGAAACTTTTGACAATTTCCCACACGAGCATTTTCTAAAATATACCAGGTTAGATTTATTAAATGAAAGGAGTTATGATTCACGGGAAGGGGTTTAGGGATAAATCAAGATTGTTAGTCTTTTTATTACTCAAGTGTGGTGCTTTGGTTTCAAATGGCGCTGTGGTCCTCTCTGTCATGAAATGTTGACAAATCTCATGGCACAGCCGGGATAGGTTGACCTTCAGCCTGTCACACTGAGGATCCCCGGCAAATATGCCATGATATTTCTCATCAATTCTTGCCATAAGATTTCCTGCCATGAAACTTTTGACTGATTCCCACTACATGAGTATTTTCCGAAAATTCATGATCCTGGTTTAGGTTTTATTTAATGAAACCAATTTATGATGGCGGGGTTGTGATTAGGGATATATTTATAAGCAGTCATGTTTTTATTGCTCGTGTTTAAGAAACTGTGGCCCGAAAGCGCACGGTGTCAAAAATTGCAGTAATTTATAGTAAGACCGGATCGTTCACTGGAGGATGTGCGATAGAAGCAGGGCCCACGTCGTTTTACTAGATTTTCCATTCGTATTGCTCAATAGGTTTGAAAGGTGATTAATAACTACTGACATGAATTTAAACTAGGTTATAAAAGCGTTTAAATCTTACTCTACAGAGCGAATAAATCTATTCTAAAAAGCGAGTAAAAATTATTCTAAGAATGCGGTAAACATTATCTATAAAAGCAGGGAAAAATTACATTGTGCCAGCCGTGAGGCTGAATCACAATGTAGACAGAAGGGACAGGAAGAAAAGAATGAAAATTGGACAAGATTGAGATATAGCAATATCAAACTTCCATTTTTATACACAGATCTTTGTTTGGGATAATCCTTTCAGATAGCTAGTTCTCATGCTCTCAATTATGCTTTCCCTTTAACAGACATGTACTTACAATATGAGTTTACATGTTCTTAAGACCGCAAATTCTAAGATACCACAGATTTGTAACTGCCCTGGCCTGGGTGTGTTACTTCATCTGTGGTGGAAAAGCAACACCCGACATATCATTTATTGAAATGCCAAGTACTACTATCATTCTCCCATGTCACACCCAAAGATTCTAATCAAGTTCTGAACTATCCCTTAACTGGCAATCCTAGTAGCAGTTACACAACTCTCAATTCAACCGAGTGACCTCTAATGAAAGCGGTTAAAAGAAAGCAGTAAAGAAGGCATTTAAAACCTATCACTCGGAGGTTTTGAAAATCTGACCCTGGTAGTAAAAGATAGCACCCAGTCAAGATGACTGGGTATGGATCAAGAATTCCCGGCTCTTGGTGAAATGCTCGCAGTGTTCACTTCCTTCCGGGTGATTATGAGATACAAACTAATGAAACGAGCTAATGATTTAGTTCGTTCCGGATGCACTCACTCAGGACTCAAAAGTAGGCTTTGGCAGAAGAGGATAGCAGTTGAAAGAAAACTCAACCCTATCTTAGAAAATAACCAAGGCCTGGATGATGTTCCTCTGAGATTATTTACTACACTGTATTTGAGTCCAAGTGGGCCCCATCTCGGTGTAGTATTCAATCTTAGATTTCCAACAACCAGCAATTTTGGAAAATAATGGATTTGAAAATCATTCCCTATCAGGTACTAGACTCTCAGTTAAAACACAGACCCTTTCAGTCTATATGAGACCTAATCGCTGAATCTGCTTCTAATTTCCCAAAATACAACCCTTGACAGGATATGAATTAGTCATAACTGAGGAATTTATCCCTTACTCAGATCCGGATTTTATAAGGAGATTTTTGTTGGAAATTTATTAAGCAATATCTGTTTAAGATCTAGACTTCTTTGTCCAAGGGAAGGATCCCAAAATAATTACAGACCACAATAGTACATAATATTATCATGCATAAAGATATAGGGAAGTGTAAAATTAATTGACCCAAAATATAGATGCGGGTCTAGACAGAAGGTGAAACACAGATATGAAGTGATCAAGAGACCAAAGTAACGGCAGAATAATCAGGTGGACTGTAAACATCTACTGTCCAATTTCCCAATTACTCGGATGGAGCGGATTTAGATAGCTTAGACCCTGTGATGGTAGTGTCAATACCAGTTGGGTTTCCACTGTCTGTGAATTCGAATAAAAACCTACATGCTTCCCTTCTATAATGATCGTCAGTTGGCATTGACTGGTGCCAACTGACCCCCACCACAGATTGGAATTTGGGTTTGGAAATTAAGATAAGAAAAATGAAACTGTATCTGGATGGGAGTCAGCCGAGCAGCTATTATAGCCCCGGATGGGCGAACCGCCAAGGCTTCCACTGACAGTCATCCAGACCATGCAAAATAACGCTTAGTAATTAATACCCAGAATACGAGCTAGTTATCCATGAGGGAATACCCGCCAACATTAGTCTGATGTATTCTTTACTAATGGTTCCACACAACACGCAAAGACAAATCAATAAGAAATAAAAGAAGATTCCTTGTATGAGAGACATTGGTTTCTCATGCAAGGTTGTGGATTGGATCCACAATTGATGGTCTTAAATAATCCTTCTTCCCATAATTAATTACAGTCCGGATTATCTGTTTAATCCATCAAGATTTTGTTTATAGAGGAGTGTTTTAATGGCAATTGAACAAAGGTCCTTTAATCATGATGATTATTGATGTGTAATTATTGCTAATCTCACTCTTTAATCATTAATGACTCAAGGGTTCAATTAATTAAGTGATGCAAATGGAGAATCAAAATTTGGGCAGCATAACACCCTATATTGCAATTCCAGAATGTTACACCTTAACCCGTGGGGTTATGATGTGAGTGTTGCAATATAATATAAGAAGAGAATGAAGATTGTTTGAGATTAAATAGAGAGAAGGGAATCTTTGTCGCGATATCATAAATTTTGTCACGGTCCGAGGTCCGCGACATGGATATCCCGACAAGTTTTTAGAATTTTTGGCAGCATAACGCTTCTTTGTCGCTATGCAAGATTTTGTCGCGGAACGTGGTTCCGCGACAAGAGTGTTTCGCGACAAAGGATTTTCAGAAAATTCTTAAAGCATTTGAACCTTTGTCGCTATGCATGGAAAGTTTGTCGCGGAACGTGGTTCCGCGACAAAGAGGTTCCGCGACAAAGTGTTCAAAGGATAAGGAACATGGCATAATTTTTCTGTCTCAGAATGGGATTTTGTCGCGGAACGTGGTTCCGCGACAAGATGATTCCGCGACAAAAAGCCATGCAGACAAGATGCAAGAGTTTGGCTCCTTTGTCGCTATGCATGGAAGGTTTTGTCGCGGAACGTGGCTCCGCGACAAGGTGTTCCGCGACAAAGGGTTTTAAATATGGAGACGAGTGTCTTTAGACACCTTTGTCGCGGAACGAGGTTCCGCGACAAAAGGCGGTTGGCGACCAAGGTGGTTCAGGACAAAAGTCAGAAAAAGCAGAAATGAACAGTGGCATGCAAACAGCGTGATCTCACCCTATTTCAGATCAAAAAGCTATTCTAGGCTAAAAATAAGCAAGAAACATTCAAAATGAGGAAGAACATGCTTAAACAAAACTGGACAGAATATTAAAAATAAAGCAAGAGTCCTAATCTAGGGTTTGATCACACATACACACAACATTATCCATAAAATGCTAACAGTAAACATAAAAATAGCATAATGGGGGTCAAGTGACCCCAAAATGAAAAAGAAAGCATAAATCCATGGGGTGTGAGACCCATTTCATGATTTTGGACACAAATGATGAATGTTTTCCCATATTATTGAAGGGGTGTTGTTAATACCCATGATTTGGGTATTACAAACCCTAAAACAAGAGTTTAGAAACCAAAACATGGTGTAAAGGTGGCTATCTAAATCACTGTGAACAGTAAAAACACTAAACTAAACTAAACTAAACTAAACTAAGAGCAATAATTAAATAATACAGAAAAAAAATAAAGCTAAACTACACTACCTAAGAGAGAACTCCTACTGCCTTGCCTTCAAGAGAGCTCTACTCCACAAAATTTCCAACCTTCTAGCTTATGAGAGACACCTCATATTTATAGAAGTGTAACCCTAAGCCCATGGGCCTTGATTCTAGCCCATTGTGTCTTAAGACATCACACACATCACAGCTTTGTCTCGGAGCATCAAGTTGGTCGCGGAACACACTGTATGTGGCAAAGCTTCTCGACTGGGTCTGGTGTCTCCAATTGGGTGTCTTGGTCGCGGAGTCATGCCTTTGTCGCGGAGCATGCCATCGCGACAAAGGTCATCGCGACAAAGGGTTTGGCTGGTCTCCTCTTCATCTGAGCTGCTTGGTCGCGGAGTCCTCTTTTGGTCGCGGAACACTGCATCGCGCCAAGGGGCTTCCGCGACAGAGGTCTTCCTGGCCTGCTGGATTGGGCCAGATGGGCCGAAGATGTTCTTTTTGTGGGCTTTTCTCTCTTTTTCCCATATTTTTATTCCTTTTTCTTTTCTTTTCTTTTTCTCATGTTTTTGGATTTTTCTAACATAAATATGTAATAAAATTACATATTTCTGCCTTTTTCACACCAGCTTAATATTTTACAATTATGCATAAATCAGTCCAATTCGACTGCTTTCTTACTTAATGTAAGACCGGAATGCGATCAAATGCCCGTTTAAGACACGGAAATGGATTGAAAATAATGGTCATTTCTGGCCATTATCAGCGTCACCAACCCTACTCGCACCGATAAGGCAAGACGTCTCGGCTACAAGGCAAAACAGGGGTATGTGGTTTACCGTGTCCGTGTTAGACGGGGTGGAAGGAAAAGGCCAGTTCCAAAGGGGATTGTACATGGTAAGGCCCACCAACCAGGGTGTTACTCTGTTGAAATTCCTGCACAGTAAGCGTTCGTGGTGGAGGAACGTGCTGGCAGGAAACGTGGGGGGACGTAGGCTTCGTTGTTGGGAGTACCGTCAGGTTCCCGCCGGCGTCCGCGGCACCCACCCTACTCGCCCCGATAAGGCAAGACGTCTCGGCTACAGGGCAAAACAGGGGTATGTGGTTTACCGTGTCCATGTTAGACGTGTTGGAAGGAAGAGTCCGGTTCCACAGGAGATTGTACATGGTAATCCCACCAACCAGGGTGTTACTCAGCTGAAATTCCTGTGCGGCAAGAGGTCCGTGGTGGAGGAACATGCTGGCAGGAAACATGGGGGCCTTAGGGTTCGCTGTTAGGACTTTCGTCAGCTTCCCGCCGGCGTCCGCGGCACCCACCCTACTCGCCCCGATAAGGTAAGACGTCTCGGCTACAAGGCAAAACAGGGGTATGTGGTTTACCGTGTCCGTGTTAGACGTGGTGGAAGGAAAAGGCCAGTTCCAAAGGGGATTGTACATGGTAAGCCCACCAACCAGGGTTTTACTCTGTTGAAATTCCTGCACAGCAAGCGTTCGTGGTGGAGGAACGTGCTGGCAGGAAACGTGGGGGACTTAGGCTTCGTTGTTGGGAGTACCGTCAGGTTCCCGCCGGCGTCCGCGGCACCCACCCTACTCGCCCCGATAAGGCAAGACGTCTCGGCTACAGGGCAAAACAGGGGTATGTGGTTTACCGTGTCCGTGTTAGACGTGTTGGAAGGAAGAGTCCGGTTCCACAGGAGATAGTACATGGTAATCCTACCAACCAGGGTGTTACTCAGCTGAAATTCCTGTGCGGCAAGAGGTCCGTGGTGGAGGAACATGCTGGCAGGAAACATGGGGGCCTTAGGGTTCGCTGTTGGGACTTTCGTCAGCTTCTCGCCGGCGTCCGCGGCACCCACTCTACTCGCCCCGATAAGGCAAGACGTCTCGGCTACAAGGCAAAACAGGGGTATGTGGTTTACCGTGTCCGTGTTAGACGTGGTGGAAGGAGGAGGCCAGTTCCAAAGGAGATTGTACATGGTAAGCCCACCAACCAGGGTGTTACTCTGTTGAAATTCCTGCACAGCAAGCGTTCGTGGTGGAGGAACGTGCTGGCAGGAAACGTGGGGGGAGTTAGGCTTCGTTGTTGGGGAGTACCGTCAGGTTCCCGCCGGCGGTCCGCGGGCACCCACCCTACTCGCCCCGATAAGGCAAGACGTCTCGGCTACAGGGCAAAACAGGGGTATGTGGTTTACCGTGTCCGTGTTAGACGTGTTGGAAGGAAGAGTCCGGTTCCACAGGAGATTGTACATGGTAATCCCACCAACCAGGGTCTTACTCAGCTTGAAATTCCTGTGCGGCAAGAGGTCCGTGGTGGAGGAACATGCTGGCAGGAAACATGGGGGCCTTAGGGTTCGCTGTTGGAACTTTCGTCAGCTTCCCGCCGGCGTCCGCGGCACCCACCCTACTCGCCCCGATAAGGCAAGACGTCTCGGCTACAAGGCAAAACAGGGGTATGTGGTTTACCGTGTCCGTGTTAGACGTGGTGGAAGGAGGAGGCCAGTTCCAAAGGAGATTGTACATGGTAAGCAAAAATTATTATTATTAATAAATAATAGCAAAAATTTATACATTATTATTATTAATTTAATAATAGCAAAAATTATTTTGACTATATTTATTACTTTCTCTTTTGTTATAATAATAAATATTTTTGATTAATAATTTTCTCTAATAATATTGTAACAAACATAAAATAATTGTAACTATGAAAGGATTATATTATCATTAATAATTGTCTACTGAAAGGCGTCGTGTATGCCCAAATTTCAACTTGCCGCCACCCCCATCCACCATCCCCTCCAGCTCTTTGAATCTGCAAGGCCATACTGAATGTCCCGAGAGGAGTAATATTTGGAATGTCATAGTCATCACATTCTTCATGATGCAGTTATTGTGCTTCCAATGACGGTCCTTACCAATGCCGCCCATGCCAAATGTTGTATTTTCCAATACCTTCCAATTTCTGCTTCGGACAAAATTGATAGGCCATACTAAATGTTCCCGAAAGGAGTAATTTTTTTAATGTCACGACCGCAACAGTAACGTTGATGTTGTGATCGTGCTTACCGTTGATGCATGCCCAGTGTTCCACAACAGCAACATTCACCATGATGTGGCGCTTGTGATTTCGAATGTGGCACTCTTACCTATACCTCCCATTCCCCTGAAATGGAACTGCCGACTTACAACACTAACCTGCAGTTAAACATCCAGAATATATAAATCATTAGATTGAATAATAATAATAATAATCATAATAATAATAATAAATAATAATAATAAACCATTAGATTTGTTATAATAATAATAAACCATTAGATTTGTTATGTGAAAAACTGTAAATTACCTCTAGTGAATCATTGTTGGGAATTCATCCTAGTAGCTCAATTTAACTCCCTTCGTTGATTACTCTCTGCAGCCTTCTGCACCATATGCAACCGAAATAAATGGTGCTATCTACGGTGCTGGTGGCTATGATGGGGACTGCAGAATTTTATCCTCTCGGAAAGCCGATTCTTCAAGCTCTGTGATGTAAGATTTGAGCTTGATGCATGCCCAGTGTTTAACCTGTCGCAACACGACCGTTGTGGGACAGGCTATTACTCATGCTACACGAAAGGAGTAATATTTGGAATGTCACGATCACTACATTCATCCTGATGTGCTTCCAAATACGTTTCAAATGTTGTATCTCCAGCCACTGAAGTTGAACACCAAAACCCTGAATTGGAGGAGTCTTCTCAAATTGAAAGAGATTTGGAATTGCATAGCAGATGCATGGACATAGGGTCTTTAAATAGAGTTGCCCAAGATTCAGGTGCCCTTTTGTCCTCCATCTACCTATCCCCAACGGTTAAATTGAGGGGTAATACTACCCACCAAGGCTTGCCCCTCTGAATGTTCTACGGTCCTAGTGCACCCGCTTCCATTTTGACCGCTAAGCAATGGGAGGTGGATCGAACCGTCGTCATTACCAATGCCGCCCAGGCCAATGTTGTTGTTACAAACGTGGCGACCATGTCCAAATGTTGTATTTGGGCAATACCTACAAGTAAACATTACAAAATAATATTAATAACGGCGATCAATACATTTTTGTAAAGTTAATGCTAATAATATGAATAGTAATAATGAAATTAATACGACTAATACCACTCTGGCCGCCTGAGTTTATATTGTGATCAATCCGCTGCTATCCTTTTCCCATGGCATCTCGCATTGGCCACTGAACCGCCCAATTTCCTTTGGAATGTCGTGTATGCCCAATTTTCAACTTGCCGCCTCCCCATCCACTATCTTCGGCAGCTCTTTGTATTCATATGTCATTCTCAACATTCCGAAAGGAGTAATATTCGGAATGTGACGACCGCAGCATTCACCCTGCTGCGACAGCCGGCTGGACCCGCTGCCGCAGGAGCAGGCACCGATGAAGACAGTGCAGCGCCACAGTTGCAGAGGTGGCAGCGGTCCAGCCTACCGTCGAGCGTTGTATGTGGTCGTCTGAAGTCGCGGGATGTGATCGATTCACCGTCACGTCACGAGGCTGAGCCCACACACGCCGCATACCAGTGGCGGTCCAGCTCACACGCCGATTTCACAGTCTGGTATGTCTTTGATTCTGTATTGTAATTTTTGCACAGTCCTTTATTATTACTATATTTCTCGTTCACGATTTTATTTTTCTAACTGCGCTTACATACATTTTGATGCGCTGAACCGATGTAGGCGCTCCTTCAGCCAGTTCGCCGACACGGAGTGTCGAGCCAGTTCCCACCTGTGCCCCACAGCCAGGTATTAGTATGAATTTTGGGTTGCAATATTTTATCCGGTTGTTGCAAATGATATCTTTTGCACCTCGTTTACTAATCCGTCGCATTACTCTTACCTGCATTTCGACCGCTAAAACTATGCAGGTATGCCTTCGCACAGTTCACCTAGAGGGGGTGGAACGGCAGGACCGAGTACGCATGTGCAGCCTGATGACACAGGTACGTGAACTAATTTATTTATCACCAAAATGAATTGTTTTTAATTAGTTGTCGTTATAGTGGCTTATAAGTAGTTGACTTGTTTTACCTCTTTTGCAGCCACACCTGTGCCTACCACTGGACCCCGGCTGTACCCACTCGGTCCCGACAGCATTGTGACCATCCGCACCCCTGGTTCCGTGGACTCTGTTCAGTTCCGTAAGGGACGCCGCGGGCGCTTATCCCATAGATTGCTGAGCCCTTACCTACCATTGGAGCGTAGGCGCGGTAATGCGGATCAGGCGGCATTTAACGCATACCGTGACGCCAAGGAAGCTGCCCCGTAAGTGTTTATGACAAAATTATTTACATTCATTCACCGCAATTACGTGTCTAATAGCTGCCCTTTTGTATAGTGTGAACGTCGGTTGGTGGCATCTAGTAGGGCCCTCCTTTTTTGAGACCTGGTGTGACATCTTAAAATTCCTCGAGTCCGATGTAAGTCAATCTACATTTTTCATTTAGCTACATAAAAGTGACACGTGGGGACTCGAAAACACATATTGACATTCCTGTTTCAGCACATCGATGCGTATCTCGGCATTCTCCAGTTTTCACCGGCTGGCT